>ML783304.1:0-27864 GCA_009831015.1 Picea engelmannii | reverse complement strand
AGCCTTGGGAGGCTAAAACTGCACTTCATTAGCAATCTACTATTCTTAGAGATCATTAGATATGGATTGACCTCATCTTGAGGATCTCTTCCTAGTTTTTTGTAAATATAGTTTACTTTCTGTTTTTAGAATATTAGATCCATTATTTTAGGATCTGAGAACTGTGATGTAAATCTATAAAGCTATAGGCTTAAGACAGACACAGGGTTCAATCCTGGATACACTTTTGGCTATGTACTTTGAATCTGTTTTGTTATAAGAATCACAGTCTCCTTTGGTTACTACATATCAGTCTTGCTCACATATTCCACTACTCTGTATTTAATTTTGTTCAGTTTAGTTATTCAGATTTGTTATCTTCTGATATAGCACATGGATATGAATTAGATCTTTCTTTAACTTCTTGTATGACCCTGCATCGTTGTACTTGGTCATCTTGAATGTTATTCTTCACATCTTGATTATCTACTGTAACTGATATCTGGTCTCTCAAAGCACTGGTTTATTTAGATGCATGATAAGTTGTCTTTTTACAAAGCCTTCTCAATTATCCCATTGTTCCAAACACTTTGATTATTCATAATTTCTTAAGTTAGCAAGCATCCTTAGTTTACAACCCTAAGGATTTTCTTGGAGTGATAACAAATTGGCGCCGTTGCTGGGGAGAGGAGATTGAAGCTCAACTTCCCTAGGAGACGACATTATATCTACTCCTTGATGATAGACAAGGATTAGACATTAAATTGGTTGTAATCATCTATCTGGTGACTCCATGAAGGACGATTTTAGTGGCGACTCCATGAAGGACAATTTCAGTGGCGACTCCATTGTTCAGAAATTTGTTGGTGACTCCACTGGTATGACATGAACTAGATCTTTGCTAAGAGGTATGCATTCTATGATTTTTCAAAAATTGTTGGTTTCCCTAATCCAGTGCCTAGTAAAGATGAATGGGAAAACAATCTTCCCAGATTTCGAGGAGAAGAGTGGGAAGTGCCAGCTGAACATTTGCTGTACTTTCATGATTACATGCATTGGTTGCAATTTGTGCATGAGGATGTTTAGATCTGGCTATTTTGTTTTTCATTAGAAGGGATTGCTCATGATTGGTACCGGTCTCTGCCTATTACTAGTATCAGCTCTTTAGATGATTTTCATGCTTCCTTCCATGTGTTTTGTAAAGGCATATTTTTAGATGAATTTCTATTTCCTGAATGTTTTCATGAGTTCAATTTGTTGTATAAAGATCCCACCATTCGTGAAGACTTTGTTGCAACAGAAGATACTCTTCATCATGATCAAGAGATCAATGATCCACACTATGATAAACTCAGTGATTCTTTTGACATTGTATCAAATACATCTACTTTTTTAGGTTTTCATGAAGATTGAATTATCCCCTTTGAAGACTTGAAATATGATGAGCAGATTAACAAATCAGCAAGTGAAATTATTGAATCTGTAGTAGATGATGAAGGCAACCCTCAGTTTTCAGTTCTACAGACAAAAGGGAATTGCAACAGATACAAAGAGGGAGATAGTGTGCTAAAAAGTTCAGATCAACAGTTGAGCTTGCATTCTTGCTTGACAAAAGAAGAACAATTTACATTCAACATTGAGACTAGTGCTGGCAATCAACGGCTGCAACATAGTCAATTGGACCAACAACTCAAAGAGGTATTCTTTAATGATTTTGAAGACCTTATTGTTGATCATTTGGATTTTATAAGCAACATAAATGTCCAAATAATTTTGTCAGATGAACGTGGGCTCTGTCATCTTTTTAAATTACATTCCTATATGCTATGGTTTCCTATATTGTTCGGGTCAAGATCAAGGATGTTAGCAGTAAATCAGTTTCTGATATGGCTGCATTGGAAATTTGATTATACCTGATCAATCTGCCTCTACTGGTTAGTGTAGGGATTGATAGAAGAATAAGATCTTTCTTTGAGTAGGTAGATTACTTTCATTTTTCTTGAATAAGTAGAGCAACTACAGGTCAAGCCTGAAACCACATGTTATACTTACATTGTGCTAGTTGGGCATGCAACTTCAAAGTCATGAGCTAAGTAGGGATCGAGCCATGATTGTAATTGATAATTCATGTGTCATATGTCATGGTTGATTCAAGCCTTAATTATCAATGAATGCCATAGCAGCTGCATACGCATTAGGCAAAGAGACTCACATTTCACTTTAAATGGTTGGATCTAGACCATCCCTCTATGTTGTAGCTACTCAGGCAACCTCAAGTTATCCATCAATTTCTCAGGTGTTTATTGTAGATTCAGAGAAATTTGAACAACCCTGGGCAGAGCCAATCTGATTAGTTCAAAAAAATGGCTCTTATTTATATATAATCACTGTCTCAACTTCCCTTTAAAAAAATGTAATGCCATGAACTGCAGCTCTGTCGGATCTTTCTCCTATTTCAGTCATTATACAGATTATTGTAGATCAAACATTTGTCAGGCCAATCGATGCTGGAAATGTTCTCTATACAGTTCGTTACATTGGACCAGATCCCTGCATGTTATGAGTGGGCCAACTTTGTTCCCAGTTTCTTTTTCACTAGACAAGTCAAATATAGATGCAGCTCAAATTTCCATTATTGAGGTATCAAACTTAGAAGCAGAGCCTGTGGGAAGTCGACTTGGTTGAAGCAAACATCTTAACAGGGAATGAGATAAAATAGAGGCAGTGAAAAGAATTGAATTATCTAAGCAATGTGATTTGCTGTCCATAGCTGGAGACGATGTTTCACATCTTTATTAGGAAGTCCAACAAAGCAAATGCTCTGCTTACCTAGAATGTAACAATTGCAGATTACTATTTTTTAGATGTTCAACGTGTTTTGATTAGCAAGGGTGCAAAGGAAAGTATTCTCTTGATATGTTCTGCTCAACCATCGAATCTCACTGAGGTCTCTTGTCTTGTCAAGAGTGTAAAATATTTTCAGCAAGCAGTTAATGGGAGTAAACTTTGACTGATTGCAAAATAGTGGATATAGTGAAGAAATGTTGCAACCCACTTTGACAGTTTGCTATCTCAGAAGCTGCAAGAAGACTTGCTTTGAAGGTGCTTGGGTTATTTAGTCCAGATGATGTGTGAGTGTTACCTATTCAACAATCTGTTATAGATGATTGTGAGAAATTTGTCTTTTGGTAGCTAGCAAATTAGCTTACCCATGACAAGGCCAAAGCAGTTTTGAGAGTGCTTTTCAATTGCAATGTGAATAGAGTCCATCCTTTGTTTTTCCCTGACCCTTTAGAGGTATCAAGAAACTGCGCTAACATAGTTACAAATGCAACAAAATGTTGAACGAAACTGGGCAATTATATCTCTAGATTTCAACAACAGAGCCTCATCACAAATTTGCAAGGATTAAACTGTGTTGCCTCTCTTATAGAAAGTCAAGACAACAGTTGTGCATGCAAACTTTAAAGTTATAAGTCAAACTGCAACAAATCCTCTGTTTACAAAATATCTGCCTACATTGTCACAAAGATGGATGTTGACCCATTTTCTTTTCTCCTTAGGCGACGTAATCAAAAAAATAATATACAAGTCTGGTAGCTTGCAAATCGACACCTGGATACTTCTATGTTGCATTTGAAGTTTTGTTTGGTGGTGAAAAACGAAATTTTTGGGCAGTTATCATTAAACACCTGGCAGCCTGCGGATTTTGTGACATTTCATCTGTCGAATCAAATTCAGTCAGATTCTATAGTTAAGGAAGATGATTGCAGAATCTCAGACCTCATTTCGTGCACGTAACAACGACAAAACCCCATGTTCTTCCAATGCTGTGGGTTCCAGATTTCGAAGTAGATTCTTTCATTGTGATGGTGGGTAGGATACAAGAATTCTCATCTGTATAATGTGGATCGATTCTCAGGCCCGAGCTCAAGTCACAAGATGAAATCAAAAGCCATAAGATAGAAGGGATCGGGTTGTTCTCTGTAATAGATATCACATTTGCAGTTGTACCTATAGCAAAGCAGGTAATCTCAATATTAACATCATGCACATGTAATGGCATTTCGTGCTTGGCTGATCGATCATGAAAATTATGCCAACAACAACTTGAAGCGAATTGCTTATCTGGAGAAGATGCATATGGTTAGGTCCTTGGAATGGTTCTTGTTTTTTGTTGGGTATAGGTTTTTGGTTTCCTTTTGTTCCCCCAAAAAAACCTTTACGGCGAATTTTTGGATGCAGTCACAGATAAAATTGAAAGGGAATTGATTCTTGTTGGTGCAACTGATGTCGAGACAAACTGTAGAAGGGGGTTCCTCAGTGCATTGACAAGCTAGCACAAGATGGTATTAAGATTTGGGTTTTGACTGGAGATAAATTGGAAACTGCCATCAATATTGGATTTGCATGCAGTTTGTTGAGACAAGGGATGAAGCAAATACTGATCACATTGGATACACCTGAGATAAATGTAGTAGCACCGACCATGAGTTTTTCTTGGTGGAATCAATGTTTGTGTTACAGAAGAAAACATGCAAAAATATGTGGATCGTGTTACCTCATTCTAGAAAGGATCAGGATGAAGCGTTGAGTGACCAATATTTGGATTCATTTGTTGGAGAAAGATACTGTAAACATAGCACGTTTTGTTGTTTCAAGTGTCACATTACCTCACATTACTAGAGGAAGTTTTGAGGTTCGTGGTTGTCAAAGAGGTGTAATTGCATTGCTATGCTCTATATTTTTGACTAAGCAAAGTGCTTGTGAGGAAATACATGGTGCAGGGTTTTGAGATAGCAGTCAGAGGTACAAGGGATAATGTTGAAATACAAAATAGAGGTAAAGAACCATTGGCAAATCTGTATGGCATTAATGAAAAACAAAGATCATGATGCAAACATTGGAAAGCAGAACAATCGATCATACATTTGGATGACAGAGCAGTTTTGATAAAATCCAAAAGTTATTTGTTCCAGATTTTCAAGAAGATAGGAGTGCAAAGCCACGAATCAAGCATGGGATCGTATGCAAAGGGTGCCATGAGGAGAAAGAATTTCTTCAGATTGCAGTGATCTCATAACATTAGTAGCCGAAGATTTTAAACAACAAAGACTTCTAGATTAGAGGGCTTGTTCTTAGAACCCCCTTTTTTTTATTAATGTTAAAAATCTTGTTGAGTGTTTTGTTGTTTTTAAGGAAGCAAAGTTTCTTGAGTCTGCATATGTCCTTGGAAATTTTTATAGCAGCAGTAGGCCACAACCTTTTGACGGGCCTGAACTCCAGAAATGTATATTCAATATCACTAAGGCAACAGTTACAAGATCCTGGAGGTGAAGATGATCTCGTGTAGCTGCTGGAAAATGAAAAGTCAAACACCTCAAGTTGCCTACAATGCTCTCATTTCAAGGTTGGAGTTATTCTCGAATTTTCAAAACCATGGTTACATATCTCACCATCTTGCCTATGTTCAACACTTTTCTTCTCAATAAAGAGATTGCCACAACAGATGCCATGTCAATGTGCAAACAACATTTCCAGGGGAGTTTGAAGCAGACATGTTACAGATAAAGAAGATTGTGAAAGATAAACAACAAACTTTGGATAATAGCCAAATGATAAATTGTAAAGGCTGAATGACTCCATGCCCAATACTAAAGGCATAGGGTCTGCCGAGTTCTTGGAGACCTCGCAGGGAGGTCTCCATCCCAGTTGGAGCTAGATGTTAGCAATAAAAAATGCACTGGCATTTTAAAAAAAATAATGCCTAATCTTGCAGGGAAATTTTGATTACCTTCCCGAGCTCCAAATGTAGATTTGAAAGCACCATTGGAAATCTTAGGATTTCTAGATGTCGATCGACTATTCAAGCATGTAAAAAGGACCCTCCACGACTGAGAAATTTGATTTTAAAAAAATCTACGCTTTCACCAGCTAACTCATCTTGAACTTTGCTAGTTAGCTGGTGAAATCTCTGCTTTTCACCAGCTAAGGAGCGGATTTTTAGGTAAATAAGCTGGTGAAAGCCTGTCATGGCTAGAATGACCAAATTTTTTCCCAGATCAGGATTTTTTGAGTTTGAATGGTTTGAAACCGCTTCAAATGGACAGTTGTTGAATTATCAAGTCTGATTCAATGGCTATTTTTGATGGATAAGGGAAAGAAGAGGTGTTTCAATCGATTTTGGTATCTTTTTCAAAKGCAGAAAATCAGGGTTTTTGCACACTTCACCAAATTYGAATTTTATCTTTGGAGGACCAAATCAAATAGCCTTGGGAGGCTAAAACTGCACTTCATTAGCAATCTACTATTCTTAGAGATCATTAGATATGGATTGACCTCATCTTGAGGATCTCTTCCTAGTTTTTTGTAAATATAGTTTACTTTCTGTTTTTAGAATATCAGATCCATTGTTTTAGGATCTGAGAACTGTTATGTAAATCTATAAAGCTACAGACTTAAGATAGACACAGGGTTCAATCCTGGATACACTTTTGGCTATGTACTTTGACTCTGTTTTGTTATAAGAATCACAGTCTCCTTTGGTTACTACATATCAGTCTTGCTCACATATTCCACTACTCTGTATTTAATTCTGTTCAGTTTAGTTATTCATATATGTTATCTTCTGATATAGCTCATGGATATGAATTAGATATTTCTTTACCTTCTTGTATGACCCTGCATCATTGTGCTTGGTTATCTTGAATGTTATTCTTCACATCTTGATTATCTACTGTAACTGATATCTGGTCTCTCAAAGAACTGGTTTATTTAGATGCATGATAAGTTGTCTTTTTACAAATCCTTCTCAGTTATCCCATTGTTCCAAACACTTTGATTATTCATAATTTCTTAAGTTACCAAGCATCCTTAGTCTACAACCCTAAGGATTTTATTGGAGTGATAACAGGGTGGACTCTAAACCTATCATGGTATGTGGCCTCATCAAGGATCTTAGGATTATCCTAACCAGCTTTCCCTACATCTTCCTTGTGTTGAATGTAGTAGTCATTGATATACCTGGTGCTTAGGGGATGTTGTTTTCTATGGAATGGGAAGGAGCCTTGGGAGGTAGCCTTCAGATGGACATATAATATGGCACCATTCCCCACCCCGGGGATGGTTTTGTTACCCTTTATAGGTAACCCAATGTTAGATACCAGGTTGAGCCCCCAAAGGTTCCCATGGATGAACATTTTTTTCTAGATGAAAAAATGGGAATTTTTTATGCAATCAACCCAACATTTCAAGTAGAATAGTGTCAAGATACTAGTGAAATGTGGATCTTAGAATTTGATGGTGCTCACTCTAGTTTTGGGTTAGGATCTGAGATTGACCTCACAATCCCCTCTAAGGAGGCATTTTATTTCTCATATATACTTGAGTATGACTACACAAACAATTTTTCTAAATATGAAGTCTTTCTCATAGGACTCAATATGGCTCTTGACAGAAGAATTTAAAGCTCCTAAAGGTTATAAGAGACTTTTATATAGTCTTCTTCCAAATTAATCTGAATTTTTCTATGAAAAATGAAAGATTGAGGAGGTATAGGGATTCAATGTGATACACCATGAATTTTTTTATGACTTCTCAATTGAGGTAGTCCCTAGAGAGGGAGATTGTGTTGTTGATGCCTTAGACATCTCCGCATCCACTCTAAAAACTTGTGAAGGTTTCCTCCAAGACTTGTGAAAAATGGAAGTGGTATTTAGACCATGAACTCCTGATAACCTAGATCATTGGAAATTATTTGATGCTGATTCTTAGATACTCAGATTCATGCAAGGCATTAAGGAGTTCTTTGATTCCCAGGTGAATTTCCTAGCAGACTCCATGAACTTAGAAGTTATAATCTTTCCTAATAATAGCCTTCCAAAGGGATGTATCCCCTTAGAACAGATGTTCGATAAGCATTATATGTATAAGGTAAAACCTGTTGTGGACCAAAATGATAAATTTATAGAGTTAAACATAGGATCATAGGTTGAACTAAGAATGGTGAAAATAGGAAAGGGGAATACCAAGGCCAAGAGAGATGCTATGTTGGACCTTATTCGCCAATTTAAGGACATTTTTTCTTGGAATTATGATGACCTAAAGGCATATAGAAGTGATGTCATTCAACATGCCATTCCACTCATAGAGGAAGCCAAACCATTCAGACAAAATCTTAGACATATCAATCCAAAGTTGGCACCCCAAATCTAGAAAGAGCTTCAAAAGATGGTTGATGATGGGGGATTGTAGTTCCTATTAGATATTCTTCATGGATTACAACTTAGTAGTAGTTGGAAATAATAACGAGGACATTAGAATATATGTCTACTTTAGGAATATTAAACAGTTGTCATTGAAGGACAACTACCCTCTCCCAAACATGGAACATCTACTACGGAGAGTCATTGGTGTTGGGATGATGTCCATGCCAGATAGTTTTTTGGGCTAAAAAAAAGTCTTATTTAAAAGAAAGGATCAACTTAAGACTGAATTCACCACCCCATGGGGAACCTTCAAGTACTTAAGAATTCCTTTCGGTCTCATGAATGTTGGGTCTACTTTCCAAAGAGCGATGGATTTTTCCTTCAGGAATATGATAGAGAAGATCATAGAAATATACCAATATGACTCCACAGTTGTATCCAAGGAAAGGAATGCACATATCTCTCACCTGAGGATGATATTTGAGCATTGTAGGAAGTATGTAATTTACCTTAACTCCAAGAAGTCCATTTTTGGTATCGACAAGGGGAAGTTGTTGGGACACATAGTCTCTAAAGAGGAAATTTATATTGATCCCGAAAGGTTCGAGTTGATCAGGAACATATGACATCCTACCAATAAGAAGTCCTTGTAATCATTCTTTGGGAAAATCAACTTCATAATATGATTCATCCCAAATTTCAATGAGAAGGTCAAACTGATGAACGCTCTGTTAAAGAAATATGTTTCCTTTAGAAGGGATAAAAATAACTTAAGGGCCTTCGAGGATATTGAGTAATCAATCACTAAGGCACTGGTCTTGACCATCCCTAATTACTTTTGTGACTTTATAATATTCTCATTTGCTTCTCAAGACACCATAGTCAGAGTGTTATTGCAAAAGAACAAGGATGACTATGAGAGACCCATCTCCTTAATGAGAAAAACACTTAGGGATGTTGAATTGAATTATTAAATCACTGAGAAGAGAACATATTCCCTTGTTAAGTCCCTTAATCACTTTATAAGTTATGTCAGATACAAAAAAATCAAAGATTATGTGCCCTACCCCACTGTCAAAGATGTTCTTTTTGAGCAAGACTTCCTTGGGACCAGGGTAAAGTGTATGATTCGAAGATATTTAGACACCACTTATTCTTGAAAATATATACATGCAGTTTCTAACTTTCGTCTGTATAATTTCTAGGATCTATTGAGGTTATTGCAAAATTTTGATGATGTGCTCTTTACCAAAAACTCATAAAAAATAATATTATCTTGAAGTGGAAATGATATGACATAAAAGAACTCAAATTACAATGTTGATAACATATTTTGTTTAATCTTTAAGTTCCTTTCAAAACAATTAAACTTCTTATCTTCATCCCAAAATACCCAAAAATACCATGTAAATGGACCAAATAATCCAATCTTGAGGATTCTCCAAAAATACGCTACTAAAATTCAAAAACAGAGTTCATAATAGAAATCCTTGTGAAATTCTGAAATTTTTTACTATAATGTCGACCACTTTCCAAACTAGCTCAATTATGTGCCTCCTGACACACAAAACAATGCATTAAATACTCATAAATGACAAATTGAGTACAAAAATTTCAAATGACCTCAAATCACAAGACATACCTCATACTCACGATCCTTGAGAAAAATCCTGTAGAATCAATATAAGACACTTGAAATCTTGTCAAGGTACCATTTGGCATGCTCTATGTTGCAACATAAAATTAAGCATGTACTTGCACATACTTCTGTACAGTCTGTACCATCTCATGATCTGTTCCCTATATTTGGATCCATGCACCTCAAAATCTATGCACATAGGGATCTTTGCAAACATTGGGATATGTGCCCATTAAATAGGCCACTGTACTAACCCACCATCCAAATTTAGTGGCAACTTATTACTAATTATGGTGGGAATCCTGATAAATATGGTTGGTTGAAGGATTGGTTAAAACCTATCGCTATTCTAAGGGAGGTTCCAGGTTCAATTCCCGTTCCATGGCATACAATGGTTATATTGTTAATGTTTTATATTTCATATGTCTATAATACGTTGGAATATAGTTCCATATACTATATTTAGTATATGGTTTTATAACCATGTGTTCATTGGGATATTTTAAGCCCCACACGGACTTAGGCTTATGGTCACATGAAATGGTATATAACTAGGGGCTAGGGCTAGCCCTCAGACCCTTCCCCCTCCACATTAAACTTTGAATTAATTTAAATAATTTGATTGCCATATAGTGATTAAGAACCAACTCATGACACGATGGTTATGGTGGGTGTGTTAATGTGTAGAGGTTAGGGAGGTCATGGGGTCAATTCCCCTAGAACCCATAATAATTTTACACAACATAACCAATACTAGCCAATGAGGGGCTACCATGTGGAAGCCTCTCATTGGCTAACCTGTGCCACATGTCAACAAACCATTGGACTACTTGGATGCCAACTCATCTGCCTAGTCAACTGATCAATCCACATGGAACCTTGGGGATGTGGCCATGTCACCTGTATGGTCATGCCATGTGTCAATGTTTGGACATGACATGTGTACTTTTTACACCTTTGACTTAGGTTTACTTGAAATTTGATTGCCTATAACTTTTTCATATGAGCTCCATTTGACTTTCCATTTGAGCCATTGGAAAGATGACAACTAGTTGTACACATTGATGTTTTTTTCGAGATGATTTGAGAAGGTCAAAGTTTGAGCATTTATGGACCCCCTGATACCTCTATGAGAATTCCAGATCCTCCTATACCTCTGTGAGAATTCCTTATATCCTCTTGGATCAAACCTTCCCATCGAAGAACTTTTGGGCCTCCAAAAGCTTAGATACTCAAAAAATTAGTGATGATAAATCTAACTCACTCTTCCATCTTACCAAAATGTTTTGATCAATAACTTAGTGATGAATCTTCTTCACTCTTCCATCTTGTTGATTCTTTTGGAATGAAGTCTTCAATTTGAGTCTTCAATCTTAGGTACCAGATAAATTTACTTATGTCTACTTCTCTGTAATATGGATTTGACTCTGGCCTCTGGCACTGTAGCTAATATGATATATATAGCTCCAGTTATGGCTCATAGATTCCTTGACAACAAAAGTCATGTTCACTAAATTTATGCAATACTTGTATCTTATATTTTCAACATCCACTCCTATCTCCTTTTTTTGAAGATAACCCATATCAACCAATATGAAACCAATTTTAATTCTAATCTATGCCTTTCCCATTTGGACTTTCTATTCTCCTTGATGTATTTGTAGAAGTCCCTGAATGAATATTATGTCCATTATCGTTCCTACCTTGGGAAAACAATTATGATTGTACTGTTATCATTTGTACCTTCCTTGATTTCTTTTGTTCAAGGTATACATCATATGAACATGACATAGTATTAAATATCCTTATATCATGCACCTTTATGTGCCTCTTTAAAAGAGGATTATTTCTCCTTTAACGGTTCTAGAAAGTTTTGCATTACATTGATGCTCTTTCTATTTTTGAACTACATGTTCCAACTTCCTGCATCCTTCTGTTCCTTCGCTTACAGTTCTTCAAAATCGAGAATTTTTTATAAGACAATTCAATACATATGTATCCCCTTAGTTGATTACAAGACAATACAATTTTACTTGTGATGGACCCGGGAGAGGAGGAACATGTCAAGTATCTACCTGGGATCATGTTTTCCTTGGTTTATTCTAGTTGTACAATGAAATTTCGGTAGTAATATTCCATTTCAGTTGGAAAATGCAGTCTGATGTTTGGGGTAGTATAAGTGATCAGGGAGTGGTAACCCATATTACGAGAGGAAACTAGGGACCATACTAGCTTATTTACACTAGATCATCAATGTTATGGAACATGTCTAACAGAGGGAGTAATCTATGATTATAACATATGTCCTAATAAAATAGAATTTTTGAAATTGACATTTGAATCAATTTTATGTTGTTTAATGGTTATAACAGAACATGGCACAAACATATTGTTGTCTAAAGGATTATAAATATTCATAAAGAGATTCCTCTCACTATAAAACAATATGTATAGGATACTATCCAGAAATATTTAATGAGATTCCTCTCACTCTATAACAAAGTGTAATTGAGACTATCTAGAAATATCTAATGAGATTACTCTCACTCTTTACAACATATAAGGTAGAAATATAGAAACTTTCTTTACAAAATTCCTCTCACTTATACAAGGTGGCAATATAGAAATTTACAAAGTCCTCTCACTCTTATAATTTATGTTGGCACAAGGGTAGAACCAGGGTTCAACGCTACAACAACGCACCAACAAGCCCTAACTACTGGCCCTTTAGGCAACACCTGCGAAGAAGATGCAGTCTCACCCGAAGTAGCTATAGGGGGTTACAGGACACATGTGTCTACAACCAGAGGAAATGCAGAGTGGATTCACAACAACAACACACAACCACCTAGTTATCCTTTATCTTCTTTAAGCCTACTACGCAAGTTACATTTTAGATCTAACTCAATATCACATTAGCAACATGTCAAATGATAGAGAACACATCATCAATCACACATAACACAATATATATGTGGTTCACCCTCTCCCTAGGGTTACATCCACAAAACTGTGCTTTATGATATATTAAGATGGAAGCATACAATTCTTATCTACACTCTTAGCTAGCATATCTTCTTTTCTTCTCTCTCTTTCTCTCTCCTCCTTGTGCACCTAGCTGCAGGGTTGATCTTAGCACCTAGTTGAATATCTTACAATACCAGAAGGCTCTCGCACTCAACACTTCTCTCTCACACAGTAGTACTCCCTCAATCATATAATCAATGAACTCTCAAACAACTTAGCAGCAACCCATCCCAGGTCCTTTAGGCCTTTATTTATACATTACAATATCTCTCAGACACCCTTAGGTAAAAACCTAAGTATCAAAACCCTAGATACCAAAACCCTAGGTGTCCCAAACCCTAGGTCAACTTGACCCGCGTTTTCAAGGCTTCGCTAGCTTGTCTTTCATTCCTTCATGCGCGGTGCTTCAAAGTATCTGTTGACATCTTATTTCTCTTTCTGAGTTGTCCACGATCCATATTCCTTGCTGATTTTTCATCCTCGATCTCCTCGTCCAACGACTTTATTTCTCTTACTTCACTCCGTCTTTTCTACTCTTTTTCTCACTTCGACCCAATATCAGTCACTGTGTCTTCCGCGCAGTTTACATTTTTCCTTTTCTCCCTTAATCTTCGCTTGCTTCCATAACCAAGGGCCAACAGGCCACCAACACTCACCTGTGTCTCATCCCTAGGCACTTCATATCTAAACTTCCTATTCCATTTCAGCTTCAGACTGCGTAGGGCAGCCTGTGCATTTTGCTCTGTTTCTCCCTTCTATGTGCATACTGTGTTTTTTGTGTCTAGTACCTAGTTTCAACTGCACATGGTACCTAGAACATTTTCCTTTTTATTTTACTGAGAGCTACAAGGGAGCTGGTTGTCATAATACAATTTCAACCGGCTTCTATTCACCAAACCTTCCTTCCATTCTCTAGTCAAAGTCTTCAACTGTGCAACTTCTCTTTCTGTAACATAGGCATTCTCATATGGCCCAAGACAATGCATCTTGAACTTCCCTAGATCCCTCATGAACTTACTGTCATATACCAATACCATATCTCCTTGATTGAAATCTTTCTTCTTGATGTGTCTGTCATGGTAGGCCTTTTCTCTTTCCTTCTAAACCTGCTGGTGAAATTCTGCAATAAATTTGTCTTTTTCCAATTTGACCAACTGTGCAAGCCTCTCTTGCACAGTTCCAGTATCATCCATATCTGTAAAGGCTACAATTCTCAGACTAGGAACCAAATATTCCATGGGTACAAATGCTTCTAGACCATAGACCAATTTAAAGGGGGTCTACATGGTCAATTTCTTGCAAGTGGTTCTACAAGTCCATAATACTGCTGGTACGCTCAAATCACAATCATCATTGTTCATGCTTCATATATTCGTCAATGTTGTCTACAAGATCTTATTGAATGATTCAACTGTCCCATTTGCTTGTGGATTTAGGGATGATTTTAGGGGCTAAATTTCACTCATGGGTTATTTTTCCATGGTTTTTCCAAAACTGAGATTTGCTATTTTAAAAATGATTCGCCCAAATTCTATAGGATAAAATTGTTTTACCTTAAAAATCGCCAAAATTTTATAAAAACTATATAAAATACTTAGAAATTTGAATATTTTTACAAAAGTATTGCCAATCATTTATAGTTGGCATATGAAGGATTAGTAATATTCACCAAGGTTTCTACATTTTAAAATAAATTTCGATCCTTAAAATCATCCCTGGGCCGCATGCTCTTCTGATGGTGAACTTGAAATTCCTGAGTCAAGGCTTCAATAGTCTTGTTAATAAAATGTGTTCCTTGATCACTCATAAGGATCTTTGGGCATCCAAACTTGGTTATGATATCATCAAATATGAAGCGCGCAATTGTAGTTGCACTACAGTCCTTAACTTCTCTTGCTTCTACCCATATATTCAAATACTCTGTTGCAGTGATTATGTATCTAGCTCCTATGCGCTTACCTGGTGGGTTGATTGGTCCCACGAAGTCAATGTCCCATTTCTCAAATTCCTGTAACGTTAGCTGTGGCACTAGAGACATCGCGTCTCTTCTAGACGGATTCCCAACTCTTTGGCATACATCACAGACCATATAGTATTCCTTAGCATCTTTGTGTAGAGTAGGCCACCAAAGGCCAGCCCTAAGAATCTTCTGCGCTATTGCTTTCCCTACGTAGTGTCCTCCTGCGATTCCTTCATGTGCTTCTGTGAGGATCAATGGTATCTCTGCTTCCATAACACACCTTCTCAATATCTCATCAGGTCCCATGTTGTATAGCTATCCAACTATAACTGAAAAATATGCAGCACGTACTACCAACTGTTTCTTCTTAGTGATTGTATATTCACTAGGTTCCAGTCTTGTTGATAGGAACTGAATTATCTATGCGAAGTGATCATCAACCTTCCTAATGGCCAACAACTGTGCATCTAGAAGTGTATCCTCAAAACTAGTAGGCTCTTCTCCATGTTCCAACCTCAACAAGTGGTCAGGACCTTTGTTCATCCTTCCTGTCTTAACCACAATATCGAAATCATATTCCTAAAATAACAGAAGCCATCTGCATATTCTCCCCCTAAACATTGGCTTGTTGACTAAGTATTTAAGCACAAAATGATCAGTGAACATATTAAAATGTCCTCCCAACAAGTAGTGGCAAAATTTCTATAGTGCATACACCATGGCTAATCCTTCGCGCTCTGTGGTGGTGTAATTAATCTCAGTTGTTGATAGCTTCTTGCTAGAAAAGGTTAATGGGTGGTCAATGTCTCCAGCTCTTGGTTGTGCTAACACTAATCCTAATGCAATAGAAGATGCATCGACATGCACGTGAAATTCCTTACTCCAATTTGGGAAAACCAGAATGGGTGCAGTAACCATTTTCTGTTTTAGTGTGTCGAAGCTCTGCTGGCATTCTTCTATCCAATGAAACTAACAATATTTATTTAGAATCTTCTCCATGGGTGTTTTGATCTGTGCATAGCCCTTAATAAACTTCTTGTAGTATATAGTATGTCCCATCACAATGTGCAACTATTTGACTGAAGTAGGAGGGGGTAGATTGACTATAATGGAAATCTTGGATGGATCTACCAGCAATCCTTACTTACACATAATATGTCCCAATAGCACTCTGAAGGGTGAAAAGAAGATGCACTTTTTCAAGTTCAAGGCAATCTGATATTTCCTGCACTTATCCAACATTAGTCTTAAACATTCAAAATGATTTTACAAAATGCTGGAAACAGTCCAATCATCAAAGTATGCTTCCAGGAATTTATGTAAAAACTCCTTAAACGCTTCGACCACCACCCTGGAAAACATGGTTGGTGTATTCTTCAATCCAAATGGCATCATTGTATATTGTTAGGATCCCCATTCTGTTGCAAATGTGGTCTTATGGTGATCTTCCTTGGCATTCTGGATCTGATGGTATCCCGAAAATCCATTTGTAAAAGAATATACCTCATGTCCTCCTACATTGTCTAACACTTCGTCAGTGAATGGTGTAGGGAATGGGTCATGCAAATAGGAATCATTCAGGTTTCTAAGATCTACACAGATCCTAATTTCTCCTGTCTTCTTATCTTGTACCACCATAGGGCTAGTCCATTACGATTCTTCAACAAGTTCTATGATTTTTTCTTCCAGCATTATGTCAAGCTCGATCTTCACTTTCTCCTTATATTTAGTGTTAAATATGTAGGGTCTCTGTTTGATTGGCCTTGCATTTGGTTTCAAAGGGATCCTCATCTCTCCCATGGGCCCTTTAAATCCTTTCATATTAGTGAACTTGGTTGGAAACAAGTCTTGATATTCATGCAGTAATTATGTGATCTTGTCAATAGTGGTAGCATCCCAATAATCTCCAACATTTGCAAGCTTTGGTGTCTATTCCATTCCAATGTTGACTTTTTTGATTTTGATTGGCTATTCAACAAAAGGTAGTTCGAATCCTAGTCCTTATACATCTCTTTGGCCTTTTGTTTCCACGATGTTCACATTCCTAGGATCATCGTCTTCATCAGCATTGATATTGTAACAACCTTGCAACTTCTGAAGAGGCATAGTCCATTCATCCTTGAACACTTTCTGTCTTACAACCTGTAATGCCTGATCTACCATAGGATATTGGCTTTCGAACAAAAAGGTAGTTAAAATTTTTTGGGTCATACCTTCCCAAAATGTTGTGATGAGGCACAGTTCTGCTTGAAGATACTAGTTGATGGGAGTTGTGTCCAGTGTGTTAATGAATTTTTGTACCCACTGTTCTTGAGGAATGCTTCTCCAGGCTTCCTTGCAACTTCACATATGGTCCTTCGGACAACGTTGACCTATGTACGTAACTTTGCAACCTTCTACTTTCTCTGAAAATCGCGTTGTCATCAAAGTGTGACATTGTACCCAGTTTGTAATATTGTTTTTTTGTGTCCCCCACCATCTCGCTAGAGTTAATTTTAGGGCCTCATCCATTGCCAATAATATTTATGGTAGTGGTAAAATTTCTTCAAAGTCTAACAAGAATGCTTCTAAATGATTCAGACCATCAAAGGTGGAAAGTTACTTACTGTTGTGTCGATCCAGTGGACTTCCCTGGTTAATCTAGCACATTTCCTTGTAGATACTTCGTACATTTTTTTCTTCCAGTTCTCCATTGCTTCTTCTGAATCTTATGAGCATGCTTTGTCACTTTCTAGTTCAAATTCCCATATGTCATAGGATTAATGTAGTCCTATTGTCTGGCTGTCAATTTGTATATGTTTTCTAGTTCACATGCACGGTCTTCTTCTCTGATGGGTTTTGTGTATCTCTGACCTTCATCGGGATCCAAAGGGTGTAGTGAGCCTAGGGACACCTCTTTAAAATGTCATTGTTATTTTATTTAAATCAACCACAGTGGAATTATTGAAAGGCTAATTAATTCCTAACAACGCAGGGTAAGGACAACTATCATCAACTATCTCAATCACCTCAAAGTCTGCAAATATTCTTACTCCATCGATGTTCACAAGGACATTCTCCAGTCTTCCAAAGGGGATTACAACTTTCTTATTATCCATCCTAAGATTGATAGGGGAATAGATCAACTTAGGTTTTCCCATCAGTGCCCAGGTCTGCTTCGTCATGACATTGACCTCTGACCCTAAGTCAAGGACCACATAGTCTATATCATAGTCTCCAATATGAGCATTAAGGTGTAGTTATTTGTTTGTCCTTCTCTTATTGGATAATTGATGTACTGATTTATTCAACAAAGGATCAACCTTTCCTATCTCATACTGTCTGACCAAATTTTTTAGTTCTTGTATGGATTTTTCATCTTTAATCAACTCAATAAACGTATACAAGAAACTAACAAGTTTACTCATTGTTTTTCCATCTCCGGGGGAAGTAGACTGATCAAATTCCGGTGGCATTACATATTCTCTTACTTATGGTCAAACCTTTGATGAAGAAGCCTGATCTCTTCCAAATTCCTTTCTTGCTTCCTCAAATATATGCTTCTCTTTCCTTGAATCAAATTCTTGTGTCTTCTCTGCAGCTTTCCTGTCTCTTGATTCTTTTGTAGTATTTCCTTGGATCACTCTGTCTTCTATTGTATTTATGCATCCTCGTGTGATAACAATGACTCTGAGATATTCTCCATGAGGTTCTACTTTGATTAGTTGTATTTTCTTATTTCCTCCTCATTTCTCCTGAAGCTTAGCCAACAATGTTGGACATTCCTCAATAACTGTTCAAATGAGTTGCAGTAGATGGAAGTGGTACAAGGGTCCTGACAGTCCCTTGCCAAGTGTCCTAGTTGTGTGTAGCTATAACATATGATCTATCCTCAACCTTGACCCATACCTCCTCCTCTTCCTCTTCCTCGGAATCCACCCCGAGGATTGAAGTTTCCTCTCCCAGGGGAATTATACTGCACAATGTTTCCTTCTTGCTGTACTTCACCTTGAATTGTGTATATATCCCTTGACCTTTAATGCATGAGATCGTAAGCCCTACAATCCCTATCATCATGTCCTACTGACTTACAGAATGTACACTACAGATTTGTGGGTGTCTGGACATATTTTTGCATATAGTAGCATTCACTATGGTGATGTCGATTTCTACATACCTCACACCAGGGTAGGGTAAGTTGCTTCAAAGGGCTCGGAGCTCCATTGGACAAGTATTCCTGAAATAAGGGACAATGTTCCTTGTCATGGACTTCTGATTTGCATATGATACACTAGATGTCTTCTCTTTTATCTTTTCCCTTGTCTTTCTTCATATCTTCGACCTGTAGTGATAAGCTAGTTAGCTGACTCAAGATTTGACGAAATGATCAGCCTTCTTCTTGGAGGGATTTACTTTCACAGACTATCTTCTTGGATACTTTTCCACATCATGGTTTCTAGTTCCATAGGAAGCACATGGATAACTAGACCATTCACTAGTGGTAAAAGTATCCATTCCTTCTCCTATAGCATACAAATCTTTCCCCGAAGATGCCTTACACATGTCACTCTTCTTTGGATTAGAAGTTAAGGCCAATTGCTTATGTAGGACTTATTTATCTAAGGTTATCTTTTCTTCATCTACCCTCGAGCACTCTCCATCTTGATGGGAATATGAAGAGTCTTATTACTGAATCATGTTCTTGGAAGGAGATAGTGCAAGAGAGACTATCTCATTCCTTTCTTTTCCAACTTTAATGATTGACGATGACATCCACAAATTTGTCTCTATTTCATGAAAAATACTCATGTGGAAATATTCATCACTGAACAGTTGATCTTTCAGCCTCTTCTTCTCTTCCTCAAGAGCTTGCAATTGCATTCTTAAATCAAAATTCTCTCTTTGGATTTTCTTATTAATGTTCTTATAGAGTCTCATATTCATAATAACTTTAATCATATTGTTTCCTTGAAAAGATATTCACCAACTAAACTCTTAGATCTCATCACAACAACAACTTGCAACACACGCCAAAACTAGCTCTGATACCAACTTGATCTGAAAATCTTTAGACCCCACTTATTCTTGAAAATATATACATGCAATATCTAACGTGTTTCTGTATAATTTCTAAGATCTATTGAGGTGATTGCAAAATTTTGATGATGTCCTATTTACCCAAAACTCATAAAAATTAATATTATCTTGAAGTGGAAATGAGATGACATAAAGGAACTGAAATTATAATGTTGATAACATATTTTGTTTCATCTTTAAGTTCATTTCAAAAATATTAAATTTCTTATCTTCATCCCAAAATACCCAAAAATACCATGTAAATGGACCAAATAAGCCAATATTGAGGATGCTTTGAAAATCCGCCACTCAAATGCAAACTTTTGACTATTGGCCCTCAACCAAGTTTTGGGGAAACTTTGGTCAATGTTGGCCCATATTTTGGACTTCGACACAATGGTTGAAGAAGGAGGGCCCAGGCGGAGCTGAGATCGCATATCTCACTTATTTTGCGGGCTATGTGGACCCAATAAAGGGTCCTCTAGGGTTTTTGTAATGGGTTTATGAGATGTTGGCCCATGGGGTTTCCCCATGTTTAGGCCTTATTGTAAGGGTTTGTAAAACTATAAATAAAGAAGAAATTATTGTAGAAATAGATAAGTGCAAGTAGTTCGAGTTGCTTTGTGCAAAAGAATGTATGTGCATTAAGACTTTGTGCTCGACAGAGAGTTGGCTCTATGCAGTGACCTAGTTTTAGAAGGAGGATCTAGTGCTTAGTGCGTAGATCTCCTGCCTTCTGCAAAGTTTGACTTTGTGGATTAGTGCACAGATATGAATCGATGTAATATTTTGGGAGAATAATAAAGAGGCGAAGCGGTTGGTGGACGTAGCCCCACACTGGGGTGAACCACGTATATCTGGCGTCTCGTGGTTTACTTTGTGTTGTGTTATTTTTGTTATGAATCTGCTCAGTGCTTTGATTATTATGTATGATAGATAGATATGTTGTTTCTTTTGTGGTTTACTTGTGTTAAGGGTAAATGAATGCTAGATCTAACTCATTGCTAAGTTCTTAGGATACATAATCATTTGTTGTTACCGCATCGATTTGTCTTTGATTATACTCTGCGATGTTAAGAAACTAATGCATGTAACCTTCTAAGCATTAATAAAATATTCTGCGAAGTGCCTTTATCAGATATCTATGTCCCAGATTGGTTACAGACACCTTCGTCCTATAACCCCCCCTACTTCTACCTTGCGTGAGACCACGCATGCTTCGCAGGTGTTGCCGAAAGGGCTAGTAGTCATGGTTTTGTTGGTGCGATGTTAAGCATTGAACCCTGGGTCTGTCCTTGTGCCAAGAAATGGTTCCATTGCCGGGACCTGAAACTGTGATTGTTGGGAACTGAAGTAAAGAAAAAGAGAAGCTATGTGCGTATATATGTTGCTAAAGTGCGCAGTACTCTACTTGACTTGCGAAGATTTGTGCTAAGAAAATAATTTGTTCTGAAGAAAAGAGGTAAGATCCTAAAAGAAGCAAGATTTGTTCTTTGGTAAGAGAAATATAAGTGAATTTTTTTTTTTTGAAAGCATGAGTTTAAGTATGTTTAATAGATTATGTCCTAGTCTAAAGGCTAGGGCATAGTTGAAAGAAAGAATTGATTTGAGTAAATTTAATGGAAATGAAGAAATATATGTTATTCCTATGCATAGAAAGAGTTTTTGGACTAATAAATGGATACATGAACCTATAATTTGTTTTTTCAGATTGCAGGTCCAACACTATGATCCTAGGGGAAGCGCGTAGTAGAAAAAAAGTTGGGGAACATTTAAGAGAAAAAAAGGATTGACTTTGTGTTATAACTACAGAAGGTAGGGACATATTGCTAAGGAAGGTCTTGGAGGAGGCCTTATTTGTCTTTGTTGTAAGGTTGTTGGTCATGAGGTTGAGGATTGTCCAAGGATTATTGCTAAATTTGTAGGGATGAACATAAGACAAGAAAACTATGAGGAAAGTCAAGAGACTGCAGGAATGCTGGAAAGTCATAAAGAGAAAAGGTCAAAGGAAGTCCAGACTATGTTATTACAGTTAGAAGAAATGATGGATTTCCATAAAGATGTCAATTTACCAAAAAGTATGAAAGCAAAATAGTTCATAATTACAAGAATAGAAGACTTCGACATAGACTGTGTCTTGGATGAAGAAACACAAGTGAATATTATGACAGAAGAAACTTGGGAAATTTTGGGAAATCTTACTATAGTACCTTCTTTAGGAAGGATGGGCTTGTTTAAGGGTAAGATGATAACTTTATGTGGAAGAGTAACTACTGTACCTATTATTGTTCATGGAACATCGACTGAAGAACAATTTGAATTCATTAGGTTTGTTGGGGACAATGCCCCTTTCCCACTATTGTTAGGTAAGACTTGGATTGAGAAGGATCAGATTAGAAGGAAAGTAGAGGAAGAAGCTATAGAAAATAAAAAGAAAGAATTAAGGGATTTCATAGCTAGGAAAATAGACTGACTAATAGAAGAACGAGAGGATAAGTTGAAGAAACAGAGCAAAGTAACAATGTAGGAGGGATAGAAAGAAACATAATTAGCATCAAGGTTGAAAGAATACAAGAAGGCTCGAAGAACCTACCTATTCAAGAAATAAGTATTCCTACTCAAAAAATGTTAAGAAAAGGGATATTAACTTCAAACTCTTTGAAGGTACCTCAACAGTGTGAAGCCACTGTGCTAGGGGAAGATAAGAATAAAAATGGAAAGAGGACTCCAAAAATAGTTAGAGAAAATCTAATAATCGGGAAGAAGGAAAGGAAGCTCAATAAAAAGAAGGATAATTTGGAAAAGCTACAAGAAGTTACAGAAGCCAGATGGAAGACTTCGCAGACTGGAACCTCTCAGGAGGCAGGTTCGTAGGATTTGAACCTTGCTGGAACAACAGGTCTGTGCGGAATTGGACTTCTCCCTAGTGAAGTTATATGACTGTTGGAGGTGCCCCAACCATTAGAATGACGCTCCATAATGGTTAGAAAATGCATTTATGGGCTTATGAACCACTTTTGGACGTTGAAACCGTGCCATAACGGATAGATTTACATTGATGGAAGCATTTCCTAGCCATTGGAAGATCCTTCACAATACCCTACTGATTTAAGTTGTTAGTTGTTGCGTTGGAAACACTTTTTTCTACTCGTGATTGACTGAGCTAAGCAGAGAACTATCCAAGTGTCGAGCCGTGCTATCTGAAACTAGACCCCTCCTGTCCGTTTGACTACCCCACCTGTCTGTTAAGAGATAGAATGTCGGGCGAACCTACCAAGTTGGATAATTCTGTCAAGGAAGTCCTTAAGAATCTAATGGTCGATAAACTGATATATGAAGGTATCCAGGCATCATTGACGAGGGGACTATAGGATTCCCCTTCGACCGGACTTCGTCTTGGCCATGTCAACCCCGTAACTGAAAACTGAAGTAAGCACCGCGACGATCTGGCTAACGTGAAGTAGATCCTGTGTATCCTACCTGATTATATTCTTCCCCTAGCTGGAACTATTAACCACAATAGTATCCCTCAGGATTTTGAGTACTCTGTGTTCACTGCATACATTGCAAAAGGAATTCACATAGTCGGGAGTCAGCTAGGACAGATCCCGCTATTGAAGAACAATAACTTCAACTTAGGAGACTAGAATAACTATGCCATGTTAGCTCCTCACTGATACTTAATGAATACAACCAGAAAGAAACTTGACCTCGTCTCCAATCCATGGATTAAAGGGTTGGCACAGTCCACCGTGTTGAACGTGATCAAGATCCCACATTTTGGCAACCACCAGGAGGTTAACGCTTGTGTTAAATTCCTTATGTCATGCTATCATGGAATTTATCTATGGCTCTACAGAAGTATTACTTTGAATATGGCATTGATCCACCAAATCACAGGTTTAAGTGTGAAGGGTCTTGACTCACAACAGTTTTATCCAGGGAAGGCCTCAGACCAATATTTAGCACAACGCATCAAATAATCTTACAGAGAGGTAGAAAAAGGAAAACGAGGTTACAAGGTAGCCTCTATACAAGATGGTGCAATGCGTCTTTCTTATCAACTCCTAGATGGAAAGCTAGTGAGGAAGAAACGCCCCACACAGGTCACCAGGTTCGTGGTGGAAATCGAAAGAAAGTGTGTGGAGGGAATGCAGATGAACTGGGTGAACTACCTTGTCAACGAGCTAGAGAAGGATTGTTGCGAAGCCCAGGAATTGGGATATGAATTTCATTACAACTAGCTGATCATTTATATTGCATTTGTCACTTGGAAAATGCCTGGAGGAGCTACTTTTCCAGAGATTGAACCTTCGAATCCCTTATCCGCTTGGTTTTCCACCTTGTGGTATATCAACGACATGATGAAGTAGTGGCAGTCAAATGTCCTGTTTCATGGATATTACCAACAATTAAAGGTCGCCATCAAATCATTCCTGCGAATGACACCGTGCACCCTACATCAATATTGACCCATAGAGAAGTTTCATGCTGATCCTCACTTCATCTACATCACCACGCAAAGAGATGAGAACCATGAAGAATTACAGTCATACTACAAGATGACATATGAATATATGGAGTAGATTACAAAGGAATGGCCAGAGGAATTTCTTGTACCTGTTGTCGATGCATAATTATCTGGCAGTGACACCATAGAAATACCCATAGTTACATGAGTTGAAAATGTCAGAAAATCCAGTGGGACAAAGAAGAAGAAGAAGAAGGAGGAAGTCCAAAACATAGAGAGTGATGGAGAGGACAATGCTTCTAGAGATAACAGTTCTGGCTCACCAGGAGGAGGAGAAGACGAAAAAGAAGGACAGGAAGGAGGAGATGAGGGAGAAGAAGAGCAAGGAGGAGGTGAATATACCACCCCTCCACCAGAAGATCCCCCTGTTAGGACAATGACATCATAGAAGAGGAAGGTTTCTCTGAAGAAACGCTCAACAAGGAAGAAGATGCGTGCCAATAAGCCACAGTTGGAAGCCACCCTCATGGATGAAAACATCAACCTGGTCCGTGGAGCTATGGAGGATGACTCTGAAGACATGTTGTAGAGATATGGAGAGAAGAAAAAGGAGTTATACAAAATAATTGAGAGAGAATTGAAGGAAGTACAACATATTGTTTATTTGGTCCGTACAGTACCCATTGTGCTGACTAGGTATTCCTCATCACATACTGCAGAATTGGGGGATGGACCAGCCCAATTGAGAAGGATTGCAGATGCAACAGAAGCTTGGCTCCAGAGATATTGGGAATAGAAGGAGAAGGATATAGAAGCCTTGCAAAAGTAGAAATATGAAGTACTAGTAAAATTACGAGCATCGCAGGACACTGTAGCTACCCATGAAAGCGACAAAGCAAAGCTTCAGGCAAAGTTTCAGCAGGAAAAATCCCAGCTACAGAGGGAAAAAGAGAAGATGCTTGAATAGAAATCCATGGTCAAAGAAGTGGTAAATAAATCTTGTTTCTCTGTGCCAGGCTTGGCACAGGAAGAAAAAGAATCAGTTGAAGCTCAAATAGTGAAGCTCGAAGAGACCCTCCAACAACTTCAGGCTAGGATAAATGATATGGAGGCCCAAACAGTACTGAGTACCCCGTAGGAGGTACATGACCAGAGGGAGGAGTCCACCAAGAACACAGTAGAAAATATAAGAGCCCTTTATTCAACATGAAAATAATTGAGTGACAGAAGCACCCAGAAATATGAACGCCTCATCGAGGATCGAGAGCTAAAGAGGCTAGAAGCACAGTTACAGGAGGCGCAAAAATAGGCAATTTCAGTGCAGACGCAGATGAAGCTTCTTATAGCAGTAGAAAGGATGAAGATATCCTAGGAGAAACATGTAATACATCAACATATCAATGCCCTCTAAGGTAAGATAATGGAAGTCACGTAGAAGCTACAACCTGTGTAAGACGAAGCTTGCAAGGTGTTCAAAGAGATTGATGGACAAGGTTCACAACTAGATCAAGTCGTTGCATAAAAAAAACAACACCTGGAAGTGCCTGTTACAAAGAATATAGTCTAGGATCTCGTTGAGTGGGAGTCTCAGGCGAAGCAGCAAGTCGAGGAAACTCGAGTTAAGCTCGAGGATTTCGAAGCAACGTTGTCCGGACCTGAGTGACTCGGGATGAGTCACAGGTGAGTGTTGGGGGCCTGTTGGACCTTGACCAAGTTTTGGGGAGACTTTTGTCAATGTTGGCCCATCTTTTGAAATTCGACACGATGGTCGAAGAAGGAGTGCCCAGGCGGAGCTGAGATCGTGGATATCACTTATTTTTCAGGCTATGTGGACCCAATAAAGGTTCCTCTAGGTTTTTTGTAATGGGTTTATGAGATGTCAACACATGGGGTCTCCCCATATCTATGCCTTATTGTAAGTTTTTCTAAAACTAAAGAAAAAATTATTTTAGAAGTAGCAAAGTGAAAGTAGTTCAAGTTTCTTTTTGCAAAATAATGTATGCGCATTAAGGCTTTGTGCTTAACAGAGAGTTAGCTCTATGCAGTGACCTAATTTTAGAAGGAGGATCTAGTGCTTAGTGCATAGATCTCCTACCTTCTACAAAGCTCGACTCTGTGTCTTAGTGCACAAATCTGACTAGATGTAATATTTTGGGATAATAATAAAGAGATGAAGCGGTTGGTGGAAGTAGCCCCACACTAGGGTCAACCACATTTATCTAGTGTCTCGTGGTTTGCTTTGTGTTGTGTTATTTATGTTATGAATCTTCTCAGTGATTTGATTATTATGTATGATAGATATATCTGTTGTTGCTTAAGTGCTTTACTTTTGTTAAGGGTAAATGAATGCTAGATCTAACTCGGTGCTAAGTGCTTAGGATATATAATCATTTGTTTTTACTGCGTCGATCTATCTTTGATTATAAACTGTGATGTTAATAAACTGATGCATGTCACCTTCTAAGTGTTAATAGAATATTCTATGAAGTACCTTTATCATAGATTTGTGTCCCAGCTTGGTTACAGACACCTACGTCCTGTAACCCCCCCTGCTTCTACCTCGAGTGAGACCTCGCCTTCTTCACAGGTGTTTCCGAAAGGGCCGGTAGTTGGGGTTTTGTTGGTGCATTGTTAAGAATTGAACCCTGGTTCTGCCCCTGTGCCAACATTAACTATAAATTCGACCACTTTCCAAACTAGCTCAATTTTATGCCTCTTGGCACACAAAATAATGCAATAAATACTCATAAATGAAAAATTGAGTACAAATTTTTAAAAATGACCTCAAATCACAAAATATACCTCATATTCATTATCCTTGTGAAAAATCGTGCAGAATCGATATAAGACACTTGAAATTCCGTCAAGGTACCATTTGACATGCTTTACGATGCAACACAAAATTAAGCTTGTACTTGCACGTACTTTTGTACAATCCATACCATCTCAAGATATGTTCCCTATCTCGGGATCCATGCACCTCAAAATCCATGCACATAGGGATTTGTGCAAGCATAGGGATCCGAATTTAGTGGCAACGTATTACTAATTATGGTGGGAATCCCACTAAATATGGTTGGTTGGAGGATTGGTTAAAGGATCCCTCTATTTTAGTGGAGGTTCAAGGTTCAATTCCTGTTCCATGGCATATAGTGATTATATTGTTAAAGTTGTATATTACATATGGTTATAATACGTTGTAATATAGTTTCATATATCATATTTAGTATATGGTTTTATAACCATGTGTTCGTTGGTATATTTAATCCCCCAAAAGACTTAAGATTATGGTTACATGAAATGGTATATAACTAGGGGTTGGGTCTAGCCCTTGACCCCTTTCCCCCTCCACATTAAACTTTGAATTAATTCATAATATGATTTCCATACAGTGGTTAAGAACCAACTCATGGCATGATGGTTATGGCAGGTATGTTAAGGTGTAGAGGCTAGGGAGATCATGGGGTCAATTCCCTGAACTCCATAATAATTTTACACAACATAACCAACACTGACCAATGAGGGG
>ML783303.1:706835-729103 GCA_009831015.1 Picea engelmannii | reverse complement strand
GACATCAAGGCTCAGGTTGTATATTTCTCTTTCAGTTAATGCAATACATGAATATGTCCCTTTCCCATAATGATGATGTCATATTATTACATGATTCCTTGATCACATGTATAGACTAAGTATTGAATATATTAATGCCTTTGTTGTGATTGGTTTGTTTTGTTGTGATTGGACAATACAAGAGCATCGGAGCAGAGCAAGGAACAATAGAGATTAAAGGAGAGCGTTTATAAGGTATGAACACTATCCATTTCTCTTAGTTCATTCAATATCTAGATCTAGGGAAAGAGTAGTATTCTGTCACGTTTTGTTCCAGATCTAGGTGGATCTGGGGAGATTGGTCTGTGTCCGTACTCACGAATTTATCCATAAACAGTGCTAGGGAGACGAATGTCTCTTTCTCTGCAAGTGGGTGCTTGTAGAATCTGAAGGTTGGTGCCTTCACTCAGTTGGTGCTAAATTAAAAAGGAAGTCGGTGCTTCCACCCAATGGGTGTTGGGATTCTGTGGGAGTTGGTGCTCTCAGCCAGTTGGTGCTGGCAATCAGAGGTTGTAGCCTCTATGAGTTGGTGCTCATAAAAGATGAGATGTAATGCAGTTGGATCTTGCTTAACATCTTAAGAAGATGAGGTTTTTTCCCTGGTTGGGTTTCCTCTTGAAAAATCTGTGTCTCATACTTGTGAGTGAATGCTGTGTGTGATTGCTATTTTTTATGTTATCTGCTTTATGTTTATAACTTTGAATTTCACAGTAAAGACTCACTACCATTAAGAATAATGATTCAAAGTTAAAAAGAAGAGAAATAGTTAATAATCTACACTAACTGATTCACCCGCCCCCCCTCTCAGTTAGTTCATACCTGTAACATATTTGGGGGGAATATCTGCAATAACCACATCCATCAGGATACTCTTGACCGGGACCTGAGCCAGGGTAACTACCAGATCTTTTATCATTCCCATACATTTAACCTTTCTTGAATCAAACGAGTATAGGTCTCCATAGGGTCTAGTGAGCTGGAGCCCCAGCCTCTCCATTATAGTTTTGGGCATAACATTATGTGAAGCCCCGGAGTCTAACATGCAGTTATGCAGTAACTGGTCATGTATATTCAGGGTGATATAGAAAGGAGAGACATTGTCTTTGAATCCCTCAAAACGAGGACCAAAGGTGATGTTAGGTCTGTCATCTTCTAGGTTGATAACATCGGAGTGACTTTCTGGCTCGTAAACGCCTATCACTTTGGCAATTTGCTTCTGATAAGTGGGGTTTTTTGCTAATTCTACCAAAGGAATCGGTATCTTAATTTTATTTAATTCATTTTCAAAATTGTAAGATGTATTGGCTTTGTCCGCTTCTTTGGTTAAGAGTTCCAAGCCTTTTTCTTCCAATTTGTTTGTCTGGATTGCTTTATCACTCGTGACCTTAGTCGCAGATGTAACTTTATTTATCGGCCCTGTTTCCTTTGTTTGGGTTTCATCTTTTTTCACCTCAGACTCTTGAATCTTTGTTATCTTGTCTTTATTGTTGGGTAACAATGTTTCTTCCAAAGGAAGTTCATGAGATTGATCCCTTGGTAGGATTTTCTTAGGTTGGTTATTTGAGGTGGGCTTATTTTTAGATCTCAGAGTATATCTGGGTTGAAAATCAGCCGCTATCATTTCTATTTCTAGTTGAGATACGCAGAGGTCAATATGATCACCTTCTTCTTCTTCATTAGACGGTTGAGGAGTATTTAAGAATTTCTCATAGTCTTCTCTAGTGAGAAATGGCTACGAACACTTATCATCGAAACATGCAACTTCATCTCCCGAATCTCCAAAATCTTGGAGGTCACTTGTTCCTATAAAATTTTCGTTCTTTAGTGGAGCCTGTATTTTTTGATCTTCATTATTTATTTGCCTCTGTTGATTTTGGGTATTTGGGTTTCTCCTGAAGTCCCTTTTGTTAGAAGAATCAGCTTTAGCCTAATCCAACTCCATCCTAGAGATTTTGTTAGACAGATCTTTTATTATTCGGGCCATATCATCCACTCTGTCGTCAGTGTATCTATTTGACCTGGAAGGACCTGCTAGTTCCCTATAGCGTCTATTATCTCGGTTGGTTGTTTCTACTTTAGCCTTCAACTTACCTGAAGCCATCATATTAGATTCTATTTCGACAACATCGTCTTGCATTCTATTCAGGGTGGGTCCTCTTCTTTCTCGCAAAAGTAGGGAAAAATCAGGTTCGAAAGCTCCTGCAAAGGTTACTTTGGCTGATGGTTCAGAAGGTTTAACAGCGGCTGGAATTTTATTATATAGTTTGTTAAATCTTAGAATAAATTCCATAACTGTTTTTGAGTTCTTTTTCTTTAGAGACCCAAACTTGGTAAGGTAGTATAAGTGATCCTTTCGCTCTCCCCATAGTCTGAGGAAAGCATCTTCTAAGGCATTATATGTCCGAATAGAAGCTGCAGGAAGACTCCGAAACCAAGTTCGGACCTGTCCTTCGAAGGTTTGGACAAGTAATCTCAAATAGACATCCTCGTGCATAATATTGCATATGTCTGCGAACTGATCAAAGAATTTTATATGCTCGGCTGCGGTTAGATCTCCCTCCCCAGTGAACTTAGGAAGATTTTTGATGTAGTTGTCAGGTAAATCATGGAGGGGAACGGGTAAAACCAGGGGAGCGTACCTCGCTGCTACTTTTGCAAAAACGCCTAGAGGAGGGACATTCAGTTGTCCTCCCCCAACTCCACCAACGCATGCCATTGACTTGGGAGTAGGAAAGGAGGGTGTGACACACTCTTTCGAATCAGGTGAAACTGGGAAGTTCTGCCGAAAAAAGGTTGATCTGTCAAATGACAATGATCTTTCTAGAGGAACCTTTCCCTTGTTTATAGATGGGAAAGTCTGATGGATCTCACTCTTAAATTCATTGTAGTTTGTCTCTGGATATTTGACGTCAGACAGAGAGCTGCAAGAAGTAAAAGGTTCTGAAGGGCATTTAGTCTTTACAAGTGGGTTTTTAGGTTTATTAACTGAAGCGGTTGCCTCAAACGAGCCTCTCGCTCTTAAAAAAATTTCAGGATTATTAATAGGCGCAATCGGCTTGCCATCCAGGTTTTTTCTGGTATGTCTTCTACCAGACGCCAGTTTGTGTTTCAGTGGAGTCGCCAAGTGAAAGATTTTTCTAAAAAAGCCTTAAAACTATGTGCACTCTATGTTCACTATCAAAGATTAACACTATCAATGAAATAGTTTGTCGTTTTCCCAGGGAAAAGATTTTGCAACTTCATTCCCCGGTAGCGGTGCCAGAAAGATGTTGTTCCTGAGTCTGTACTAAGGCTTAAAATACAGTGTCAAGGAATCCGAAAGTATGTAAAAGATGAATACGAAGATACAGTCACCTTCGGTGCAGGAAACTAATGAAGGTTTCTACGTTCTCGTTGTCTAGCTTCCAACTGTTCCTGGGTAGTAATATCTTGTTCAATGGCTGCCCATGAACGTTCCAGTTCCTCTCGGGTGTTCGCAGTTTTAAGGGTTGTATCAAAAAGATTTAAAGCGATATGTATTTGATTAGCTAACCCGGGTTGAATATTTGGTTGAATTGCTGCGGGGACAGTCATTGAGGAACAGTACAAGTATGAAATGATTTAATCGAGAGATTTCAATGCTGTTCAATTCGATCGAGGTGAAGAGAAACCTTTACATGAAGAATGAAATAAAAACGCAAGCTGAAGGCCCTTTCCTGTAACTGTGTTATTTTCGATAAAAAGATGTGGAATGAGAGAAAAACGTTTAGCTAAAGACAACGTAAAGTTCCTGTCAATAGGAAACTCGCACATACATAGAAGAAGAAACTAACACAGACATAATTGATATAGTATAAATAAATACATGATTCTGTAAATGGAAATTGGTCTTACACCCGCTAAAGCTGGTGCAGAGGAAAGACAAGAGACAATTACAGAAAAATAAAATCCCTTTCACTACAGTAGTAGTCGTACTAAATTATAGTGATACATATCAATTATGTAGAGCAAAATGAAAAGAAACAAATAACATAACGAAACAAACTTGCAACACAGTAGTGACGGAATTAGGAATCCTCAAATTTGCTTGTATTAACTTCCTTCATGCAAAAAACTCTATTACAATTTGATCCCAAAAAGTCCAGCCTTTGGTTCTTGTTTTTGTGATCTATTTATACAAATTTATCCTTTCATATTCTATTTTTCAAAAAGTGCCAGGTGCTTCCTTTACATGACTCGGTTCATATGATACATTTGTCTGTAAAACTAGATACAAGCTGTGGCGGTTCCGTTTGGTAGCTGTTAGGAGCGAAATCACTCCATCTCTTCTACTCCGTTTTCAAGAAGTGCCAGGTGCTTGTCTTTGCATAGACTCAGTGCATATCCTACATCTGTCCATGAATTGGGATACAAGTTTCGATGGCTCTGCTTGACAAATGGCTTCGGAAAAATAACACTCTCGAGCTAATTGTGGAAGTCTATTTCCCATATATGCAACAACAATATCAAGGGTGTCGAGTTGTGTGCTAGGTTGAATTAGATGCTCATCAATTTGAGCCAGGTCTTCCCTATCCATCTTAGAGATTTCCGTCAAATTTCTCTTATTTTTCTCCTTCATGTCGAGGGATATCCGCTCCATATTCATCTGCCTTAGCGTCTCTGTGTCTCCTCCACTCTCCATCCCTAATAGTTTACCATTTATGACTTTGCAGGTTTCTTCTAGTGAATTCGTCACTTTTTGTGCCTGCTCCTTGCTTGAAATAATATCATGCTCCCAATTCTTTAACAAAATATTACCCCTAGTCTATTCGGCAATGGAGAGCCCGGGGGTCCCTGCTGAAAATCTATTGTTGGTAGCTATCACTTCTTCCTGGAAGACGACCCGAGCAGCTTCTGCGTTTCTTTCCTTGACAATCAGATTATCAGAAATCTGATTCATTAACAAGTAATCTTTTCGAAACTCCCCTATTTTGTTTAGCAGACTCTGCTGAGCAGAAGAGATCCTGCTCCGAATGTTGATTGCTCGAGATTTAACAATCTCGATGTCAATCACCTTGCTTTCTGCGACCTCTAACTGAGCCTGTAATCGTGTGATCGTATCCCTCTGTTGGCCCGACTGCACCCGACCATCTTGGATCACTGAGTTTTCTTGTTCCAGCTTGGTTTTGAGAACCTCGATTTCTTTCTTATCGGCCGATTTGGCCAGCTCTATTGCTCCACTCGCTTGACTCTTAGCATCTTCTGCAACCGAAGCTACTCGGGCTTCAAGAGTCTTGATTAGTCGATTCTTTGCTTTGCGTTGATTCTTTAACGCTCCGACCGAGAATTGATTTGCCGTCGCATAGGCTCCCAGCGTCCCTGCAATCTCCGTGGAAAATTCATCTTTCCTTTTGTTCATCCCATCGGTGATCACTTTGAACCTTTTAACAGTGGACTCTCCTTCTTGATAAAATTCCCTCTTAACTACAGCTTTTCTTTTCCTGTCAAAAAAGAACTCATTAGGGGGGAGTTCCTCTGCCCTTATAGGTCTTAGTTCTTCACCAAAAATCCATCCCTCGTTACCACCTCCCTGTGCTGACTGCAAGGGTGTGACAGAGGTGATGGGTTATCCGATCTGCTTCGCAGCCTTCCCTGGTGTGACGAGTGAGTCCTGCTCTTTCGGAGGATCGAGGGTCTTCGTCTCTGTCCCTGTCTCTGGATTCTGAGTTTCAGGTGGGTCGGTGTTTTTCACTTCCACCTCTGGACCATGTTCCTTGGGTGGGTCAGTTGTCCCTTTTTCTGTTTCAATATTTTTCCCTTGTTCGGGACTCTTTTCCTGCTAGCGACTCTTCCCCTGTTCAGGATTCTTCTCCTGTTCCCCTTCCTGACGTTTTTCGGGATTAGACGTTTGCCCCTCAGAACTTTTGGCCTCTTTTTCTTTATCCTTGGAAAGTCCCATACCTCCCAATACAACGGGGAGGCATCTCTTCCTATGCTCCTGAAATTTTAAAACAGAATCCCTGTCTTCGAGAGCCAGAGATCTGATTCAGAATTGGACTTCTGAATAGGACCTCGCCCCTCGGAAAACATCATCCGAGGGTGAGCATTCGTGCTCAAACCTCTTTAATCCACAATTTCCCAAATGGGTGCTTACAACTCTCTGAGGATCATGCTTTTTGTACTCAATAGAGACTAGGCTCAAGTCTTCTAAGGTTGCAGCCTCAGCCTTAGCATGTCCGAAATCTAATAAGGAATAGGAATTAAGCTGAATAGGGAAAAACGACCATACCTTCTTCGCTGATGCTTTCAGTTCTTTTCTTACGCCGTGGATCATTGTTTGTCGAGAAATCTCACGACATGCCAGTTTGTCGGGGATAAATTGTGGGAGCGCCAGAGGAGGAACAACAGCTCCGAAAACTCTAAAATAGGAGAATTCTTCTTCTACATACCAGTCTGCGATACTGCTCAGATTCGCAGGAATGCTATCTGAGATGCGGGGTGGAAAAAGACCAAAAATGGCGAGGTGTAGGGGCACCATCACCCAATTGAAAATCTCATAAATAAACTTATTTTGATTATTTTCCCACAGCTTGTTGTGGTACTCATGCACAGTTTTTTCTTCAGTTGGACTCCAAGCCGAATTCATCAAAGGAAAAGGTGTCATGGAGCATATTGTGTCCATGATATACACGGACATGAAGAATCCGGATGGTTTCCCGGCTGCTTTTTTCTCCCGGTACTCTGTGATCCTGTCGAACAAACTGTTGGAGAGCATCTTCGCCCAATTAAATGAGAAACCTTCTGCTACCCGAAAGATGAGAGGTACCCACTGGATGTAAAAATGCGTGGTATCTTCACTACCGAAAAGTCGGCACGTCATCATCGCCACATACATAAACTGTGGATCCAACGAAGAAATTGAATACACTCCCTTGTCATTCGCTCTGAATGTTGCGGAGTGCGAAACCCAGTCTTTTATCAAGCCAGACATGGTTTTATCATATTCTTCGCACTCCTTCTTTTTTAATTCCTGCAGGAATTCATTGCCATATATACATTCAGAAGTCGCTGGTAGCTTATACATAGACTGGATATGCTCTGGTCTGAAAGTCCCGACCGTGTTATGTCGGTCATTTATGATGGTTCTGGTGGGTAAGTCGACATGATCCAATGCCCATCGGATCATATCGTAGTATGGGAGCAACCGAGGTCTGGTTGCAACCAGGTGCATCCTCGATTGAACAATTATCTTATATTTAGTATTCAGATCATCCTTTTCAAACTCATTGTCATCGGAGTCTGAGTAGTTAACCAACTCGTTTTGCAGAATGTCTGAAACAACTGACCAGGTGGGCACTGAGCCACCAGTCCGAGGCGAAGTATCTGAGATGTTATCTGGACCCTGCGTTGCAACCTCGACACTTGCTTTCGCTGCTCTCCTCGGAGCCATGGCTGAAGTTGGTGTTTTCGTTCTTCTGTGATAAACCTGCGTATACATGCAGAGGCTAGTTTACTCGGAGAAAGGCGTGCTCTATACGCTTATGAGAAACGTTAAAAATAGAATGAAACTCTCGTATATATTTGAAAATCATGTACCTTTGAAATAAGTCTGTCAAATCTTAAATAAAACCAAATTTATTGTAAAAATCCAATTTGATTTATTCGCGGATTTACCCTAATTCTTCATTAATGTCATCAATGTTCGACGGCTTGACAGGCAGTCGGGTTATGGAGAGCAAGTAAATACCTCATAAAGAGTGCCAACCTCGATGCGCGGGACGACTCTTGTTTAATTTAAAATTACAAATCTTAACGACTTAAAGAATTTTCTCGTCTTTCGCTGTATCGTGAATCTCTTTTTCATATTTTGACTCATCAACTCGTGAGACTGCGAGTGCCGATTTTAACGTAATTAACGGAAATCATGATTTGGCGCAACCTTAATCATATAATTAACTTAATCGCCATATCGTGATTCGGGAATTCGAAGACAAACTTTTGGGAAAATGATATGCCGAGTCACGATATCGCGATGTAGCGACAATTAAAGATCGAATTAAGAGAAGGAAATCTTAGATTAAGCGACTAATTAATCTCGCTATAATTATGTCGCAACTTCATGAATCGGGGTTTTGGACACCCTAACTTGATGAAAGAAAATGCCGAGTGACGATGTGCCGAGAACCAATATTTAATCATGGTTAGTTTTTTACCCTTAGTCTCCAACCAAGGTTATCACAAATTTATCGTGTTCTCGGCTATCGGGGCTGCAAGAACAAAAACCTGGGTTTGATGTATGCCGAGGTGCGAAACCTCGACAATCGCCTAATCATGGGTTAAAGGTTTCACCCTAGTTAATGCCTTAAGTGAAAATTAAAATCGAGTTCGCAGTTTCGCGACTTGGGACTTGTGAATTCAAAAATTAAAGTGTCTGACTTGCGAGACCCCGAAATAAAACAAAGAGCAAACATTTTTGCGAAAAACAGACCCTTTTTTGAAAGTGACAAAGCTTTTCTATTCATGGGACAAGATTTCAGAATTTTATGATTTCAGAAGGAGAAGAAAAGCAACTTTAAATCTCAAGTGTCAAAAATTGAAATTTGAGCGAGGTGAAAAACAAGGGCGGTTCCAACAGGATGTAAGGCCTCCTGTGACACCCATTGAGTGCCCACTCCTTGGGTAGATTTGGAAATGAGTTGGCTAAGAGAACACAAGGGAAATGCGATCGGTTGGGAGAATGAAAACATGTGGGCATGGACATGAGCACCTTGGGCACACGATGATGAAGTGTGGCACCAAGGGGCCACACACCCTACTTCCCTTGAAAAGGTTGATAAATACTTAAGTTTCATTCGAGAAAGGATTGGATGACTTGGGCGTGTTCCCAAGGAGTGAAATTTCCTTCTCTTGGTAGCATGGGTGTGTTGGAGAGGTCAAGAGACCCCATCAACACACCCATAGAGAGTCTGGTCAGTCTGTTCACAAGGCAAGGGTGCACCAAAGAGTTTGGGGCATGTTGGTATGAGGAGCGCACCCAATGTTGGGGCACATCGATCCCAAGAGAACACAGAGGTTGATGAGCACATGGGCTCATGGGAATGTCAATCCACAAAGGGGCACATTGGGCGGTTTGGGCATGTTGGTCCACAAAGGGACGTGACACACCCAAGGGACGTGACGGTTCATGAAGGTGATGTTTGGAGTCCATATAAGAGCATAAGGGTGCATAATCAGGGAAGGAAATAAACAAAGAGATAGGGGAGAAATTCAAGTGACTAAGGAAATATTCTAAGGCAAAGAAGAATGAAATGCAAAGTTACGAAGACATGGAAAACAAGTAGCAAAAAGTGGGACGCACATGGAGATTTTTGGGAAGTCTGGACGCAGGCCTATGGGAGGCATTCTCTAAGGCAGAACCAAAGTGTGTTAGCTTGGTGAAAGTCTTGTGACAAAGAAAGGACAATGAGTCTGTGAAGGGTTCATGTGTGGGGAACACTGTAGGAGTTGCAAAAGTTATTTCCACTGAGATTTTTGGTGTGACAAATTTTTGTATGAGTGTCTTGGTGAGGTAAGGCGAGTCGTGCGACCCTGCCAAGTTATAAACCAAGTTGATAATGCTCATATTATAATTGTTTCACAATAATACTACTTATCCAAGCGTTAGGCACATATTGTGTCTCCCACACTATATATTTGTGTCTCTTGTTGATTTTGCAAGTGTTCTTGTCGTTTCACATGTTCATGGATGTATGCTTAAATGACTAAGTGTTAAAGATTTTAACAAAGATGTCTAAGTATACAAGTGAGTCGCATAAAGTAGGAGTGTGACTTGCCCGTAGCCTAGAATGGAGTATGGGTATGCTCTAGGTGAAGAGGCGTAGTCTAAAAAAAGTATCCTTGGTGTTGCCAAACAACCAAATGAGAGTCGTGGAAGTGTCGCACGCCCTCAATATATACACAATTGCAAAATTGGAATAGAGATCCTCATATCGTGGCAATATCCCTCATAATCATACACACAAAAACTTTGATGACAAACCATTTGTTATCGGAAATATGATTGCATGTGTTTGAAAAGGAAACCTCTCATTGCCTAGGTTGTTAACTCTTAGCTGTGTAAGGTGAATCCTTAGAGGATTGACCCTCTACTGCATAAGAAGAGGTACAAAAAATTTGTAATAAATTGGCCGAGTTTTTACGCAACATGGAATTTGTTTGTATAAAGAAATTTGTTTGAGAAAGCATTTCGACAGCCTGGCTCATGGAAGGTCTCACATCATTTTCTTGCTCCACATAGAGCAGTGTTATTTTCAGGACTCTCTCCACTTCTTCTGAATTAAAATTTCCATGCAAATTGGGATCCACTACCTCCTCGATCCCTCTCCCTTCCCTCATCATTGCAGACAGTCAGTGCACTAAATGTCCACAATTTTGGACTATTAAACTGGATAACGAACTTCGTCCAGTTACCATCTCTAACAAAACAATCCCGAAGCTATAAACAACCACCTTGGCCATGATTTCTAGATTAATTGCCCACTCTGGTGCTAAGTAACCCCTTGTGCCTCTAATTGTGGAGAAGGAGAATTCTTGATCTTTGTCTACCATCTTTGCTAACCCAAAGTTAGAAACCTTGGGACTAAATTTCATGTCTAGAAGTATGTTTTGGGGCTTGATCTCACAATGAAGAATCCATTCCAAACATTCTTTGTGGAGGTATGCTAACCCCTTTCCCGTGCCCACATCCAAAAGTAGAGAACAAACGCCAGTAGACTGTCATCCCTACTTTTTCTTGAAATACGATGACCATACACTTAAGTTATATGTATAAGAAAATTTAATTATATACATCATCATTCACCCAGCCACATTTTCAGATATTGTATTAACCTCCATGCACGAGATTTGAAAACTTATTAAATCTTCTTACTTTCCATGCGACTCGATTTCATATCTTAGAAATTCTTAATAAATAAACAAAGAGAGAGACACATCTCTGCATTGTCGAATAAGTTGTAAAAATTTGTTTGATCAAAACAATAAAATATTTAATATTAATTGAAATCCACTGAAATTGGGGTGTCAAATGTCCTCTTTACTTGACTGAATGAGCTTTCTAGGGATGTGGGGGTGATTGGAAGTTGGAACGTGACTTTGACTTTGATTTTAATTTTGGGTGGTTGTGGGGGACCGAGGTGATTGAAAGTTGGAACATGACTTTGACTTTGACTTTGGGTGTATGTGGGGTGAATTGGGTTGGAATTTCAAACTGTTAAAGTTCATCAAATTTGACGGTTTCTACTATTCTAATGCCCATTTGACCAGTTTTAAAGAAAGAGGTTGACCGTTTTTTGAGATTTTTACATGGGCAAATTGATCCATGAGAAGCCCATGACGAGCAATTTGTCCATCAAATTCCATCCCTCCAGTGATTGCAAGTTGGAACAGACATGAATTGTAAGTTTCATCCATTCTAGACATTTTCAACTCGTGCAATATAGACAGGGTTGTTATTTTCCTGGACGTTGTTGTGGGGTGACGAACCGTTAATTTTAGCTTATTGAGACATTTTCAACTTGTGCAATACGGACGAGATTGGTATTTTCCGATGAAGTATGTAGATTAAAGAAGAATCTTAAAATACTTCACATTGTGTGCGCAATCTATAACTACTAGGGTTGGAATTTGTATTTATTTTTATTCGGTTGAAATAATTTCTTTTGACATTTTAATTTTTTATATTTTCAGTGAACCACTTTATTTAAAATAAAAAATTGGACATAAAAAATTGGACTTTAACAATTAAGTTTTGATAAGAAAATAATTCTTTAATAATAAAGTTTTAACTTACTTATAATATTAATATAATATTTGTATTCATTTATATTAAGAAAGTTTATACAAAACTTTTGTATTAATCAATAAAGATATGGTCGTCTGCAAAATTACATGGTTTCTCATGACATGTTAGTGACAATGTAAACATGGAAAAACTTGGAGGTATTATTCAAGATACTTTTACAATGAATTTGAATATGGTGTAAAAAGATGAAATGTAAGAAATTGAATTAGCTTTCTGAATATATATTTTTTATTTATAGAAATTCTGAATAACTATGTGAAATTTGATTTTTTATGTTAACATTTTATGTTAAAGTGGTTAAGATGATAAAATGTTATAGAAAAAATAAGAGGTATGTATTTTAGGATTTTGATATAAGACAAAAATAGATTAAAAATAGTAGACACTATTGATTTTAAAAAAAATTATGTATTTGGAATCTACATTATGATATATGTCAACACAAAAATAGATTAAAAATAGTAAACACAATTAATTTTCTAATTTTTTTTATATATATTTGGAATCCACATAGCTTTGTAGTTTCATCGACAATGGATTTGTGTAGTCTATAGAAAAATAACATAAAAAAAGGGGATACAAAGAAGTATTCATAGAAATGGAGGCTTTTGTGTATTTGCGGACCAAACCGTTGGGTTTCTCATCCTAAACCTAAATATGAGGCAACCAACTCAACATACATGTAATCTAGAGTTGTCATTTCTTCCCCCAAAAAATTGAATTAGAAATAAACCGCACACACTCCTAAGAATGTGCACACGTTCTAGGAACATGCACACGCTCTAGGAACGTGCACGTGCTCTAATTAATGTTCACACACTCTAAAAGATGTGCACATGTTCCTGGAACATGCACGCACTCTTATGCATTTTGTCTTTGTTTATCTTTCTCTCCCCCCCTCTCCCCTACTCATCTAGCCTTCACCTTATCTCCTCTCATGATTCCTTCATCCCCTCAACCCCCTCCCTTTGCCCCTCTCTCTCTCCCTCCCTCTATACCCCTCCCTTCTCTCTCTCATGCATCTACCTCTCTCTCCCATGTATCTCCATCTCACTATGTATCCATCTCCCTATATTTCTCATTGTATCCCCCTCCCTCTCTCCCTCTCCCTCTCTCTCTCTCTCCAACATATACCCCTCTCTCCCACCACTTCCAATCTCTCTCTCTCTCTCTCTCTCTCTCTCTCTCTCTCTGTAATACCCCAAAGTCGAGCCCTAGCTAAATTGTAAATATGTTTTATAGGCTAGTGAACCAAGTGATTATAAGCTGGGAGGCTTATGTGATTATTAGGATGTAGAAATTAGATAATAAAGGCCATTGATCATATTTTTATATATGTAAACACTCATATCATTAATATAATACATTGTTGTGTGTAGATTGACCATGATAAAAGAGTATGGGGGACTAGGCTCCACTAGTTAGGGAAAGGGAGGGCTAAGAGACTAGGAAAAGGGGCTAAGATAGAGGGCTTATCTCCAAGGGAATATTATATTATTATTTCCTAAAGACTATGGTGAGGATAATTATTTTATCCTAAGTCTCATGGAAGAGTGAATGAATCACAAGTGGAGAGAAATGACCTCCAGAAGAGTCGCGTGTCAATCATGGCGCATGAAAATATATGTGGGGGGAAATAGTCTATTTTGCCATATTTTCCCCATTCACCAATGCATGGAGGCAGTCAACCAATTTTCATGCAGCTAACCATTTCCTCCATGAGTTGACATATGCATCATTCATGCACCTCTAGAACCAACAGGCACTTTGAGTTATGCCATACATTTCCTATGAAGCACAATGCACCTGTACTTTTCCTAAGTCGTACCGTGCCTTAACCATTTGTTGTTGCTGCCAACATAGTTCCTGGACTGAGCTTGGCTTGTTTCCATCATCTGTTTCATCCCCGATTTCTATTGCTTCCTTCACCTAAGCCTGTTTTTGGTTGACTAGAGAGTTGGATTGAAGAGGTAGGTTGTCAGGATCATGGATTGAAGAAGCAGGTTGTCAGGCTTGGGAGAAACTCTCTCCAGGTGAGAAATTTTGCTGGGAAAGTGATTTCCTGAGGGAGCCCAACTGCAACTATAGTGATTTGAGAATTCATGCCCAACCTGTTGTTGAATCCCTACAAGGGAAGTGGGACAGCCGAAGGAATGTTAAGGAGAGAAGGGGCACACTTCCTAGGGTGGGACAGGCATGTGGGGAATGAGAGGTTGTATGTTGTTAGTGTGAGTTGGATCCTTGAATGAAATCCTTCCTGTTGACTGTGAAAATTCCTATTGTCACATCCTATCCTAGGAATCCATTTACCCGAGTGGATTTTAGTCCCATCTCGGGGGTGACCCACTGCTGAGAATGATGAACAACGTGGTCTAAGGCTGGGAGGTTCATGGAATGTTTGCACATAGTTGTTGGTCTTATATAAAAGGATAAGTATCATTTATGCATTCAATTGCATGTTGTGTATTGTACATGCTTTTATAATTATGAGTATTTCCTATGTATGTTGTATGTATAGGCTTACTGTTATTTCTACAGGAATATATGTTGTAGCAGAATGTATTTGTTTGTTTGAAGTTTATATATATGAAGTTTCACAAGAGTTTTTGTGTGCCATAGCCCAGCAGGTCTATGGATGGGTATGTTACAATTTTATTATTAGAAACAAGTGAAGTATTAATGTGGCATGCCCCAGCCTGGGAGGCCCAGAGTACACTACAATCTAGTATCAGAGCTCCAATTTTCAACAGTGAGCCTGAATGGGCCATGTAAGTTGGAATTGAAGAAAAATTTTAAGAAAGAATTGTTATCGAAATGGACAAAATTTGAGTTTTAGACGTCCATGAGTGCCAAGAGGGCACTGAGAGAATACCTTAACTATGTTTGAAAGGCCATAAGGTGTAGTGGTTCAAGAAAGCCAGTAGAGGAAATAAACCACAATAATCGTGGTTTCAGGGCCACAAAGTTAATATTTGGGCCGTTGGATCTGTTCGGGGGAAGGAAGATCCTTGACAGCCATCGAACCTGGGGAAGTAGCATGGTTGTTAACCCCTCAAATCCTTTGAAATTTGTTTCTTTGAAATTTTTAAATATTTTGACAAAAAGGAGGAAAAATCCCTGAAGCTCCGAAGTCCCAGAGTGAATATCCATCGTAAATAATTTGGAAGAAGGCGGACCATTGGATCCCCCATGTAGTTCGGAAGTTCGACGTTTGGGGAAATGAGGTTGTGGTTGTACAAATTGGAGTTTTCCCTAAATTATCGAAGTCTGGAACCAATCTGGACCATCCATTATTGAAGACGTGTGTCCACATAATTGCAAGTGTTCAAAATTTCGGTGTTTGGTAGTTCAGGGATTGTATGGTGATCAGCACCAAAAACTTCTGAAGCTCAAAGCCCCGAAGCACCAGAGTCCAAAAAATCTGGAAAAGAACAGCTTAGAGAGTTAGCCACTTCAGGGTTCAGAAGAAATGTGGAGTTGTGTTGAGGAAATATCCGAAGTCCCAAATTTTTGGAGTGTTGGAGTGATGCGACATGATGACATCACCTGGAGTGATGTGGGCCTGATCAAGAGTTTTAAAGTGTACAGATGAGAATTTTTCCAAAGTCCCGGAGCTCTGAAGTCTCGAAGCTCTGGGGAACAAATGTTTGAAAGTTTGGCATTCGAGAATTATCGAGTATATGGATGTGAAAACTTTCGAAGCCCGAAGTGTTGAAGTCCAGGAAAGTTAGAGTGATGTGGAATGATGACATCACTGAGAGTGACGTGGAATTGTTTGGAAATTCGACGTTTGGGAGTTTTGAAGGATGTTGGAGAGGAAACTTCCAAATTTCCGGAGCATCGAAGTCACGAAGCACCGAAGTGACATGGCATGTTGAAGTCATATAGGTTGATGTGGACACACTTGATGCCTACCATGTGTCATCGTGTTTTGTATTTTTTAAAGAACTTTTGTGCTAATTGGAACTCAACAGGTGTCACCCATTATATTGGGCCATGTGTCATCTCCATACTTCTACCACGTATCTCCTCCTGGGGTGTGTTTTTTGTTGAGACTTCGAAAGTTCGAAGTATGTGGTTACAGGAACCTCTGAAGTGTGAAACCCCAAAGATCTTCTCTGGGTGTTTGCCAGTTCAAATTTCAGAGGAAATGTAATATGATGAAGGTAAAACCTACGAATCCTGAAGCAATGAAGTTCCAGAGTAATGAAATGCCAAAGTGCCAGCCGAGAATTTGAAAATTTGGAGTTTGGGGGAATGTAAGTATATAGATGCAAGAACCTTCGAAGCGTGAAGCTTCAGAGAGATTCTCTGGGAGTTCACCATTTCTACGTTCAGAGGGAATGATGTATGGAGTTGGAAGAACTTACAAAGATTGAAGTTCTGAGTTTTTGAAGTTTTGAAGTAGCGAAACCCTGAATCTCCGAAGGTGTACTATGAAAGGATCGCTAATTCAACATTCGGGAGAAATAAGGCATGAGTTAGTAAGAACCTTTGAAGGCCGAAGTTACGGAGCCTGAAGTCCTGAAACTCTGAATGAGTGCATATTAGATAAGCACTCGAACATATCCCTTGGTTGTATAAGATTTTGGTCGGGATAAAAGAGGGCTAGTGCCGAATTGTTGTTTTCAAAGACAAATTGTTCAAATATTCATAACTTCCTGCTCAAAAATCAGAATTAAGCAAGGGATCATTCATTGGAAAGATCTTGGACAATAGAACATAATTGTTCACCTAGAAAGTGAGATGAATAGTCAATTTATCAAAAAATCAAAAGAAATAAGTTTGATATATTATTGAACCAGAATGGCTCATATTTTCATAAAATTGTTGAGTCAGTTAGCCTGACAAAGTTCTGTTGGTTGAACATTTTGCAGAGTTAAAAAAAACTAGATCAAATCAAGATCATCTCACAGGGTATAGGAATGGAGGAGACACATGGATATTATAGCTAGGAATATGAGATCAGAGGGACGGATGTCCATATGGGTATTGAAGGAACAAAGTCCAATGGACATGGAGAAGGAAAGGATGAAAAAATGAATGCAGTAGAGACCATTAAAAATTTGCAGAAATATATTGAAATTCATAAAGTTGATAATGAAAGGCTTATGAAAGCCAAGGAGTAGTAGGAGGACTTCAACATGAAGTTAATACAAAGCTTGGACATAATTGAAAATAAATTGGATAAGAAGAATGGCTCAAGAAAATCAAGAATTCATAGGCCTCCTGAGGAGAAAGGAAGATCAAGGAGTGTTAGCAGACATCACCTCACTCCCCAAGGAATTCCAGTAAGAGAGCACACAGTAGCTCAATTTCATCCCCTATTATGAAGCATCAAAATAGATCTGAGGTGGATGAACTTCATGGAGAAATGAACAAAATCAAACCTCCTACATTTGATGGTGAGCACAAGAAGGATGAAGATGCTGAGACATGGATGCTATGAATGAGAAAATATTTTCAATTGCATAATTTTTCTTCTCATGAAGAAGGAATAATTTCTATCTATCAGCTCAAGGGAAAGACATCCATGTGGTGGGATCATCTTGCACAGGCGCAACACATCAAAGAGAAAAATGTTACTTGGAAGGAATTCAAGAAGTATTTTGAAAAGAAATACTTGACTAAGAGATATTATGACAGGAAAGTAAAGGATTTCTTTGAACTCAAGCTTGGAAATATGACCATTGATGAGTATGAAAGAAGGTTTTTTGAACTGTTGAATTATGTCTCCTTCATCAAGGATGAGACAGTTAAGATTCAAAGGTATTTGAGTGGGATGCCATCTTTCATCAGTGATAAGATTCAATATGATGATCCCAAAAATTTTGAGGAGACCATAAGGTGAGATAAATTCTTATATTATTAGCATAAATCAAATCCAACTTTCCAAAAATCTTAGGAAGACAAGAAGAAGTTCAAGATGGATCAGAGGAAGAAAGGGAATGAACCACCATTCTTCAAAAACAATCCTCAGGGACAACCAACTTCTATAGATCCTAGAACAATTTAGACAGGTGGGAAAAGGTCGAGGCAACCACCTATTCAATGTTTGGGTTGCAAAGGAGATCATATGTATAGATATTGTCCTCACAGAAGTGAAAAAGTGAGAGTTTTCCACAATGTACATCAAGCTGAAATAGTCGAGGACATGGGTATAAATGTACCAAGGATATATGCAGCCCTGGAAAACAAGCAAGTTGAGTTTAAATCACACATGATTGAAGTGGAAGGCATGATCAACAACCAAACCATTGCAATTTTAATTGTTTCAGGAGCTAGTCATAGTTATATAGATCTTAAGGTGGTGGAAAAATTGTATTTTCCAAGAAGAAATCATGGGGAATCTTGGTTGGTGCAGTTGGCTACCGGAGCCAAGAGAAATGTTAATGAGTTGGTTAAGTCATATCCAGTGGGCATGAATGGGCTGAGCACCAAGGCAGATTTGAACATCTTTCCTTTAGGCTCCTATGACTTTCTAATTGGTATGGATTGATTGGACCAACATCGTGTTGTCTTAGACTGTCATAATAAGGAATTTACTTTCCTGGATGAGGAAGGGAACCTAAGGACAAACCAAGGAATTCCTAGGGCAGTAGATGTTAGAGAAATTTCAACATTGCAGTTGAAGAAATGTTACAGAAGAGGTTTTCAATTATTTGCAGCTCATATGGAAGAAACACCTAATTATAAGGTTTCAAATATTGAAGATTATGCAGTCCTAAAGGAGTTTGAAGATGCATTTAAAGAAATTCTAGGACTACCCCCTAAAAGAGATATTTATTTCTCTATAAATCTTATGCCTAGAGAAGCTCCAGTATCCAAGACTCCTTACAGGATGAGTACACTAGAACTGAAGGAGTTGCAAATGCAACTTGAAGAGCTTCTAAAGAAGGGGCATATAGGCTCAAGTTTGTCCCCTTGGGGTACCCCAGTTTTATTTGTGAAGAATAAGGATGGAATATTGAGACTGTGTATTGAATTCATACAGTTGAAAAATGTAACAGTAAAGAATAAGTATCCTTTGCCAAGGATCGATGACCTCTTTGATCAGTTGAAGAATGAAAAAATATTCTCCAAGATTGATCTCAGGTCTGGTTATCATCAAGTAAGAATTAAAGATGAAGACATCAACAAGACAACTTTCAGAACAAGGTATGGACATTATGAGTTCATAATGGTGCCATTTGGATTATCAAATTCACCGAATGCCACTTTTCTCTATGGTGGAGTCTCTAGGTGAAACATAAAGTAAGTCTTATTCACGTATTCAATATTTGTTCACCATCAAAGACCAAAATTTAACTTTGTCATTCTCCTAGGGAAAAATGATTTTGTTTCTTCATCCCCGACAATAGCGAAAAAAAGATGTTGTTACTGAGATTGATTCTAAGGCTCAAAGAATAATGTCAGGCATCAAAGGTTTTAAAAGAAGTGATTTTGTGAGTGATATTTCTACCTTCAGTTTTATGAGAATAAATCTTTAAATGAAATTAATGATAATACAATATAGAGGTTTTATCTCGTTATCTGAGTCACAATTGTAATGTCAAATGATGTAGAAAGATTTACAAAATTGTTAAACAAAATCAGGTATCAATTACAGACAAGTCTCACCTTGTTTGCAGTAGAAGAAAAAGTAGAAGATGCACCCTTGAACAAGATATGAAAATGAAAATATTCACACAGATCACATGTCTTGTTTTACTCATAGTAATAACAACAGAAAAGTTGTTACTGAATGAACCACTGATATATTATGATCATAGTAGATGTAGTACTAAATTCCAATCAATCACTCTTCAAGAATTACAGAAAGAAATTCAAATAAATGGAAACATAGAGGGAACACATAACTCAAATTGAACGAAACTTAGAATCTCTGTTTGCACTTGTATAAATACTCAAAAGAGTTTCTCTTTTACATTCAGCAAGAACAAGCCTTGAATAGATCCGAAATCTATCTATTTATACAAAATTTGTCACAACTGAAAACCATTGGACTTCCCACAATGTATGACTAAAAATAGAATACTTACAAATAAAATAACAATATGCAAATATTGTTGAGTTTTGTTGGCGCTTCCTCTATCTCTTTGTATTCTTGATGATGCACTTGCTTTCCTTTGATCTTTGAGTTGGGTACACATGTCCATTAAGTACACATGTCCATTAAGGCCACCACAATCATTTGACTTACTGTCTTTTCCATATGTCGCTTCAGATGCATTTACTGGGATAAGGAATTGTAGTTGAAGACATGGGGGGGGTAATTAGATGAATAACTTGAAGTTGGCTCGTTATGGGATGGATATCGGTTATAAGGGAGAGCAATTTTTCATGAAAAGAATGATGGGGGGACAAGTGTCCAATAATGAGGTGGGATGAGTGGATGCAATAATGCATTGGTAGGGATAGATAGGGTAAGTGACAGTTAGAGGGTGAAAGGTAGAGTGGGTGGAGAAAGTGAACATTGTACATGCTCTTTCATTTGCTCCTGGCTGCAGTCTTTTTTCATTATTCAATGCATTGGGTGCACCTGTCCATCAATGCTACCATGAATCTTAAAGGCTAAATCCTCTCATTTAATTCAAAGGAAAACATCTTCTTATGTATAAGGGGTATATTCTCTTGGATATTGTTCACTTCTTAGACTATGACCTGATATTGTGAACTTGGATTAACCAACCATTCATTGATTTTAAGTAAATCAATCTGGCTCATCTCTTGGATGGAGGCCTGAGTGTTTTCCTTCTTCTTTCTGGAGCTTTTCTGGTTCATTTCTATTTCGATCTGCCCCTAGGCCTCTGAGCTACTATTCCCTTCGAACTCAATTATCTTTTTATTTATTGATGATAATGCCTCTAAACAAGCCTCTTTTACATCTATGACAAGTTTCTTTCCTTCTTCCAGATTTGTTTCCTAGGATTTTAGGGCCATTTTGCCTCTTACTTGTTTAGAATGAGAGAGAAGGGGAAGACCATGGGTATTAACTCTCTGCTTCCATATGAGAACTTCTTGAAACTTAGACCGGGATGAGCAGACCTATTTTTCCTTGACATAAATATCTTTTAGAGAAAGGTCTACTACTTGATAGGATTTCTAGATAGCATATACTTTTTGATAGAATTCTTTCTCGGAAAATTCCAACCTCTCATTGACTTCTGATGCTTGTGTTTTGAAGGCCGAAATGTCTATCATTGTGCTCTCTGTTAGGGTCAATCTGATCTGCAACAGCTCAATCAATTTTTCACACTCAGTGATCAGTCCTTTGCTTGTCTTTGAACTCTAGTAGAGCAGCTCAAGGTTATCTTGTAACTGCTTAATTTGATGTTGATGATTAGCCCTGATTTGTTCAATGTCCTGGTTCATCCTACTTCTAACAGTATGTTCTGTAATATATATCTCATTTTGCAATTTTTCTACCAATAGGCATTTATGTCACAGTTGTTCAGTTAAATTGTCCACTGACCATTGATTGACAGTGGAAAAATCCCCTAATGAACCTGCAACTTCTTTGGCAAACTTTGGACCATCGTGGTATTTCCCATCATACACCAATCTTTTCCTTTTAGTGATAAATCCATCCTTTTGGTGAGATTCTCTCTTTACAATAGCTTTTCATTTCTTGCTGAAAAAGAAATCTGAGGGAGGCATCTCTTTAGGAAAGATAGGAGTAAGATCACCTACAAAAGCAGTTCAGAACTAGGATTTCCAAAGATGGTTTGTAAAGGGGTTAATGATGTAATAGGAGACATAATTTCTCTGGAAGGTTCATGTCTTATTTTATTTGGGGTGCCAATAGGAGTAGCTTGTGTTGAATGAGGGACAACTTGTCCCAGATTCATGAAAGCTTCGAATCTAGCTAACACCTGTGGATCATTCAATCCCGACGGTGATGCTCTTATTTTGTGAAATAGCACTTCTGGGCTTTTTGGGACTTCCTCAACTTTGTGCTTAGTGGACCAACTTGGCTCAGATCTTGTAGGCCTAGATTCTTGTGAAGGAGGCATGAGTATTGACTCTCCTTGCAATATCTTTGGTAAATTGTTTCATCTGTGTTTCTGAAAGCCGAGGAAACTAGCTTGTTGGTCTGGGGGAAGAGTCTGGAATCTACTTCAAACTTCCTCATAAGATCTAACTCCCCTGAACATTTAGTCATAAGGAGAATTCTCATGGATGTATCGCTTCATGTTAAACTGAGCTAGATGATTTTCCACTATCTTATGTGGATCATGTTTCTTGAACTTGATGCCAACTAATTTGACATCTTCCAGGGCTAAGACCTTGACTTTAGAATGAACAAAATCTAATAGTGTGAACATGCCAACTTGAATGGGGAAATTTGGCCAAACCTTTTTCTGAGATGCTTTCAACTCCTTGCTAATACCTCCTGCTATCATCT
>ML783303.1:676351-706774 GCA_009831015.1 Picea engelmannii | reverse complement strand
CCTGTCAGGTAAAAACTGTGGGAGAGAATGAGGAGGAATGGAACAACCAAATACTCTTATATAGGAGAAGTTCTCCTCAATGAACCAATATATAAGTTTTACCAAGTTCCCGGTAATCCTTTCTTAAATCTGGGGTGGCGGGTGACCATAAATAGCTATATGAACAGACACTACAATGTTGTGATAGATTTTGTAAAATAAATCTTTGGTGTTCTCCTCCCATAATTTGGAGTGATAGAAATGAATTGGCTCATAATTGGTTGAGTTCCAACTCCAGTTCATCAGGGAAAAAGGGGTCATAAAACAAATGGCATCCATAACATATGCTGACATGTAAAAAGGGGCAAGCTACCCTTTTGATTTTTCTGATTTATATTCAACGATTTCCTTGGCCAAATTATTAGATAGCATTTTGGCCCAATTGAAGGAATAACCCTTGGCTACCTTGTTCATGATGGCTACCCACTCAACCGAGAAATGTGTAGGTTTTTGCTTCCCAAACAGGTGACAAAACATCATGGCTACATACAACATATGAGCGTCTAAATACGTCGTGGCGTACATACCATGAGCGTCGACTCTGAATTTTTTTGGATATCCCCGCGAGGACTTGACTATATCATGACCATTTATACCATATTGTGTGCATTCATTTCTCTCAAACTCAAGAAGAAATACAACATTGTAAGTTTATTTAGGGGTAGGGGAAATTTTGTACATTACTTGAAGGTGCTCTGGTCGGAAAGAGCTGACGACGACCTATTGGTGGTTGATGACACTCCTGGTTTGGATGTCGACATGTTCCAAAGCCCAATGTATCATATTGTTGTAGGATGTGATTTTTGGTTGTGCAACGATCTTATGCAGTTTCGACTACGCTATGTGTTTGAGATTAGTTGTAAAGGACTCGTCATATTCTTCGACAGAGTCATCTGGACAATTAATTCTCTCATTCTCTAAGACATCAAAAACCTACCTCCAAGTTTTAATGGCGTCCACAACTCGTGGAGTCATGTCTGATAGAACATATGCATTTTGATTTGAATCATCACCCGATGCGTCAAGATTCTTTGCATATTTTCGTGGCGCCATAATCCTCAAGAAAATAAAATTATCCTACCTGTGAATAGAGAAGTCTGTAATCTCTACATTGAATAGAAAACTTCTAATTGCAAATGGTAAAAATGATTTTGAAATTCGAAGTGCTTTATTCAAAAAATTCTATCGATCTTTGTATAGCTCTACTGACGAATAATTTATTAAACTTAATAGAATTCATTACCTGGTGATTCACAATATTTATTTGAAATCATTAAACTTAATCAATCATAAATGTCATTAATACTTTGATAGTTCATGGTCATAAGTTCTGGATGTGACAGGGTGGAAATCTCCCGAAGTCTGAATTCATGGAGGAATTAATCTTTGAGTAATCACTTTTATGTCTTAATTAATCATGTTTAAAACTTTGTATTATCTTTAAGTATTTCGGAAGTTCAGAATTCAAAATTTTTGAATATAGCACAAGAGAAATTTTCCAAAATCCGACACTGCGAAGTGATTAATTAACACTTAATCATGACTAATTAAAGCCGATAACCGTTTTATTAGTTCCTTGAAAACCCATTTTACTTTTTGTAATCACTTAACTTCGACGCTTTGATAATTTGGGGATTGTGAAATAGAAAACTTCAAAGAGAAGTCTCTCAGAGTGATGTGGTAGGGATGATGTCATTCTAATGACATGTCAAGAAAAGAGAGGTGCCACGTGTCACTTAAAAACGTGTGAATCATCCGACGTAAATATTAAAAATAAGTGCCACGTGTCAACCCAAGAAAATATTTTTTTTAAAAGGACATGTGTCCTATGACTCATGTCCGTGAGTTCTTTGGGAAAAGTCATGAGTGTCTATCTTCGAAACTTCCGAGTTTCGAGGTTTTTTTTGTTTAGGTTTGCTAGAATACCCAAAGCATGAAGCTGCAAAGCGACCATTAAAGGTTTTCTTTTAAAACTCAGGTGGCTCCAAAACTTCAAGGATCATTAGGATCATTCGATCAAATTAGAGTTACTCATTGACGATAGATACCGTAAGTGCCTTATTGATAAATAAAAACCAATGGATTTATTTTAATTTTAAAAGGTCGCTTTCTAGGTTTTTTTCTTTTTCGGGTAAAATTTTATTTCTAAGAGCTAAAATATATAAAGCTAAAAATCTCAAAATTATTCATGTTCTAACACCATCATTAAACTAGGGGTAACCATTGCGCCCATTTATTTTTCCGCTCAGATGCAAAACACCTCAAATATATTTCTAAACACTTGTTGACAACTTTAGTCTAGCTATCCATCTGGGGGTGATAGGCAGTGTTGAGATGCAATTGGTTGCCTTGTAGCTTGAACAATTCTTGCCAAAAATTGTTGGTGAAAGTGGGGTCTCTATCAGAGAATAGAATTAGGCATGTCATGAAGCTTGAATATATTATCCATGAATATTTGATCCACTGTGGAAGTTGTGAATGGGTGTTGAAGAGCACAAAAATGAGCATATTTGGTGAGACGATCTATGACCACCATGATGACTGACTTATTTCCTGATTTAGGTAATCCTAAAATGAAATCCATACAAATATGTGTTCAAATAGAAGGGGGGATAATAAGAAGTTGGAGTGCTCACAGAGCTTTGACACTTTCTCCCTTGTTGTGTTGACAGACCTCACATTCATCCACAAATGTACATATGTCATGTTTCATACCCTCCCAAAAAAAAGAACGTTTGACCCGTTCATAGGTTTTAGTAAACCTTGAATGCCCGGTTGTGGGTGAGGCATGAAGTTTAGAAAGCACTGTGGATTGAAGTTGGGATTGTTTGCATAATTACTAACGAACTTTGTAGCGAATCTGTACATTACTCCAAGAGTACCTTGGAGAAATTGATTAATTATGTTTCAATTGGTGGAGCACGCTAGAAATTTTATGGTCCTATAGCCATTCCTAATAAACAACTTGGAGCCAATATGGTAAAATGAAGGAGAGGGAGAAAAGGGACCATTCTTCTTCATATTTCCGGGAAAGAGAATCGACCACTACATTTTCCTTGCCCTTTTTGTAAATGATCTCATAATCGTATCCAAATATCTTGGTCACCCATTTTTGTTGTTACGGGGATGAAAATCGTTGTTCTAGGAAATACTTGAGACTCTGATGATCAGTTTTGATTTGGAATCATTGACCCAATAAATAAGGAAGTCAGAGATACACAACATGTAGAATAGCTAACATTTCCTTTTCATAAATGGATTGGCCCAAATGTTGCTCTGAAAGTTGTTTCCTAGTGAAAGCCAAGGGCTTGCCATCTTGCATGAGGACGACATCAATTCCTTTCCCAGAAGAATCACATTCCAATATGAATGTCTTTGTGAATTCTGGGAGGGATAGGAAAGGGGTCAAGAACATAACATATTTTAAGGCTTGGAAGCTAAAGTCCAAGTGAAAGCATTCTTTTTAAGGAGGGAAGTGAGTGGAGCTACAGTCTTTCCATAATTCTGAACAAACTTCCTATAATAGCCCGTTAAACCCAGACAACCATAAAAGCTCTTAAAAGTCTTAGGGCGAGTCCAATATTGCATAGATTCAATTTTCTTAGGATCCACTCAGACACCATCTTTACTGACAATATAATCCAGGCATTCCAATTCTGAGGCACGAAAGGCACATTTAGATTGTTGGAGGAAAAGTTGGTGCTTAGAGAGTAGATGGAGAACTTGATTCACATGGGAGAGATGGGATGGCCAATTTTTACTATAGATGAGAAGATCATCAAAGAAAACTAAGAAAAAATGACGGAGAAAAGGATGGAAGACATGATTCATAAGACTTTGGAAAGTGGAAAGAGCATTACACAATCCAAAGGGTATTGCCAAGAATTCATAATGACCCTCATGAGTGTGAAATGAAATCTTGGGAATGTCTTTTTCTTTCATATGGATCTGGTGGTAGCCATAACGTAGATCCAATTTGGTGAAGTATTGAGCACCAATTTGGTGAAGAGGTCATCAATGACAACAATGGGGAATTTGTATTTGATTGTTAGTTTTTTTAGGGTGCAAAAATCAGAACACATGCACCAAGTACCTTCTTTCTTGAGTATCATGACCACAGGGGAAGAATAGGGGCTAGTTGATTCGGATTTTATGAGCAGAATGAAATGAATAGAGATTATTAACAGGTGTTTAACACAAAATAATAGAGATACAGTAAAACTGGTTTCTATTCAATAACGAAATAAGCTAAAGCTATAAAATGCAGCGGAAACAAGCTTGCTGGAATGGTGGCTGCTTATCTATGAGAATAGATGTGACGTCAGCGCGCATTTGCAAGAAGAAGGTTACAATGAGGCTCTGAAGGCCTTTTTAAAATAAGAAATAATTCCAAAGACCCTAGACATCCAAAAACCTAACCCTAGGAGATGAAGCGCCAAAAGTCATGTGGGCCCCATTTGGGTAAGCTAGTACATCAACTTCCCGGGGCCGTAACTTTTGCATACGATCTTCGTTTTAGGCATGTGATAGCCCGTTGGAAAGGTATCATTGAGAAGATTCATTTTGGAGTCTCAATCATGCCTTCTACTATCATTGAGGAGCTCAATACCAAAAAACCTTCATTTATGCCCTCAAAATGGCCCCGAAAGTAAAAACTGCTAAAAGTAGTAAATTGCCAAAAATGTCAGAAAACTATTTTGCGCCAGCTGGAAAAGGTGGGTGGCCACCAATATCCATGTAGATCAATCCTCCCTCCTTAGGAAGAAATGGTCTCCAATGCATTAAGGTCCTCGATTAGATGAGGAAATTTTTGCTAAATTTGGCCACGGGTGAGCCACTTGCCTTGTTGCAGGAGCTGCCCTGCTTTGACGACTCGATAAAGATGGATCCTTTGTTGTTGAGTGCCCTTCATCTGTCTATCCACAATATGATCATTGGATTCCTGTTGTATGCAGTCGGGGTTGAGCTCTATTTGTGTCAGTTGTTCTGCTACTTCTGAGGTGTCCAATAATGGTGGGAAATAAGGGAGACAGAGATCCATGTTGAACACTGGGTGCAGGCCAAGGAAAGGAGGAATGTTGAGCTCAAAATCATTATCCACTAGGGGCTTGGTGATAGTGTACATTCCATAATGGAGCGGGCGAAGCTTTCGATGGGGCTCTGTAAGGCGTTCTTTATGCAAGTGCAACCAAAATTTGTCGCCCACCTGAAACTTATGCGGCACCCGATCTTGATCATGGAACTATTTGTACTTGTCATTGGACTTTGTAGGATATCCTGAACCTATTGGTAGATGTGATGGATCTGCTCAATGAACCGGGTGGCTTTGTCATCTTCAGTTGGAGCAGGAGATGAGTCAGTCGAGGTGACCGCAAGGGGAAGTGCAACATCTATGGGACCCAATGGTTGGAATCCCAACCCCACTTGAAAGGGGTTGTGGCTGGTTGAGCTATGCAAGGCTTGGTTGTAGCTATGCTGGACAAAGGGAAGGATCTCATCCCATGTGTGAGGGTTCTTTAAATTATACATGCGAAGGATATGCATAATCATTCGATTTACAACCTCGTTTTGGCCATTTGTCTAGGGGTCGAAGGCCATGGATTTTTTGAGATGAACGAAATGAATAAAGATTATTAACAGGTTCTTAACACAAAATAATAGAGATACAGTAAAACTGGTTTTCTATTCAATAATGAAATAAGCTGAAACTGTAAAATGCAGCAAAAACAAGCTTGCTGGAATGGTGGCGGCTTATCTCTGAGAAGAGATGTGACGGAAGTGCGCATTCGCAAGTAGAAGGTTACAATGAGGCTCTAAAGGCATTTTTACAATAATAAAGAATGTCCAAAACCCTAGACATCCAAAAACCTAACCGTAGGAGATGAAGCGCCAAAAGTCATGTGGGCCCCATTTGGGTAAGCTAGTGCACCAACTTCCCGAGGCTATAACTTTTGCATACGATCTCCATTTTAGACGTGTGATAGCCCATTGGAAAGGTATAATAAGGAAGATTCATTTTGGGGGCTCAATCATGCCTTTGGCTATCATTGAGGAGCTCGATACCGAAAAACATTCATTTAGGCCCTCAAAATGGCCCCGGAAGTAAAAATTGCTAAAAGTAGTAAATTGCCAAAAATGTTAGAAAATTGTTTTGAGCCAGTTGGAAAAGGTGGGTGGCCACCAATATCCATCTGGATCAATCCTCCCTCCTTAGGAAGAAATGGTCTCCATTGCGTTGAGGTCCTCCATTAGATGAGGAAATTTTTGTTGAATTTTGCCTCGGGTGAGCCACTTGCCTTGGTGCAGGAGCTACCCTTCTTTGATGACTCGATAAAGCTAGATCCTTTGTTGTCGAGTGCCCTTGATTTGTCTGTCAACAATCGGATCATTGGATACCTTTTGTATGCAGTCGGGGTTGAGATCTATTGGTGTCAGTTGTTCTACTACTTCCAAGGTGTCCAATAATGGTGGGAAATAAGGGTGAAGGAGATCCACATTGAACACTGGGTGTAGGCCAAGGAAAGGATGAATATGGAGCTCAAAAGAATTATCCCCAATGGCCTTAGTGATAGTGTACAGTCCATAATGGAGTGGGCGAAGCTTCTGATGGGGTCTTGTAAGGCGTTCTTTCTACAAGTGCAACCAAACTTTGTCGCCCACCTGAAACTTATGTGGCACCCGATGTTGATATTGGTGTTGTTTGTACTTGTCATTGGACTTCTGTAGGATATCTTGAACCTGTTGGCGGATGTGCAGGATCCGCTCAATGAAACATGTGGCTTTGTCAACTTCAGTTGGAGCAGGAGATGACTCACTCGAGGTGACCACAAGGTGAAGTGCAACATCTATGGGACCCAATGGTTGGAATCCCAACCCAACTTGAAAGGGGTTGTAGCCGGTTGAGCTATGCAAGGCTCAGTTGTAGCTATGTTGGACATAGAGAAGGCTCTCATCCCATTTGCGATGGTTCTTTGAATTATACATGTGAAGGATATGCACAATCATTCGATTTACAACCTTGGTTTGGCCATCTATCTGGGGGTGGAAGGCCATGGATTTGGTGAGATGAACGAAATGAATAGTGATTATTAACAGGTGCTTAACACAAAATAATAGAGATACAGTAAAACTGGTTTTCTATTCAATAGCGAAATAAGCTGAAACTATAAAATGCAGCAGAAACAAGCTTGCTAGAATGGTGGCGGCTTATCTCTGAGAAGAGATGTGATGGTAGCCCGCATTCTCAAGAAGAAGGATACAATGAGGATCTGAAGGCCTTTTTACAATAAGAAAGGATGCCAAAAACCCTAGACATCCAAAAACCTAACCCTAGGAGATGAAGCGCGAAAAGTCATGTGGGCCCCGTTTGGGTAAGCTAATACATCAACTTCTCGGGGCCGTAACTTTTGCATACGATCTTTGTTTTAGGCGTGTGATAGCCCGTTGGAAAGGTATTGTCGAGGAGATTCATTTTGGGGGCTTAATCACGCCTTCAACTATTATTGAGGAGCTCTATATAGAAAAACCTTCATTTAGGCCCTCAAGATGTCAAAAAACTATTTTGAGCCAGTTGGAAAAGGTGGGTGGCCACCGATATCCATCTGTATTAATCCTCCCTCCTTAGGAAGAAATGGTCTCCATTGCGTTGAGGTCCTCCATTAGATGAGGAAATTTCTGCTGAATTTGGCCCCAGGTGAGCCACTTGCCTTGGTACAGGAGCTTCCCTACTTTGACGACCCGATAAAGATGGATCCTTTGTTGTGGAGTGCCCTTGATCTGTCTGTCCACAATCTAATCATTGGATGCGTGTTGTATCCAGTTGAGGTTGAGCTCTGTTGGTGTCAGTTGTTCTGCTACTTCTGAGGTGTCTAATAATGGTGGGAAATAAGGGTGAAGGAGATCCATGTTGAACACTGGGTGCAGGCCAAGGAAAGGAGGAATGTTGAGCTCAAAAGAATTATCCCCCACGGCCTTCGTGATAGTGTGCATTCCATAGCACAGTGGGCAAAGCTTCCAATGGGGTCCTGTAAGGCGTTCTTTCTGCAAGTGTAACCAAACTTTGTCACCCACCTGAAACTTATGTGACACCTAACGTTGATCATGGCATTGTTTGTACTTGTCATTGGACTTCTGTAGGATATCCTAAACCTGCTGGTGGATGTGCTGGATCCGCTCAATGAACCGGGTGGCTTTGTTTGCTTCAGTTGGAGCAGGAGATGAGTCAGTCGAGGTGACCGCAAGGGGAAGTGAAACATATATGGGACCCAATGGTTGGAATCCCAATCCCACTTGAAAGGTGCTATGGCCGGTTGAGCTATGCAAGGCTCGGTTGTAGCTATGTTGGAGATAGGGAAGGCTCTCATCCCATGTGCAAGGGTTCTTTGAATTATACATGCGAAGGATATGCACAATCATTCAGTTCACAACCTCGGTTTGGCTATCTGTCTGGGGGTGGAAGGTCGTGGATTTGGTGAGCTGAATGAAATGAATAGAGATTATTAACAGGTTCTTAACACACAATAAAAGAGATACAGTGAAAGTGATTTTCTATTCAATAATGAAATAAGCTGAAACTGTAAAATGCAACGGAAACAAGCTTGTTGGAATGGTAACGGCTTATCTCTGAGAAGAGATGTGACGGCAGTGTGCATTCTCAAGAAGAATGTTACAATGAGTGAAGGCCTATTTATAATAAGAAAGAATGCCAAAAACCCTAGACATCCAAAAACCTAACCCTAGGAGATGAAGTGCCAAAAGTCATGTGGGCCCGGTTTGGGTAAGCTAGTACATCAACTTCCCGGGGCTGTAACTTTTACGTACGGCCTCCGTTTTAGGCGTGTGATAGCCCATTGGAAAGGTATCGTCGAGGAGATTAATTTTGGGGGCTCAATATTACCTCTAGATAGAAGTGAAGAGATTGATATTGAAAAAACCTTCATTTAGGCCCTCAAAATGGCCCTGGAAGTAAAAACTGCTAAAAGTAGTAAATTACCAAAAATGTCAGAAAACTATTTTGACCCTGTTGGAAAAGGTGGGTGGCCATCGATATCCATCTGGATCAATCCTCCCTCCTTAGGAAGCAATGGTCTCCATTTTGTTGAGGTCCTCCATTAGATCAAGAAATTTCTGCTGAATTTGTCCTCGGGTGATCCACTTGCCTTGGTGCAGGAGCTGCCTTGCTTTGATGACTCGATAAAGATAGATCCTTTGTTGTCGAGTTCCCTTGATCTGTCTGTCCACAATCTGATCATTGGATGCCTTTTGTATGCAATCAGGGTTAAGCTCTGTTGGTGTCAGTTGTTCTGCTACTTCTGAGGTGTCCAATAATGGTGGGAAATAAGGGCGAAGAAGATCCACGTTGAACACTGGGTGCAGGCCAAGGAAAGGAGGAATGTTGAGCTCAAAAGAATTATCCCACATGGCCTCGGTGATAGTGTACGGTCCATAATGAAGTGGGTGAAGCTTGCGATGGGGTCCTGTAAGGCGTTCTTTCTGCAGGTGCAACCAAACTTTGTTGCCCACCTGAAACTTATGCGACACCCAATGTTGATCATGGTGTTGTTTGTACTTGTCATTGGACTTCTGTAGGATATCCTTAACCTGTTGGCAGATGTGCTAGATCCACTCAACGAACCTAGTGGCTTTGTCCCCTTCATTTGGAGCAAGAGATGAGTCAATCGAGGTGACCGCAAGGGAAGTGCAACATCTATGGGACCCAATGGTTGGAATCCCAACCCCAGTTGAAAGGGGTTGTGGCCAGTTGAGTTATGCAAGGCTCGGTTGTATCTATATTGGACATAGGGAAGGCTCTCGTCCCATGTGCAAGGGTTCTTTGAATTATACATGCGAAGGATATGCACAATCATTCGATATACAACCTCAGTTTGGCCATCTATCTGGGAGTGGAAGGCTGTGGATTTGGTGAGTTGAACAAAATGAATAGAGATTATGAATAGGTGCTTAATGAAAAATAACAGAGATACAGTAAAACTGGTTTTCTATTCAATAAAGTAATAAGCGGAAACTGTAAAATACAGCGGAAACAAGCTTGTTGGAATGGTGGCGGCTTATCTTTGAGAGGAGATCTGACGGCAACGCGCATTCACAAGAAGAAGGTTATAATGAGGCTCTGAAGGAATTTTTACAATAAGAAAGAATGCCAAAAACCCTAGACATCCAAAAACCTAACCCTAGGAGATGAAGCGCCAAAAGTCATGTAGGCCCCCGTAAGCTAGTCCATCAACTTCCCGGGGTCGTAACTTTTGCATGCGATCTTTGTATTAGGCGTGTGATAGCCCGTTGGAAAGGTATCAGCGAGGAGATTCATTTTGGGGGCTCAATCACACTTTTATCTATCATTGAGGAGCTCAATACTGAAAAACCTTCATTTAGGCCCTCAAAATGGCCCTGAAAGTAAAAACTGCTAAAAGTAGTAAATTGCCAAAAATGTCAGAAAACTATTTTGAGAGACTTGGAAAAGGTGGGTGGCCACCGATATCCATATGGATCAATCCTCCCTCCTTAGGAAGCAATGGTATTTATTGCATTGAGGTCGTCCATTAGATGAGGAAATTTCAGCTGAATTTTTCCCCGGGTTAGCCACTTGCATTGGTGCAGGAGCTGCCCTGCTTTGATGAATCGATAAAGTTGGATCCTTTGTTGTCGAGTGCCCTTGATCTGTATGGACACAATATGATCATTGAATTCCTGTTGTATGCATTCGTGGTTGAGCTCTGTTGGTGTTAGCTATTCTGTTAGTTCTGAGGTGACGAATAATGGTGGGAAATAAGGGCGAAGGAGATCCACGTTGAACACTGGGTGTAGGCCAAGGAAAGGAGGAATTTTGAGCTCAAAATCATTATCCCCCACAACCTTGGTGATAGTGTACGGTCCATAATGGAGTGGGCGAAGATTCTGATGGGGTCCTGTAAGGCGTTCTTTCTGCAAGTGCAACCAAACTTTGTCGCCCACCTGAAACTTATGCGGTACCCGATGTTGATCATGGTGTTGTTTGTACTTGTCATTGGACTTCTGTAGGATATCATTAACCTGTTGGAGGATGTGCTAGATTTTCTCAATGAACCCGGTGGCTTTGTCCCCTTCAGTTGGAGCAGGAGATGAGTCAGTCGAGGTGACCGCAAGGGGAAGTGCAACATCTATGGGACCCAATGGTTGGAAGCCCAACCCCACTTGAAAGGGGTTGTGGCCAGTTGAGCTATGCAAGGCTTGGTTGTAGCTATGCTAGACATACAGAAGGCTCTTCCCATGTAAAATGGTTCTTTGAATTATACATGCGAAGGATATGCACAATCATTCGATTTACAACCTCGATTTGGCCATCTGTCTGGGGGTGGAAGGCCGTGGATTTGGTGAGTTGAACAAAATGAATAGAGATTATTAATAGGTGCTTAAGAAAAAATAACAAAGATACAGTAAAACCGGTTTTCTATTCAATAACGTAATAAACTGAAACTGTAAAATGCAGCGGAAACAAGCTTGCTGGAATGGTGGCAGCTTATCTCTAAGAGGAGATGTGATGACAGTGCGCATTCACAAGAAGAAGGTTACAATGAGGCTCTGAAGGCCTTTTTACAATAAGAAAGAATGCCAAAAACCGTAGACATCCAAAAACCTAACCCTAAGAGATGAAGCGCCAAAAGTCATGTGGGCCCCGTTTGGGTAAGCTAGTACATCAACTTCCCGGGGCCGTAACTTTTGCATACAATCTCCGTTTTAGGCCTGTGATAGCCCATTGGAAAGGTAGCATAAAGGATATTAATTTTGGGTGCCTAATCATGACTTAGGCTATCATTGAGTATATCGATACAAAAAAACCTTCATTTGGGCCCTCAAAATGGCCCCGGAAGTAAAAACTGCTAAAAGTAGTAAATTGCCAAAAATGTCAGAAAACTGTTTTGAGCTAGTTGGAAAAGGATGGTGGCCACCGATATCCATCTAGATCAATACTCCATCCTTAGGAAGAAATGGTCTCCATTGCGTTGAGTTCCTCCATTAGATGAGGAAATTTCTGCTGAATTTGGCCTCAGGTGAGCCACTTTCCTTGGTGAAGGAGCTACCCTGGTTTGATGACTCAATAAAGTTGGATCCTTTGTTGTCGAGTGTCATTTGATCTGTCTGTCCACAATATGATCATTGGATTCCTTTTGTATGCAGTTGGGGTTGAGCTCTCTTGGTGTCAACTGTTCTGCTACTTCTGAGGTGTCCAATAATGGTGGGAAATAAGGGCGAAGGAGATCCATGTTGAACACTGGGTGCAGGCCAAGGAAAGGAGGAATGTTGAGCTCAAAAGAATTATCTACCAAGGCCTTGGTGATAGTGTATTGTCCATAACAGAGTGGGTGAAGCTTCCGATGGGGTCCTATAAGGCGTTCTTTATGCAAGTGCAACCAAACTTTGTCTCCCAACTGAAACTTATGTGGCACCCGATGTTGATCATGCCATTGTTTGTACTTGTCCTTGGACTATCGTAGGATATCCTGAACTTGTTGGTGGATGTACTGGATTTGCTCAATGAATCGGGTGGCTTTGTCAGCTTCAGTTAGACTAGGAGATGAGTTAGTAGAGGTGACCGCAAGGGGAAGTGCAACATCTATGGGACCCAATGGCTGGAATCCCAACCCCACTTGAAAGGGGATGTGGCTAGTTGAGATATATAAGGCTCACTTGTAGCTATGGTTGACATAGGGAAGGCTCTCATCCCATCTGCAAGGGTTCTTTGAATTATACATGCGAAGGATATGCACAATCATTCGATTTACAACCTCGGTGTGGCCATCTATCTAGGGGTGGAAGGCCGTGGACTTGGTGAGATGAATGAAATGAATAGAGATTATTAATAGGTTCTTAACACAAAATAATAGGGATACAGTAAAACCGGTTTTCTATTCAATAACGAAATAAGATGAAACTGTAAAATGCAACGGAAACAAGCTTGCTGGAATTGTGGTGGCTTATCTCTGAGAAGAGATGCGACAACAACGTGCATTCACAAGAAGAAGGTTACAATGAGGTTCTAAAGGCATTTTTACAATAAGAAAGAATGCCAAAAACCCTAGACATCCAAAAACCTAACCCTAGGAGATGAAAATCCAAAAGTCATGTGGGCCCCGTTTGGTTAAGCTAGTACATCAACTTCCTTGGGCCGTAACTTTTGCATACGAACTCCATTTTAGGCGTGTGCTAGCCCATTGGAAAGGTATCGTCAAGGATATTCATTGTGGGGGATGTATCATGCCATTGGATATTGTTGAGGAGCTCGATACCGAAAAACCTTCATTTAGGCCCTCAAAATGGCCTCGCATTTAAAAACTGCTAAAAGTAGTAAATTGCCAAAAATGTCAGAAAACTGTTTTGAGCCAGTTGGAAAAGGTGGCTGGCCACTGATATCCATCTGGATCAATTCTCCCTCCTTAGGAAGCAATGGTATGCATTGCATTGAGGTCCTCCATTAGATGAGGAAATTTCTGCTGAATTTGGCGCCTTGTGAGCCACTTGCCTTTGTGTAGGAGCTGCCCTGCTTTGACGACTCGATAAAGATGGATCCTTTGTTGTCAAGTGTCCTTGATTTGTCTATCCACATTATCATCATTGGATGCCTATTGTATGCAGTCAGGGTTGAGATCTGTTGTTGTTAGTTTTTCTGCTACTTCTGAGGTGTCCAATAATGGTGGGAAATAAGGGCGAAGGAGATCCACGTTGAACACTGGGTGCAGGCCAAGGAAAGGAGGAATGTTGAACTCGAAATCATTATCCCCCATGGCCTTGGTGATAGTCTACGGTCAATAACAGAGTGGGAGAACCTTCCGATGGGGTCCTGTAAGGCGTTCTTTCTGCAATTGCAACCAAACTTTTTCGCCCATCTGAAACTTATCCCGCACCCGATGTTGATCATGGCATTGTTTGTACTTGTCATTGGACTTCTGTAGGATATCCTGAACCTATTGGCAGATGTGTTGGATCCACTCAATAAATAAGGTCACTTTGTTAGCTTCAATTGGAGCAGGAGATGAGTCTATCGAGGTGACCGCAAGGGGAAGTGTAACATCTACGAGATCCAAAGGCTGGAATCCCAACCCCACTTGAAAGGGGTTGTGGCCAGTTGAGCTATGCAAGGCTCCGTTGTAGCTATGCTGGACATAGGGAAGACTCTCATCCCATGTGCGAGGGTTTTTGAATTATACATGCGAAGGATATGAACTATCATTCGATTTACAACCTTGATTTGGCCATCTATCTGTGGGTGGAAGGCCATGGATGTGGTGAGTTGAACGAAATGAATAGAGATTATTAACAGTTGCTTAACACAAAATAATAGAGATACAGTAAAACTGGTTTTCTATTCAATAACGAAATAAGATGAAACTGTAAAATGCAGCGAAAACAAGCTTGCTGGAATGGTGGCAGCTTATTTCTGAGAGAAATGAAGTGCCAAAAGTCATGTGGGCCCCGTTTGGGTAAGCTAGTACATCAACTTCCCGGGGCCGTAACTTTTGCATATGATCTCCGTTTTAGGCGTGTGATAGCCCGTTGGAAAGGTATCATCGAGGAGATTCATTTTTGGGGCTCAATCATGCTTTTAGATATAATTGAGGAGCTCTATACCGAAAAACCTTCATTTAGGCCCTCAAAATGGCCCCGCAAGTAAAAACTGCTAAAACTAGTAAATTTCCAAAAATGTCAGAAAACTGTTTTGAGCCAGTTGGAAAAGGTGGGTGGCCACCGATATCCATCTGGATCAATCCTTCATCCTTAGGAAGAAATGGTCTTCATTGCATTGGGATCCTCCATTAGATGAGGAAATTTCTGCTGAATTTTGCCTCCGGTGAGCCACTTGCCTTGGTGCAGGAGCTGCCCTGCTTTGACGACTCTATAAAGATGGATCCTTTGTTGTTGAGTGCCCTTGATCTGTTTGTCCACAATCTGATCATTGGATGCCTGTTGTATGCAATCGGGGTTGAGCTATGTTGGTGTGAGTTGTTCTGCTACTTCTGAGGTGTCCAATAATGGTGGGAAATAAGGGCGAAGGAGATCCACATTGAACACTGGGTGCAGGCCAAGGAAAGGAGGATTGTTGAGCTCAAAAGCATTATCCCCCACAACCTTGGTGATAGTGTACAGTCCATAAGGGAGTGGGCAAAGCTTCCGGTGGGGTCCTGTAAGGCGTTCTTTCTGCAAGTACAACCAATCTTTGTCGCCCACCTGAAACTTATGCGGCACCCGATGTTGATCATGGCACTATTTGTACTTGTCATTGGACTTTTGTAGGATATCCTAAACCTATTGGCGGATGTGCTGGATCCACTCAATGAACCGGGTGGCATTGTCACCTTCAGTTGGAGCAGGAGATGAGTCAGTCGAGGTGACCGCAAAGAGAAGTGCAACATCTATGGGACCCAATGGTTGGAATCCCAACCCCACTTGAAAGGGGCTGTGGCCGGTTGAGCTTTGCAAGGATCGGTTGTAGCTATGCTAGAAATAGGGAAGGCTCTCATCCCATGTGCGAGGGTTCTTTGAATTATACATGCGAAGGATATGCACAATCATTTGATTTACAGTCTCGGTTTGGCCATCTGTCTAGGTGTGGAAGGCCGTGGATTTGGTTAGCTGAACGAAATGAATAGAGATTATTAACGATTTGGTCAGCATACGATATTTTTTTTAGGCGTGTGATAGCCCGTTGGAAAGGTTTCGTCGAGGAGATTCATTTTTATGGCTCAACTATGCCTTAGGCTATTGTTTAGGAGTTTGATACCCAAAAACCTTCATTTAGGCCCTCAAAATGGCCTTGCAAGTAAAATCTGTTAAATGTAGTTAATTGCCAAAAATATCCAAAAACTGTTTTGAGCCAGTTGGAAAATTTGGGTGGCCACCGGTATCCATATAGATCAATCCTCCCTAATTAGGAAGCAATGGTCTCCATTACGTTGAGGTCCTCCATTAGATGAGGAAGATTCTGCTGAATTTTGCCCTGGGTGAGAAACTTGCCTTGGTGTAGGAGTTGCCTTGCTTTGACGACTCGATAAAGATGGATCCTTTGTTGTCGAGTTCCCTTGACCTGTCTGTCCAAAATCTGATCATTGGATGCTTGTTGTATGTAGTCAGGTTTGAGCTCTGTTGGTGTCAGTTGTTCTGCTACTTCTGAGGTGTCCAATAATGGTGGGAAATAGGGGAGAAGGAGATAAATGTTGAACACTAGGTGCAGGACAAGGAAAGGAGGAATATTGAGCTCAAAAGCATTATCCCCCATGGCCTTGGTGATAGTGTACGGTCCATAACGGAGTGGGTGAAGCTTCCGATGGGGTCTTATAAGGAATTCTTTCTGCAATTGCAACCAAAATTTGTCGCCCACCTGAAACTTATGCGGCACCCGATGTTGATCATGGCACTGTTTGTACTTGTCATTGGACTTTTGTAGGATATCCTGAACCTGTTGGCGGATGTGTTGGATCCACTCAATGAACCGGGTGGCTTTGTCACCTTCAGTTGGAGCAGGAGATGAGTCAGTCGAGGTGACCGCAAGGGGAAGTGCAACATCTGTGGGACCCAATGGTTGGAATCCCAACCCCACTTGAAAGGGGCTATGGCTGGTTGAGCTATGCAAGTCTCGGTTGTAGCTATGCTAGACATAGGGAAGTCTCTCATCCCATGTGCGAGAGTTCTTTGAATTATACATGTGAAGGATATGCACAATCATTCGATTTACAACCTTGGTTTGGCCATCTGTCCGGGGGTTGAAGGTCGTGGATTTGGTGAGCTGAATGAAATGAATAGAGATTATTAATAGGTGCTTAACAGAAAATAACATAGATACAGTAAAACTAGTTTTCTATTCAATAATGAAATAAAATGAAACTGTAAAATGCAGTGGAAACAAGCTTGCTGGAATGGTGGCAGCTTATCTCTGAGAAGAGATGTGACGGCAGCACGCATTTGCAAGTAGAAGGTTACAATGAGGCTCTGAAGGCCTTTTTACAATAAGAAAGAATGCCAAAAACCCTAGACATCCAAAAACCTAACCCTTGGATATGAAGCGCCAAAAGTCATGTGGGTCCCATTTGGGTAAGCTAGTACATCAACTTCCTGGGGCCGTAACTTTTGCATACGAACTCCATTTTAGGCATGTCATAGCTCGTTGGAAAGCTATCATCAAGGAGATTCATTTTGAGAGCTCAATCATGACTTTGAATATCATTGAGGAGCTCAATACCGAAAAACCTTCATTTAGGCCCTCAAAATGACCCCGGAAGTAAAAACTGCTAAAAGTAGTAGATTGCCAAAAATGTTAGAAAATTGTTTTGAGCCAGTTGGAAAACGTGGGTGGCCACCGATATCCATCTGGATCAATCCTCCCTCACGAAGCAATGGTATCCATTGCGTTGAGGTCCTCCAATAGATGAGGAAATTTCTGGTGAATTTGACCCCGGGTGAGCCACTTATCTTGGTGGAGGAGCTGCCTTGCTTTGATGACTCGATAAAGTTGAATCCTTTGTTGTCGAGTGCCCTTGATATGTCTGTCCAAAATATGATCATTGGATGCCTATTGTATGTAGTCGGGGTTGAGGTATGTTGGTGTCAGTTGTTCTGCTACTTCTAAGGTGTCCAATAATGGTGGGAAATAAGGGCAAAAGAGATCCACGTTGAACACTGGGTGCAGGCCAAGGAAAGGAGGAATGTTGAGCTCAAAAGCATTATCCCCCATGGCATTGGTGATAGTGTACGGTCCATAATGGAGTGGGCGAAGCTTCTGATGGGGTCCTGTAAGGCATTCTTTCAGCAAGTGCAACCAAACTTTGTCGCCCACCTGAAACTTATGCGGCACCCGATGTTGATCATGGCGCTGTTTGTACTTGTCATTGGACTTTTGTAGGATATCCTAAACCTATTGGTGGATGTGCTGGATCCGCTCAATGAACTGGGTGGCTTTGTCACCTTCAGTTGGTGAATGAGATGAGTCAGTCGAGGTGACCACAAGGGGAAGTGCAACATGTATGGGATCCAATGGTTGGAATCCCAACCCCACTTAAAAGTGGTTGTGGACGGATGAGCTATGCAAGGCTTAATTGTAGCTATGATTGACATCTAGAAGGCTCTCATCCCATGTGCGAGGGTTCTTTGAATTATACATGCGAAGGATATGCACAATCATTTGATTTACAACCTCAGTGTGGCCATCTGTCTGGGGGTGGAAGGCCGTGGATTTGGTGAGATGAATGAAATGAATAGAGATTATTAATAGGTGCTTAACACAAAATAACAGGGATACAGTAAAACTAGTTTTCTATTCAATAACAAAATAAGTTGAAACTCTAAAATGCAATGGAAACAAGCTTGCTGGAATGGTGGCGTCTTATCTCTGAGAAGAGATGTGACGACAGTGCGCATTCCCAAGAAGAAGGTTACAATGAGGCTCTAAAGGCCTTTTTACAATAAGAAAGAATGCCAAAAACCCTAGACATCCAAAAACCTAAGCCTAGGAGATGAAGCACCAAAAGTCATGTGGGCTCCATTTGGGTAAGCTAGTACATCAACTTCCCGGGGTCGTAACTTTTGCATACGATCTTCGTTTTAGGCGTGTGATAGCCCATTGGAAAGGTTTCATAAAGGAGATTCATTTTGGGGGCTCAATAATTCCATTGGCTATTGTTGAGGAGCTCGATACTGAAAAACCTTCATTTAGGCCCTGAAAATGGCCCCGCAAGTAAAAACTGCTAAAAGTAGTAAATTAACAAAAATGTCAGAAAATTGTTTTGACCCAGTTGGAAAAGGTGGGTGGCCACTGATATCCATCTGGATCAATCCTTCCTCCTTAGGAATAAATGGTCCCCATTGCGTTGAGGTCCTCCAATAGATAAGGAAATTTCTGTTGAATTTGGCCCCGGGTGAGCCACTTACTTTGGTGCAAGAGTTTCCCTGCGTTGACGACTCGATAAAGCTGGATCCTTTGTTGTTGAGTGCCCTTGATCTCTCTATCCACAATCTGATCATTGGATGCCTGTTGTATGCAGTTGGGGTTGAGCACTATTGTTGTCATCTGTTCTGCTACTTTTGAGGTGTCCAATAATGGTGGGAAATAACGATGAAGGAGATCAACGTTGAACACTGGGTGCAGGCCAAGGAAAGGAGGAATGTTGAGATCAAAAGCATTATCCCCCACAGCCTTGGTGATAGTGTACGGTCCATAAGGGAGTGGGTGAAGCTTCCGATGGGGTCCTGAAAGGCAATCTTTCTGCAAGTGCAACCAAACTTTGTCGCCCACCTGAAACTTATGCGGCACCCGATGTTGATCATGGCGCTATTTGTTCTTGTCATTGGACTTCTGTAGGATATCCTGAACCTATTGGTGGATCTGTTGGATCTGCTCAATGAACCAAATGGCTTTGTCAACTTTAGTTGGAGCAGGAGATGAGTCAGTTGAGGTGACTGCAAGGGGAAGTGCAACATCTATGGGACCCAATGGTTGGAATCCCAACCCCACTTGAAAGGGGTTGTGAACATTTGAGCTATATAAGGCTCGGTTGTAGCTATGTTGGACATAGGGAAGGCTCTCATCCCATGTGCGAGGTTTCTTTGAATTATACATGCGAAGGATATGCACAATCATTCGATTTACAACCTGGGTGTGGCAACCTATCTAGGGGTGGAAGGCCATGGATTTGGTGAGCTGAACGAAATGAATAGAGATTATTAACAGGTTATTAACACAAAATAACAGGGATACAGTAAAACTGGTTTTCTATTCAAGAACAAAATAAGCTGAAACTGTAAAATGCAGCGGAAACAAGCTTGCTGGAATGGTGGCGGCTTATCTCTGAGAAGATATGTGATGGCAGCGCACATTCATAAGAAGAAGGTTACAATGAGGCTCTGAAGGCATTTTTACAATAAGAAAGAATGCCAAAAACCCTAGACATCCAAAAACCTAACCTTAGAAGATGAAGTGCCAAAAGTCATGTCGGCCCCATTTGCATAAGCTAGTACATCAAATTCCCGGGGTCGTAACTTTTGCATATGAACTCCGTTTTAGGCGTGTTTTAGCCCGTTGGAAAGGTATCATCAAGGAGATTCATTTCGGGGAATCAATCATGCCATTGGCTATTTTTGAGGAGCTCGATACCGAAAAACCTTTATTTAGGCCCTCAAAATGGCCCCGCATGTAAAAACTGCTAAAAGTAGTAAGTTGCCAAAAATGTCAGAAAACTGTTTTGAGCCAGTTGGAAAAGGTGGGTGGCCACCGATATCCATCTGGATCAATCCTCCCTCCTTAGGAAGCAATGGTCTCCATTGTGTTGAGGTCCTCCATTAGATGAGGAAATTTCTGTTGAATTTGGCGTCGGGTGAGCCACTTGCCTTGGTGCAGGAGCTTCTCTGCTTTGACGAAACGATAAAGATGGATCCTTTGTTGTCGAGTGCCCTTGATTTGGCTATCCACAATCTGATCATTGGATGCCTGTTGTATGCAGTCGGGGTTGAGCTCTGTTTGTGTCATTTTTTCTGCTACTTCTGAGGTGTCCAATAATGGTGGGAAATAAGGGCGAAGGAGATCCACGTTGAACACTGGGTGCAGGCCAAGGAAAGGAGGAATGATGAGCTCAAAAGAATTCTCCCCCATGGCCTTGGTGATAGTGTACAGTCCATAATGGAGTGGGCGAAGCTTCCGATGGGATCCTGTAAGGCGTTCTTTCTGCAAGTGCAACCACACTTTTTCGCCCATCTGAAACTTATCCGGCACCCGATGTTGATCATGGCGTGATTTGTACTTGTCATTGGACTTCTGTAGGATATCCTAAACCTATTGGCATATGTTCTAGATCCTATCAATGAATCGAGTGGCTTTGTTAGCTTCAGTTGGAGCAGGAGATGAGTCTTTCGAGGTGACCGCAAGGGGAAGTGTAACATCTATGGGACCAAATGGCTGGAATCCCAACCCCACTTGAAAGGAGTTGTGGCCAGTTGAGTTATGCAAGGCTCAGTTGTAGCTATGCTTCACATAAGGAAGGCTCTCATTCCATGTGCGATGGTTTTTTGAACTATACATGCGAAGGATATGCACAATCATTCGATTTACAACCTCAGTTTGGCCATCTGTCTGGGGGTGGAAGGCTGTGGATTTGGTGAGATGAACGAAATGAATAGAGATTATTAACAGTTCCTTAACACAAAATAATAGAGATACAGTAAAACTGGTTTTCTATTCAATAACGAAATAAGCTGAAACTGTAAAATGCAGCGAAAACAAGCTTGCTGGAATGGTGGTGGCTTATCTCTGAGAAGAGATGTGACGGCAGCGTGCATTCACAAGAAGAAGGTTACAATGAGGCTGTGAAGGCCTTTTTAAAATAATAAAGAATGCCAAAAACCCTAGACATCCAATAACCTAACCCTAGGAGATGAAGCGCCAAAAGTCATGTGGGCCCCGTTTGGGTAAGCTAGTAATTCAACTTTCTGCGGTCGTAACTTTTGCATACGATCTCCGTTTTAGGCATGTGATAGCTCGTTGGAAAGGTATCATCGAGGAGATTCATTTTTTGGCCTAAAAAATTCCTTAGGATATCATTTAGGAGATCGATATCGAAAAACCTTCATTTAGGCCCTAAAAGTAGTAAATTGCCAAAAAGTAGTAAATTGCTAAAAGTAGTAAATTGCCAAAAATGTCATAATACTGTTTTGAGATAGTTGGAAAAGTTGGGTGGCCACCAATATCCATCTGGATCAATCCTCACTCCTTAGGAAGCAATGGTCTCCATTGCATTGAGGTCCTCCATTAGCTGAGGAAAATTCCGCTGGATTTGGCCCCGGGTGAGCCACTTGCCTTGGTGCAGGAGCTACCCTGCTTTGACGACTCAATAAAGCTAGATCATTTGTTGTCAAGTGCCCTTGATATGTTTTTCCACAATCTGATCATTGGATGCCTGTTGTATGCAGTCGGGGTTGAGGTCTGTTGGTGTCAGTTGTTCTGCTACTTCTGAGTTGTCCAATAATGGTGGGAAATAAGGGCGAAGGAGATCCACGTTGAGCACTGGGTGTAGACCAAGGAAAGGAGGAATGTTGAGCTCAAAAGAATTATCCCTCACAGCCTTGGTGATAATGTACGATCCATAACGGAGTGGGTGAAGCTTCCGATGGGGTCCTGTAAGGTGTTCTTTCTGCAAGTGCAACCAAACTTTTTCACCCACATGAAACTTATGCGTCACACGATGTTGATCATGGAACTGTTTGTACTTGTCATTGAACTTTTGTAGGATATCCTGAACCTGTTGGAGGATGTGCTAGATCGGCTCAATGAACCGAGTGGCTTTGTCAGCTTCGGTTGGAGCAGGAGATGAGTTAGTCGAGGTGACCACAAGGGGAAGTGAAACATCTATGGGACCCAATGGTTGGAATCCCAATCCCACTTGAAAGGGGTTGTGGCCAGTTGAGCTATGCAAGTCTCAGTTGTAGCTATGCTGGACATAGGGAAGACTCTCATCCCATGTGTGAGGGTTCTTTGAATTATACATGCGAAGGATATGCACAATCATTCGATTTACAAACCTGGTTTGGCCATTTGTCTGGGGGTGGAAGGCCGTGGATTTGTTGAGATAAACAAAATGAATAGAGATTATTAATAGGTTCTTAACACAAAATAACAAAAATACAGTAAAACTGATTTTCTATTCAATAACGAAATAAGGTGAAACCGTAAAATGCAGCGGAAACAAGCTTGCTGGAATGGTGGGGGCTTATCTCTGAGAAGAGATGTGATGGTAGTGAGCATTCACAAGAAGAAGGCTAGAATGAGGCTCTAATGGCATCTTTACAATAATAAAGAGTGCCCAAAACCCTAGACATCCAAAAACCTAACCCTAGGAGATGAAGCGCCAAAAGTCATGTGGGCCCCGTTTGGGTAAGCTAGTACATCAACTTCCTGGAGCCATAACTTTTGCATACGATCTCTATTTTAGGCATGTGATAGCCCGTTGGAAAGGTATCATTGAGGAGCTCAATACCAAAAATCCTTTAATTAGTCCCTCAAAATGGCTCCGCATGTAAAAACTGCTAAAAGTAGTAAATTGCCAAAAATGTCAGAAAACTGTTTTGAGCCAGTTGCAAAAGGTGGGTGGCCATTGATATCCATCTGGATCAATCCTCCCTCCTTAGGAAGAAATGGTCTCCATTGTGTTGAGGTCCTCCATTAGATCAGGAAATTTCTATTGAATTTGGCGCCGTGTGAGCCACTTTCCTTGGTGCAGGAGCTGCCCTGCTTTGACGACTCGATAAAGATGGATCCTTTGTTATCGAGTGCCCTTGATCTATCCATCCACAATATGATCATTGGATTCCTATTGTATGTAGTTGAGGATGAGCTCTATTGGTGTCAGCTCTTCTACTACTTCTAAGGTGTCCAATAATGGTTGGAAATAATGGCGAAGGAGATCCATGTTGAACACTGGGTGCAGGCCAAGGAAAGGAGGAATGTTGAGCTCAAAAGAATTATCCCCCACGGCCTTTGTGATAGTTTACGGTCCATAACGGAGAGAGCAAAGCTTCTAATGGGGTCATGTAAGGCGTTCTTTCTGCAAGTGCAACCAAACTTTGTTGCCCACCTGAAACTTATGCGGCACCCGATGTTGATCATGGCGTTGTTTGTACTTGTCATTAGACTTTTGTAGGATATCCTGAACTTATTGGCAGATGTGATAGATCCACTCAATGAATCGGGTGGCTTTGCCAGCTTCAATTGGAGCAGGAGATGAGTCAGTCGAGGTGACCGCAAGGGGAAGTGCAATATCAATGGGACCCAATGGCTGGAATCCCAACCCCACTTGAAAGGGGCTGTGACTAGTTGAGCTATGCAAGGCTCGGTTGTAGATATGTTGGACATAGGGAAGGCTCTCATCCCATGTGCGAGGGTTTTTTGTATTATACATGCGAAAGATATGCACAATCATTCGATTTACAACCTCGGTTTGGCCATCTGTCTGGTGGTGAAAGGCCGTGTATTTGGTGAGTTGAACGAAATGAATAAAGATTATTAACAGGTGCTTAACAAAAAATAACAGAGATACAATAAAACTAGGTTTCTACTCAATAATGAAATAAGATGAAACTATAAAATGCAGCGTAAACAAGCTTGCTGGAATGGTCGTGGCTTATCTCTGAGAAGAGATGTGACGGCAGCACGCATTCGCAAGAAGAAGGTTACAATGAGGCTCTGAAGGTGTTTTTACAATAAGAAAGAATGTCAAAAACCGTAGACATCCAAAAACCTAACCCTAGGAGATGAAGCGCCAAAAGTCATGTGGGCCCCATTTAGGTAAGCTAGTACATCAACTTCTCGGGGTCGTAACTTTTGCATACGATATCCATTTTAGGCGTGTGATAGCTTGTTGGAAAGGTATCGTTGAGGAGATTCATTTTGAGGGATCAATTATTCCTTAGGATATCGTTCAGGAGCTCGATACCGAAAAACCTTCATTTAGGCCCTCAAAATGGCCCTACAAGTAAAAAATACTAAAAGTAGTAAATTGTCAAAAATGTCAGAAAACTGTTTTGAGCCAGTTGGAAAAGGTGGGTGGGTACTGATATCGATCTAGATCAATCCTCCCTCCTTAGGAAGCAATGTTCTCCATTGAGTTGAGGCCCTCGATTAGATGACGAATTTTCTGCTGAATTTGGCCCTGGGTGAGCCACTTGCCTTGGTGAAGGAGCTGCACTGCTTTGACGACTCGATAAAGCTGAATCATTTGTTGTCAAGTACCCTTTTTCTGTTTGTCCACAATCTGATCATTGGATGCCTGATGTATCTAGTCATGGTTGAGCTCTGTTGGTGTAAATTGTTCTGCTACTTCTAAGGTGTCCAATAATGGTGGGAAATAAGGGCGAAGGAGATCCACGTTGAACACTGGGTGGCCACTAATATCAATATAGATCAATCCTCCCTCCTTAGGAAGCAATGTTCTCCGTTGCGTTGAGGCCCTCGATTAGATGAGGAAATTTCTGTTGAATTTGGCCCTAGGTGAGCCACTTGCCTTGGTGAAGGAGTTGCGTTGCTTTGACGACTCGATAAAGATTCATCATTTGTTGTCAAGTTCCCTTGATCTGTCTGTCCACAATCCGATCATTAGATGCCTGTTGTATCTAGTCATGGTTGAGCTCTGTTGGTGTCAATTGTTCTACTACTTCTAAGGTGTCCAATAATGGTGGGAAATAAGGGCGAAGGAGATCCATGTTGAACACTGGGTGTAGGAAAAAGAAAGGAGGAATGTTGAGATCAAAAGAATTATCCCCCATGGCCTTGGTGATAGTGTACGATCCATAAAAGAGTGGGTGAAGCTTTTGATGGGGTCCTATAAGGCATTCTTTCTGCAAATGCAAGAAAACTTTGTCGCCCACCTGAAACTTATGCGGCACCCAATGTTGATCATGGAACTATTTGTACTTGTCATTAGACTTCTGTAGGATATCCTGAACCTATTGGCCCATGTGTTGGATCTGCTCAATGAACTGGGTGGCTGTGTCAGCTTTAGTTGGAGCAGGAGATGAGTCAGTCAAGGTGACCACAAGGGGAAGTGCAACATCTATGGGACCCAATGGTTGGAATCCTTACCCCACATGAAAGGGGTTGTGGCCGATTGAGCTATGCAAGGCTCGGTTGTAGCTATGCTGGACATAGGGAAGGCTCTCATCCCATGTTCGAGGGTCCTTTGAATTATACATGTGAAGGATATGGACAATCATTCGATTTACAACCTCGGTTTGGCCATCTGTCTAGGGGTGGAAGGCCGTGGATTTGGTGAGATGAAAGAAATGAATAGAGATTATTAATAGGTGCTTAACACAAAATAACAAAAATACAGTAAAACAGGTTTTCTATTCAGTAACAAAATAAGATGAAACTGTAAAATGCAGCGGAAACAAGCTTGCTAGAATGGTGGCGACTCATCTCTGAGAAGAGATGTGACATCAGCATGCATTCACAAGAAGAAGGTTACAATGAGGCTCTGAAATCCTTTTCATAATAAGAAAGAATGCCAAAAATCCTAAACATCCGAAAACCTAACCCTAGGAGATGAAGCACCAAAAGTCATGTGGGCCCCGTTTGGGTAAGCTAGTACATCAACCTCCCAGGGCCATAGCTTTTGCATACGATCTTCGATTTAGGCGTGTGATAGCCCGTTGTAAAGGTATCATCGAGGAGATTCATTTTTGGGGCTCAATCATGCCTTTGGCTATCATTGAGGAGCTCTATACTGAAAAAACTTCATTTAGGCCCTCAAAATGGCCCCACAAGTAAAAACTGCTAAAAGTAGTAAATTGCCAAAAATGTTATAAAATTGTTTTTAACCAGTTGGAAAAAGTGGGTGGCCACCGATATCCATCTAGATCAATCCTCCCTCCTTAGGAATAAATGGTCTCCATTGCATTGAGGTCCTCCATTATATGAGGAAATTTCTGCTGAATTTGGCCCCGTGTGAGCCACTTGCCTTGGTGCAAGAGTTGCCCTGCTTTGACAATTCAATAAAGCTGAATCCTTTGTTGTCAAGTTCCCTTGATCTATCTGTCCACAATCTGATCATTGGATTCCTATTGTATGCAGTCGGGGTTGAGATCTGTTGGTGTCAACTGTTCTGCTATTTCTGTGGTGTCCAATAATGGTGGGAAATAAGGGCGAAGGAGATCCACATTGAACACTGGGTGTCGACCAAGGAAATGAGGAATGTTGAGCTCAAAAGAATTATCCCCCATGGCCTTGGTGATAGTGTACGATTGATAATGGAGTGGGTGAAGCTTCTGATGGGGTCCTGTAAGACGTTCTTTTTTCAAGTGCAACCAAACTTTGTCGCCCATCTGAAACTTATGCGGCACCCGATGTTGATCATGGCACTGTTTGTACTTGTCATTGGACTTCTATAGGATATCCTTAACTTGTTGGTGGATGTGTTGGATCCACTCAATGAATCGGGTGGCTTTGTCACCTTCAGTTGAAGCAGGAGATGAGTCAGTGGAGGTGACCGCAAGGGGAAGTGCAACATCTATGGCACACAATGGTTGGAATCCCAAACCCACTTGAAAGGGGCTGTGACCCATTGAGCTATGCAAGGCTCAGTTGTAGCTATGCTAGACATAGGGAAGGCTCTCATACCATGTGCGAGGGTCCTTTGAATTATACATGGGAAGGATATGCACAATCATTCTATTTACAACCTTGGTTTGGCGATTTGTCTGGGGGTGGAAGGTTGTGGATATGGTGAGCTGAACGAAATGAATAAATATTATTAACAGGTGCTTAACATAAAATAGTAGAGATACAGTAAAAATAGTTTTCTATTCAATAATGAAATAAGTTGAAACTGTAAAATGCAGCGGAAACAAGCTTGCTGGAATGGTGGCAGCTTATCTCTGAGAAGAGATGTGACGGCAGCGCGCATTCACAAGAAGAAGGTTACAATGAAGCTCTGAGGGCCCTTTTACAATAAGAAATAATGTCAAAAACCTTAGACATCGAAAAACCTAAACCTAGGAGATGAAGCGCCAAAAGTCATGTGGGCCCCATTTGGGTAAGGTAGTACATCAACTTCTCGGGGCCATAACTTTTGCATATGTTCTTCGTTTTAGGTGTGTGATAGCCTGTTGGAAAGGTATCATTGAGGAGATTCATTTTGGGGGCTCAGTCATTCCTTTGGCTATCATTGAGGATCTCGATACAAAAATACCTTCATTTAGGACCTCAAAATGACCCCGCAAGTAAAAACTGCTAAAAGTAGTAAATTGCCAAAAATGTCAGAAAACTATTTTGAGCCAGTTGGAAAAGGTGGGTGGCCACCAATATCCATCTGGATCAATCCTCCCTCCTTAGGATGCAATGGTCTCCATTGCGTTGAGGTCCTCCATTAGATGAGGAAATTTTTGCTGAATTTGGCCCCGTGTGAGCCACTTGCCTTGGTGCAGGAGCTGCCCTACTTTGACGACTCGATAAAGCTGGATCCTTTGTTTTCGAGTTCCCTTGATCTGTTTGTCCACAATCTGATCATTGGATGCTTATTGTATGCAGTCAGCGTTGAGCTTTGTTGGTGTCAGTTGTTCTGCTACTTCTGAGGTGTCCAATAATGGTGGGAAATAAGGGCGAAGGAGATCCATGTTGAACACTCGGTGTCGGCCAAGGAAAGGAGGAATGTTCAACTCAAAATCCTTTGTGATAGTGTACAGTCCATAATGGAGTGGGCGAAGCTTCCGATGGGGTCCTGTAAGGCATTCTTTCTGCAAGTGCAACCAAACTTTGTCACCCACCTGAAACTTATGTGACACCTGATGTTGATCATGGTGCTGTTTGTACTTGTCATTGTAATTTTGTAGGATATCCTGAACCTATTGGTGGATGTGTTGGATCCACTCAATGAACCGGGTGGCTTTGTCAGCTTCAGTTGGAGCAGGAGATGATTCAGTCGAAGTGATCGCAAGGGTAAGTGCAACATCTATGGGACCCAATGGTTGGAATCCCAACCCCACTTGAAAGGGGCTATGGTCAGTTGAGCTACGCAAGGCTCAGTTGTAGCTATGTTGGACATAGGAAAGGCTCTCATCCCATGTGCAAGGGTTCTTTGAATTATACATACGAAGGATATGCACAATCATTGGATTTACAACCTCGGTTTGACAATCTGTATGGGGGTGGAAGGTCGTGGATTTGGTGAGATGAAAAAAATGAATAGAGATTATTAATAGGTGATTAACACAAAATAACAAAGATACAGTAGAACTTGTTTTCTATTCAATAACAAAATAAGATGAAACTGTAAAATGCAGCGGAAACAAGCTTGTTGGAATGGTGGCAGATTATTTCTGAGAAGAGATGTGACGACAGCGCGCATTCGCAAGAAGAAGGTTACAATAAGGCTCTGAAGGCATTTTTACAATAAGAAAGAATGCCCAAAACCCTAGACATCCAAAAACCTATCCCTAGAAGATGAAGTGCCAAAAGTCATGTGGGCCCCGTTTGGGTAAGCTAGTACATCAATTTACCGGGGCCGTAACGTTTGCATACGATCTCTGTTTTAGGCGTGTGATAGCCCGTTGGAAAGGTATTGTCAGGGAGATTCATTTTGTGGGATTAGTAATGTCATTGGCCATCGTTTAGGATATCGATACCGAAAAACCTTCATTTAGGCCCTTAAAATTGTTAGGATATTTAGACACTTAGGAGTTAGTTAAGATCTACTTGGTCTAATATGTCATTAGGTAAAAGTGTGTTTCTTTAGTATGCATTAGTATGCATTTGTAGTTAGGAAATCTGACGGTCACGATATGTTCCCAACATAAAGTGATCTGACGGTTCATACTCTCCTCGATCTTAACGGCCATTGATCCATGGCTTAACCCCTGATTAGTCCATGATCTCTATTTAAAGAGCATGGAGGGTCATTTTCCGATGATCGATTGTGAGAAACTCTCTTGTAAAATCTCTCTGTAATCTTTTTCTTTGCATTAATAAACTGCTCCAAGTGGCCGCATTGGCTGGGGCCGTGGATGTTTCCTCATAGGGGTTTTACCACGTGAAAACATCGGTGTGTTGATCTTTGATCTGGTTATGTGAGTGGTTACTGAATGTGTTTGTCCTCTGTTGGAACACTTTTGTTGTCGAACATGGTATCAGAGCCTGTTTGAAGACCCACTTCTGTTGTAGATCAAGATCGTGAGCCGAGTTGTCTCATCTCCATTTTCTGTCATTTCCATACATTTATGGGCTAAAAGGACTGTTCCATTGCGTCCAGAGCACTCGTTTCATTTAGGAACGCTTTTTTTTCACTCGAAAAGGTTTTCATTTGCCCAAGATACGACCATTACAGTCAGATTCAAAGGTATAAAGTCTGAATACGCATTTTTTTAAAAATTTTTGCAAAGTTTTGATTTTATTTCGGTTTGTATTTTTTTATTTCCAGGCTGCTACTCTTTTAGATCTATTTATTCTCTTTTCCCCGCGCCTTGTACGATCTCGGAAAATTAGAAACAGATAGGAAAATGTGCATCTTCTGGGTAAGCTAACCGAGATCTAACCCTTGTTGTCATCGAGAAGCAAAATTTTTTTCTTGTGTGAAAAGAGTTTTTTTGGAGCATGCTCTCCTTGTGTGAAAAGATTTTTTTTAGAGCATGCTCTCCAAGGCTGTCTTCAACAACAACAACAACAACAACAACCCCAATCCTCCTTCTGAACATTACAATATGTTTTGCTAGACCATTTGGTTAGAACTTGCCTTATTAAGTAAGAGGTCTTGAGTTCAAGTCTCTCTTTTGTTACTTTTTTTGAAAAAGTTCATGCTAAAAATTGTAAAGTGCATTTCACTTCAAGTATAAAAGTGAATCACTATAAGTAGCTTTATATTTTATTTT
>ML783303.1:648241-668836 GCA_009831015.1 Picea engelmannii | reverse complement strand
AAGGGGGGATGTTAGGATATTTAGACACTTAGGAGTTAGTTAAGATCTACTTGGTCTAATATGTCATTAGGTAAAAGTGTGTTTATTTAGTATGCAATAGTATACATTTGTAGTTAGGAAATCCGACGGTCACGATATGTTCCTGACATAGAGTGATCAGACGGTTCATACTCTCCTCGATATTAATGGCCATTGATCCATGTCTTAACACCCGATTGTTCCATGATATCTATTTAAATAGCATGGAGGGTCATTTGCCGATGATCGATTGTGAGAAACTCTCTTGTAAAATCTCTATGTAATCTTTTTCTTTGCATTAATAAACTGCTCCAAGTGGCTGCGTTGGCTGGGGCCATGGATGTTTCCCCGTAGGGGTTTTAACACGTGAAAACATCGGTGTGTTGATATTTGATCTGGTTATGTGAGTGGTTACTGAAGGTGTTCGTCCACTATTGGAATACCTGTGTTGTCGAACAAAAATGGACCCAGAAGTAAAAACTGCTAAAAGTAGTAAATTGCCAAAAATGTCAAAAAACTGTTTTGAGCCAGTTGGAAAAGGTGGGTGGCACCGATATCCATATGGATTAATCCTCCATCCTTAGGAAGCAATGGTCTCCATTGCGCTGAGGTCCTACATTAGATGAGGAAATTTTTGCTAAATTTGGCCCCGGGTGGGCCACTTGCCTTGGTGCAGGAGCTTCCCTGCTTTCACGACTCGATAAAGTTGGATCCTTTGTTGTCGGGTGCCCTTGATATGTCTGTCCACAATCTGATCATTGGATGCCTGTTGTATGTAGTCGGGGTTGAGCTCTGTTGGTGTCAATTGTTCTGCTACTTCTGAGGTGTCCAATAATGGTGGGAAAAAAGGGTGAAGGAGATCCACACTGAACATTGGGTGCAGGCCAAGGAAAGGAGGAATGTTGATCTCAAAAGCATTATCCCCCATGACCTTGGTGATAGTGTACGGTCCATAATGGAGTGGGTGAAGCTTCTGATGTGGTCATGTAAGGCGTTCTTTCTCCAAGTGCAACCAAACTTTTTCGCCCAACTAAAAATTATGCAGCACCTGATGTTCATCATGGCATTGTTTGTAATTATCATTGGACTTCTGTAGGATATCATGAACCTGTTGGCGGATGTGTTGGATCCGCTCAATGAACTGGGTGGCTTTGTCAGCTTCAGTTGGAGCAGGAGATGAGTCAGTCGAGGTGACCGCAAGGGGAAGTGCAACATCTATGGGACCCAATGGTTGGAATCCCAACCCCACTTGAAAGGGGTTGTGGCTAGTTGAGCTATGCAAGGCTCGGTTGTAGCTATGTTGTACATAGGGAAGGCTCTCATCCCATGTGCGAGGGTTCTTTGAATTATACAGGTGAAGGATATGCACAATCATTCGATTTACAAACTTGGTTTGGCCATCTGTTTGGGGGTGGAAGGTCATGGATTTGGTGAGATGAATGAAATGAATAGAGATTATTAACAAGTGCTTAACACAAAATAACAGAGATATAGTAAAGCTGGTTTTCTATTAAATAATGAAATAAGCTGAAACTGTAAAATGGAGCGGAAACAAGCTTGGTGGAATGGTGATGACTTATCTCTGAGAAGCGATGTGACGACAACGGGCATTCATAAGAAGAATGTTACAATGAGGCTCTGAAGGCCTTTTTACAATAATAAAGAATGCCAAAAACCCTAGACATCCAAAAACCTAACCCTAGCAGATGAAGCGCCAAAAGTCATGTGGGCCCCGTTTGGGTAAGCTAATACATCAACTTCTTGGGGCCGTAACGTTTGCATACGATCTCCGTTCTAGGCGTGTGATAGCCCATTGGAAAGGTATCATTGAGGAGATTCATTTTTGGGGCTCAGTCATGTCTTTGGAAATTTTTGACGAGCTCGATAACGAAAAACCTTCATTTAGGCCCTCAAAATGGCCCCAGAAGTAAAAACTGCTAAAAGTAGTAAATTGCCAAAAATGTCAGAAAACTGTTTTGAGACTGTTGGAAAAGGTGGGTGGCCACCGATATCCATCTGGATCAATCCTCCCTCCTTAGGAAGCAATGGTGTCCATTGCGTTGAGCTCCTCCATTAGATGAGGAAATTTCTGCTGAATTTGGCCTCGGGTGAGCCACTTGCCTTGGTGCAGGAGCTGCCCTGCATTGAGGACTCGATAAAGCTAGATCCTTTGTTGTCGAGTTACCTTGATCTATCTTTCCACAATCTGATCATTGGATGCCTGTTGTATGCAGTCGAGGTTGAGCTCAGTTGGTGTCATCTATTCTGCTACTTCTTAGGTGTCCAATAATGGTGGGAAATAAGGGCGAAGGAGATCCACGTTGAACACTGGGTGTTGGTCAAGGAAAGGAGGAATGTTGAGCTCAAAAGAATTATCCCCCACAACCTTTGTGATAGTGTATAGTCCATAACGGAGTGGTCGAATCTTCCGATGGGGTCCTGTAAGGTGTTCTTTCTGCAAGTGCAAAAAAACTTTGTCACCCACCTAAAACTTATGCGGCACCCAATGTTGATCATGACGTTGTTTGTACTTGTCATTGGACTTCTGTATGATATCCTGAACCTGTTGGCGGATGTGATGGATCCACTCAATGAACTGGGTGGCTTTTCCAGCTTTAGTTGGAGTAGGAGAAGAGTCAGTCGAGGTGACCGCAAGGGGAAGTGCAACATCTATGGGACCCAATGGTTGGAATCCCAACCCCACTTGAAAGGCACTGTGCTTGGTTGAGTTATGCAAGGCTCAGTTGTAGCTATGATGGACATAGGGAACGCTCTCATCCCATGTGTGAGGGTTCTTTTAATTATACAGACAAAGGATATGCACAATCATTCGATTTACAACCTTGGTTTGGCCATCTGTCTGGGGCTGGAAGGCCGTGGATTTGGTGAGCTGCACTAAATGAATAGAGATTATTAATAGGTTCTTAACAGAAAATAACAGAGATATAGTAAAACTGGTTTTCTATTCAATAACAAAATAAGATGAAACTGTAAAATGCAGTGGAAACAAGCTTGTTGGAATGGTGGCGGTTATCTCTGAGAAGAGTTGTGACGGCATCGCGCATTCGCAAGAAGAAGGTTACAATGAGGCTCTGAAGGCCTTTTTACAATAAGAAAGAATGCAAAAAACCCTAGACATCCAAAAACCTAACCCTAGGAGATGAAGGGCCAAAAGTCATGTGGGCCACGTTTGGGTAAGCTAGTACATCAAATTCCTGGGGCCGTAACTTTTGCATACGATCTTCGTTTTAGGCATGTGATAGGCCGTTGGAAAGGTATCATCGAGTAGATTCATTTTGGGAGATAAATAATGTATTTGGCTATAATTAAGGAGATAAATACCGAAAAACCTTCATTTAGGCTCTCAAAATGGCCCTGGAAGTAAAAACTGCTAAAAGCAGTAAATTGCCAAAAATGTCAGAAAACTGTTTTGAGCCAGTTGGAAAAGGTGGGTGGCCACTGATATCCATATAGATAAATCCTCCCTCCTTAGGAAGAAATGGTATCCATTTCATTGAGGTCCTCCATTAGATGAGGAAATTTCTGTTGAATTTGGCCCCGGGTGAGCAACTTCCATTAGTGCAAGAGTTTCCCTTCTTTGACGACTCGATAAAGTTGGATTCTTTGTTGTCGAGTGCCCTTGATCTGTCTGTCCACAATCTGATCATTGGATGCCTATTGTATGCATTCGGGGTTGAGATCTGTTGGTGGCAGTTGTTCTGCTACTTCTGAGGTGTCCAATAATGGTGGAAAATAAGGGCGAAGGAGATCTTCCGATGGGGTCTTGTAAGGCATTCATTTTGCAAGTGCAACCAAACTTTGTCACCCACCTAAAACTTATGCGGCACCCGATGTTGATCATGGCGTTGTTTGTACTTGTCATTAGACTTCTATAGGATATCCTGAATGTGTTGGCAGATTTGCTGGATCCTCTTAATGAATCGGGTGGCTTTGTCAGCTTCAGTTGGAGTAGGAGATGAGTCAGTCGAGGTGACCGCAAGGGGAAGTGCAACATCTATGGGACCCAATGGTTGGAATCCCAACCCCACTTGAAAGGCACTGTGCTTGGTTGAGTTATGCAAGGCTCGGTTGTAGCTATGATGGACATAGGGAAGGCTCTCATCCCATGTGTGAGGGTTCTTTTAATTATAAAGACAAAGGATATGCACAATCATTCGATTTACAACCTTGGTTTGGCCATCTGTCTAGGGCTGGAAGGCCGTGGATTTGGTGAGATGCACTAAATGAATAGAGATTATTAATAGGTTCTTAATAGAAAATAACAGAGATACAGTAAAACTAGTTTTCTGTTCAATAACGAAATAAGATGAAACTGTAAAATGCAGCGGAAACAAGCTTGTTGGAATGGTGGCGGTTATCTCTGAGAAGAGTTGTGACGACAGTGCGCATTCGCAAGAAGAAGGTTACAATGAGGCTCTGAAGGCCTTTTTACAATAAGAAAGAATTCCAAAAACCCTAGACATCCAAAAACCTAACCCTAGGAGATGAAGGGCCAAAAGTCATGTGGGCCACGTTTGGGTAAGCTAGTACATCAAATTCCCAGGGCCGTAACTTTTGCATACGATCTTTGTTTTAGGCGTGTGATAGGTCGTTGGAAAGGTATCGTCGAGTAGATTCATTTTGGGAGATCAATAATGTATTTGGCTATCATTAAGGAGATAAATACCGAAAAACCTTCATTTAGGCCCTCAAAATGGCCCTGGAAGTAAAAACTGCTAAAAGTAGTAAATTGCCAAAAATGTCAGAAAATTGTTTTGAGCCAGTTGGAAAAGGTGGGTGGCCACTGATATCCATATAGATAAATCCTCCCTCCTTAGGAATAAATGGTATCCATTTCATTGAGGTCCTCCATTAGATGAGAAAATTTTTGTTGAATTTGGCCCCGAGTGAGCCACTTGCATTAGTGCAAGAACTGCCCTTCTTTGACGGCTCGATAAAGTTGGATTCTTTGTTGTCGAGTGCCCTTGATGTGTCTGTCCACAATATGATCATTGGATGCCTATTGTATGCAGTTGGGGTTGAGATCTATTGGTGTCAGTTGTTCTGCTACTTCTGAGGTGGCCAATAATGGTGAAAAATAAGGTCTAAGGAGAGCCACGTTGAACACTGGGTGCAGGCCAAGGAAAGGAGGAATGTTGAGCACAAAATCATTAGCCCCAATGACCTTGGTGATAGTGTACGGTCCATAACAGAGTGGGCCAAGTTTCCGATGGGGTCTTGTAAGGCGTTCTTTTTGCAAGTGCAACCAAACTTTGTCACCCACCTAAAACTTATGCGGCACACGATGTTGATCATGGCGTTGTTTGTACTTGTCATTAGACTTCTATCGGATATCCTGAACGTGTTGACGGATTTGCTAGATCCTCTCAATGAATCGGGTGGCTTTGTCAGCTTCAGTTGGAGCAGGAGATGAGTCAGTCGAGGTGACCTCAAGGGGAAGTGCAACATCTATGGGACCCAATGGTTGGAATCCCAACCCCACTTGAAAGGGGCTGTGGTCGGTTGAGCTATGCAAGGCTCGATTGTAGCTATGTTGGACATATGGAAGGCTCTCATCCTGTGTGCGAGTGTTCTTTGAATTATATATGCGAAGGATATGCACAATCATTCGATTTACAACCTCGGTTTGGCCATCTGTATGGGGGTGGAAGGTCACGAATTTGGTGAGCTGAATGAAATGAATAGAGATTATTAATAGGTACTTAACAGAAAATAATAGAGATACAGTAAAACTGGTTTTCTATTCAATAACGAAATAAGTTGAAACTATAAAATGCAGCGAAAACAAGCTTGCTGGAATGGTGGCGGCTTATCTCTGAGAAGAGATGTGACGACAACACGTATTCGCAAGAAGAAGGTTACAATGAGGATCTGACAGCCTTTTTACAATAAGAAAGAATGCCAAAAACCCTAGACATCCAAAAACCTAACCCTAGGAGATGAAGCGCCAAAAGTCATGTGGGCCCCATTTGGGTAAGCTAGTACATCAATTTCCCGGGGCCGTAACTTTTGCATACGATCTTCGTTCTAGGCGTGTGATAGCCCGTTGGAAAGGTATCATCAAGGAGATTCATTTTTGGGGCTCAATCATGTATTTGCAAATGATTGAGGGGATTAATACCAAAAAACCTTCATTTAGGCCCTCAAAATGGCCCTACAGGTAAAAACTGCTAAAAGTAGTAAATTGCCAAAAAATGTCAGAAAAAATATTTTGAGCCAGTTGGAAAAGGTGGGTGGCCACCGATATCCATCTGGATCAATCCTCCCTCCTTAGGAAGAAATGGTCTCCATTGCATTGAGTTCCTCCATTAGATAATGGAATTTTTGTTGAATTTGGCCCCGGGTGAGCCACTTGCCTTGGTGCAGGAGCTGACTTTCTTTGACGACTTGATAAAGCTAGATCCTTTGTTGTCGAGTACCATTGAGTGTCAGTTGTTCTGCTACTTTTGAGGTGTGCAATAATGGTGGGAAATAAGGGCAAAGGAGATCCACGTTGAACACTGGGTGTTGGCCAAGGAAAGGAGGAATGTTGAGCACAAAAGCATTATCCCCCATGGCCTTGGTGATAGTGTACAGTCCATAACAGAGTGGGCAAAGCGTCCGATGGGGTCCTGTAAGGCATTCTTTCTGCAAGTGAAACAAAACTTTATCTCCCACCTGAAACTTATGTGACACCCGATCTTCATCATGGCGTTGTTTGTACTTGTCATTGGACTTCTATAGGATATCCTAAACCTATTGGCGTATGTGATGGATATGCTCAATGAACCAGGTGGCTTTGTCAGCTTCAGTTGGGGGAGGAGATGATTCAGTCAAGGTGACCCCAAGGGGAAGTGCAACATCTATGGCACCCAATGGTTGGAATCCCAACCCCACTTGAAAGGCTCTATGGCCGGTTGAGCGATGCAAGGCTCGGTTGTAGCTATGCTAGACATAGGGAAGGCTCTCATCCCATGTGTGAGGGTTCTTTTAATTATACAGGTGAAGCATATGCACAATCATTCAATTTACAACCTTGGTTTGGCCATCTGTTTTGGGGTGGAAGGTTGTGGATTTGGTGAGATGAACTAAATGAATAGAGATTATTAACAGGTGCTTAACACAAAATAACAGAGATATAGTAAAACTAGTTTTCTATTCAATAAAGAAATAAGTTGAAACTGTAAAATGTGGCAGCTTATCTCTGAGAAGAGATGTGACAACAGTGTGCATTTGCAATAAGAAGGTTACAATGAGGCTCTGAAGGCCTTTTTACAATAAAAAATAATGCCCAAAACCCTAGACATCCAAAAACCTAACCCTAGGAGATGAAGGGCCAAAAGTCATGTGGGCCCCGTTTGGGTAAGCTAGTACATCAACTTCCCGGGACCGTAACTTTTGCATACGATCTTCGTTTTAGGTGTGTGATATCCCATTGGATATGAATCATCGAGGAAATTCATTTTGAGAGGTCAATCATGTATTTGGCTATCGTTGAGGAGCTTGATACCGAAAAACCTTCATTTAGGAAATCAAAATGGCCCCGGAAGTAAAAATTGCTAAAAGTAGTAAATTGCCAAAAATGTCAGAAAACTATTTTGAACCAGTTGGAAAAGGTGGGTGGCCACTGATATCCATATGGATCAATCCTCCCTCCTTAGGAAGCAATGGTCTCTATTGCATTGAGGTCCTCCATTAGATGAGGAAATTTCTGCTGAATTTGGCCCCGGGTGAGCCACTTGCATTGGTGCAGGAGCTGCCCTGCTTTGACGACTTGATAAAGCTAGATCCTTTGTTGTCGAGTGCCCTTGATCTGTCTATCCACAATCTGATCATTGGATGCCTGTTGTATGCAGTTGGGGTTGAGCTCTGTTGGTGTTAGTTGTTTTTCTACTTCTGAGGTTTCCAATAATGGTGGGAAATAAGGGCGAAGGAGATCCACGTTGAACACTAGGTCCAGGCCAAGGAAAGGAGGAATGTTGAGCACAAAAGAATTATCCCCCACAGCCTTGGTGATAGTTTATGGTCCATAACGGAGTGGGGCAAGCTTCCGATGGGGTCTTGTAAGGCGTTTTTTTTTCAAATGCAACCAAACTTTGTCACCCACCTGAAACTTATGTGGCACCCAATGTTGATCATGGCATTGTTTGTACTTGTCATTGGACTTTTGTAGGATATCCTGAACCTCTTGCGAGATGTGTTGGATCCGCTCAATGAACCGGGTGGCTTTGTCAGCTTCTGTTGGAGCAAGAGATGAGTCAGTCGAGGTGAACACAAGGGGAAGTGCAACATCTATGGAACCCAATGGTTGGAATCCCAACCCCACTTGAAAGGGGCTATGGACGGTTGAAATATGCAAGGCTCAATTGTAGCTATGTTGGACATAGGGAAGGCTCTCATCCCATGTGCAAGGGTTCTTTGAATTATACATGCGAAGGATATGCACAATCATTCGATTTACAACCTCAGTTTAACCATCTCTCTGGGGGTGGAAGGCTGTGGATTTGGTGAGCTGAATGAAATTAATAGAGATTATTAACAGGTGCTTAACACAAAATAACAAAGATACAGTAAAATTAGTTTTCTATTCAATAACGAAATAAGTTGAAACTGTAAAATGCAGCGGAAACAAGCTTGATGGAATGGTGGCGGTTTATCTCTGAGAAGAGATGTGATGACAACGCGCATTCGCAAGAAGAAGATTACAATGAGGCTCTGAAGGCCTTTTTACAATAAGAAATAATGCCCAAAACCCTAGACATCCAAAAACCTAAACCTAGGAGATGAAGCGCCAAAAGTCATGTGGGCCCCGTTTGGGTAAGCTAGTACATCAACTTCTCGGGGCCGTAACTTTTGCATACGATATTCGATTGAGGCGTGTGATAGCCTGTTGGAAAGGTACTGTAACTTTTTCATACAATCTTTAGCAATCTTTGAGGAGCTCGATACCGAAAAACCTTCATTTAGGACCTCAAAATGGCCCCGGAAGTAAAAACTGCTAAAAGTAGTAAATTGCCAAAAATCTCAGAAAACTATTTTGATCTAGTTTGAAAAGGTGGGTGGCCACCGATATCCATCTGGATTAATCCTCCCTCCTTAGGAAGCAATGGTCTCCATTGCGTTGAGTTCCTCCATTAGATGAGGAAATTTCTGCTGAATTTGGCCCCGGGTGAGCCACTTGCCTTGGTGCATGAGCTGCCCTACTTTGACGACTCGATAAAGCTGGATCCTTTGTTGTCGAATGCCCTTGATCTGTCTATCCACAATATGATCATTGGATGCCTGTTTTATGCAGTCAGGGTTGAGCTCTGTTGGTGTCAACTATTCTGCTACTTCTGGGGTGTCTAATAATGGTGGGAAATAAGGGTGAAGGAGATCCACATTGAACATTGGGTGCAGGCCAAGGAAAGGAGGAATGTTGAGCTGAAAATCATTATCCCCCATGGCCTTCGTGATAATGTATGGTCCATAACGGAGTGGGCGAAACTTCCGATGGGGTCTTGTAAGGCGTTCTTTCTGCAAGTGCAACCAAACTTTGTTGCCCACCTGAAAATTATGCGGCACCCGATGTTGATCATGACGTTGTTTGTACTTTTCATTATACTTCTGTAGGATATCCTAAACTTGTTGGCGGATGTGATGGATCCGCTCAATGAACCAGGTGGCTTTGTTAGCTTCAGTTGGAGCAGGAGATGAGTCAGTCGAGGTGACCACAAGGGGAAGTGCAACATCTATGGGACGCAATGGTTGGAATCCAAAACCCACATGAAGGGGGTTGTGGCCGGTTGAGCTATGAAAGGCTTGGTTGTAGCTATGCTAGACAAAGGGAGGGATCTCATCCCATGTGCGAGGGTTATTTAAATTATACAGGCGAAGGATATGCACAATCATTCGATTTACAACCTCGGTTTGGCTATCTGTCTGGGGGTGGAAGGCGGTGGATTTTGTGAGCTGAATGAAATGAATAGAGATTATTAACAGGTGCTTAACAAAAAATAATAGAGATACAGTAAAATTGGTTTTCTATTCAATAACGAAACATGCTAAAACTGTAAAATACAGCAGAAATAAGCTTGTTGGAATGGTGGCGGCTTATCTCTGAGAAGAGATGTGACGGCAACGCGCATTCGCAAGAAGAAGGTTACAATGAGGCTTTGAAGGCCTTTTTACAATAAGAAAGAATTACCAAAATCCTAGACATCCAAAAACCTAACCCTAGGAGATGAAGCACCAAAAGTCATGTGGGCCCCATTTCGGTAAGCTAGTACATCAACTTCCCAGGGCCGTAACGTTTTTATACGATCTCCATTTTAGGCATGTGATAGCGCATTCGAAAGGTATGATCGAGTAGATTCATTTTGGGGGCTCATTCATGTGTTCGACTATCATTGAGGAGCTCGATACCGAAAAACCTTCATTTAGGCCCTCAAAATGGCCCCGGAAGTAAAAACTGCTAAAAGTAGTAAATTGCCAAAAATGTCAAAAAACTATTTTGAGCCAGTTGGAAAAGGTGGGTGGCCATTGATGTCCATATGGATCAATCCTCCCTCCTTAATAAGCAATGGTCTCCATTGCGTTGAGCTCGTCCATTAGATGAGGAAATTTCTGTTGAATTTGGCCCCGGGTGAGTCACTTGCCTTGGTGCAGGCGTTGCCCTGCTTTGAGGACTCAATAAAGCTAGATCCTTTGTTGTCGAGTGCCCTTGATCTGTCTGTCCACAATCTAATCATTGGATGCCTGTTGTATGCAGTCAGGGTTGAGCTCTGTTGGCATCAGTTGTTCTTCTACTTCTGAGGTGTCCAATAATGGTGGGAAATAAGGGTGAAGGAGATCCACGTTGAACACTGGGTCCAGGCAAGGGAAAGGAGGAAGGTTGAGCTCAAAAGAATTATCCCTCACGGCCTTGGTGATAGTGTACGGTCCATAATGGAGTGGGTGAAGCATCTGATGGGGTCCTGTAAGGCATTCTTTCTGCAAGTGCAACCAAACTTTGTTGCCCACCTAAAACTTATGTGACACCCGATGTTGATCATGGCGTTGTTTGTACTTGTCATTGGACTTATGTAGGATATCCTTAACCTATTGGTGGATGTGCTAGATCTACTCAATGAACTGGGTGGCTTTGTCACCTTTAGTTGGAGCAGGAGATGAGTCACTCAAGGTGACCGCAATGGGAAGTGCAACATCTATGGGACCCAATGGTTTGAATCCTAACCCCACTTGAAAGGGGTTGTGGATGGTCGAGCTATGTAAGGCTCGGTTGTAGCTATGATGTACATAGGGAAGGATCTCATCCCATGTGCGAGGGTTCTTTGAATTATACATGCGAAGGGTATGCACAATCATTTGATTTACAAACTCGGTTTGGCCATCTATCTAGGGGTGGAAGGACGTGGATTTGGTGAGATGAACGAAGTGAATAGAGATTATTAACAGGTGCCTAACAGAAAATAACAGAGATACAGTAAAATTGGTTTTCTATTCAATAACGAAATAAGATGAAACTGTAAAATGCAGCGGAAACGAGCTTGCTGGAATGGTGGCGGCTTATCTCTGAGAAGAGATGTGACGACAACACGCATTCACAATAAGAAGGCTACAATGAGGCTTTGAAATCATCTTTACAACAAGAAAGAATGCCAAAAACCCTAGACATCCAAAAACCTAACCCTAGTAGATGAAGCGCCAAAAGTCGTGTGTGCCTCGTTTGGGTAAGCTAGTACATAAACTTCCCGGTGCCGTAACGTTTGCATACGATCTTCGTTCTAGGCGTGTGATAGCCCATTGGAAAGGTATTGACGAGGAGATTCATTTTTGGTGTCAATCATGTATTTGACTATTGTTCAGGATCTCGATACTAAAAAACCTTCATTTAGACAATCAAAATGGCCCCGTCAGTAAAAACTTCTTAAAGTAGTAAATTGCCAAAAATGTCAGAAAATTGTTTTGAGCCAGTTGGAAAGGTTGGTGGCGACCGATATCCATCTGGATCAATCCTACCTCCTTAGGAAGCAATGGTATCCATTGCGTTGAGTTCCTCCAGTAGATGAGGAAATTTCTGTTGAATTTCACCCTAGGTGAGCCACTAGCCTTAGTGCAGGAGCTGCCCTGCTTTGACGACTCCATAAAGATGGATCCTTTGTTGTCGAGTTCCCTTGATCTGTCTGTCCATAATCTGATCATTGGATTCCTGTTTTATGCAGTCGGGGTTGAGCTCTGTTGGTGTCAGTTGTTATGCTACTTATGAGGTTTCCAATAATGGTGGGAAATAAGGGCGAAGGAGATCCACATTGAACACTGGGTGCAGGCCAAGGTAAGGAGGAATGTTGAGCTCAAATGCATTATCCCCCACAACCTTGGTTATAGTGTACGGTCCATAATGGAGTGGGAGAAGCTTCTGATGGTGTCCTTTAAGGCGTTCTTTCTACAAGTGCAACCAAACTTTGTCACCCACCTTAAACTTATGTGGCACCCGATGTTGATCATGGTGTTGTTTGTACTTGTCATTGGACTTCTGTAGGATATCCTGAACCTATTGGCATATGTGATGGATCCGCTCAATGAACTGGGTGACTTTGTCAGCTTCAGTTGGAGTAGGAGATGAGTCAGTCGAGGTGACCGCAAGGGGAAGTGCAACATCTATGGGACCCAATGGTTGGAATCCCAACCCCACTTGAAAGGGGCTATGGCTGGTTGAGCTATGCAAGGCTCGATTGTAGCTATGTTGGACATAGGGAAGCCTCTCATCCCATGTTCGAGGGTTCTTTGAATTATACAGGTGAAGGATATGCACAATCATTCGATTTACAACCTTGGTTTGGCCATCTATCTAGGGGTGGAAAGATGTGAATTTGGTGAGAATAATGAAATGAATATAGATTAATAATGGGTGCTTAACAAAAAATAATAGAGATACAGTAAAAATGGTTTTCTATTCAATAACGAAATAAGCGGAAACTATAAAATGCAGCGAAAACAAGCTTGTTGGAATGGTGACGGCTTATCTCTGAGAAGAGATGTGATGGCAGCGTGCATTCGCAAGAAGAAGGTTACAATGAGGATCTGAAGGACATTTTACAATAAGAAAGAATGCCAAAAACCCTAGACATCCAAAAACCTAACCCTAGGAAATGAAGGGCCAAAAGTCATGTGGGCCCCATTTGGGTAAGGTAGTACATCAACTTTCGGGGGCCGTAACTTTTTCATACGATCTCTGTTTTAGGCATGTGATAGCCCTTTCGAAAGGTATCATCGAGGAGATTCATTTTTGGAGTTCAATCATGTATTTGGTGATCATTGTGGAGCTTGATACCGAAAAACCTTCATTTAGGCCCTCAAAATGGCCCTGGAAGTAAAAACTACCAAAAGCAGTGAATCGCCAAAAATCTCAGAAAACTGTTTTGAGCCAGTTGGAAAAGGTGGGTGGCCATCGATATCCATCTGAATCAATCCTCCCTCCTTAGGAAGAAATGGTCTCCATTGCATTGAGGTCCTCCATTAGATGAGGAAATTTTTGTTGAATTTGGCCCCGGGTGATCCACTTGCATTGGTGCATGAGCTACCCTGCTTTGATGACTCGATAAAGTTGGATCCTTTATTGTCGAGTGCCCTTGATCTGTATGTCCACAATCTGATCATTGAATGCCTGTTTTATGCAGTCGGGGTTGATCTCTGTTGGTGTCAGTTGTTCTGCTACTTCTGAGGTGTCCAATAATGGTGGGAAATAAGGGCGACTGAGATCCACGTTGAACACTGGGTGCAGGCCAAGAAAAGGAGGAATGTTGAGCTCAAAAGAATTATCCCCCATGGCCTTGGTGATAGTGGACGGTTCATAATGGAGTGGGTGAAGCTTCCAATGGGGTCCTGCAAGGCGTTCTTTCTGCAAGTGCAACCAAACTTTGTCGCCCACCTGAAACTTATGTGGCACCCGATGTTGACCATGACGTTGTTTGTACTTGTCATTGGACTTCTGTAGGATATCCTGAACTTGTTGGCAGATATGATGGATCTGCTCAATGAATCGGGTGGCTTTGTCACCTTTATTTGGAGCAGGAGATGAGTCGGTCGAGGTGACCACAAGGGGAAGTGCAACATCTATGGGACCCAATGGTTGGAATCCCAACCCCACTTGAAAGGGGTTGTGGTTAGTTGAGCTATGCAAGGCTCGGTTGTAGCTATTCTAGAAATAGGGAAGGCTCTCATCCCATGTGCGAGGGTTCTTTGAATTATACATGCGAAGGATATGCACAATCATTCGATTTACAACCTCGGTTTGGCCATCTGTCAGGGGGTGGAAGGCCGTGGATTTGGTGAGCTGAACGAAATGAATAGATATTATTAATAGGTTCTTAACACAAAATAACAGAGATACAGTAAAACTGGTTTTCCATTCAATAACAAAATAAGCTGAAACTGTAAAATACAGCGGAAGCAAGCTTGCTGGAATGGTCGCAGCTTATCTCTGAGAAGAGATGTGATGGCAGTGCGCATTCGCAAGAAGAATGTTACAATGAGGTTCTGAAGGCCTTTTTACAATAAGAAAGAATTCCCAAAACCCTAGACATCCAAAAACCTAACCCTAGGAGATGAAGCACCAAAAGTCATGTGGGCCCCGTTTGAGTAAGCTAGTACATCAACATCCTGGGGCTGTAACTTTTGCACAGGATCTCCGTTCTAGGCGTGTGATAGCCCATTGGAAAGGTATCGTCGAGGAGATTCATTTTTGGGGTTCATTCATGTCTTTTGCAGTCGTTGAGGATCTCTATAACAAAAAACCTTCATTTAGGCCCTCAAAATGGACCCGCAAGTAAAAACTACTAAAAGTAGTAAATTGCCAAAAATGTCAGAAACCTATTTTGAGCCAGTTGGAAAAGGTGGGTGGCCACCGATATCCATCTAGATCAATCCTTCATCCTTAGGAAGCAATGGTCTCCATTAAGTTGAGTTCCTTCATTAAATGAGGAAATTTCTGTTGAATTTGGCTACGGGTGAGCCACTTGCCTTGGTGTAGGAGCTGCCCTGCTTTGACGACTCGATAAAGCTGGATCCTTTGTTGTCGAGTGCCCTTGATCTGTCTGTCCACAATCTGATCATTGGATGCCTGTTGTATGCAGTCAGGGTTGAGCTCTCTTGGTGTCAGCTGTTCTGCTACTTCTGAGGTGTCCAATAATGGTGGGAAATAAGGGCGAAGGAGATCCACGTTGAACACTGGGTGTAGGCCAAGGAAAGGAGGAATATTGAGCTCAAAAGCATTATCCCCCATAGCCTTGGTGATAGTGTAAAGTCCATAATGGAGTGGGTGAAGCTTCCGATGGGGTCCTGTAAGGTGTTCTTTTTGCAAGTGCAACCAAACTTTGTCACCCACCTGAAACTTATGCGGCACCCGATGTTGATCATGACGTTGTTTTTACTTGTCATTGGAATTTTATAGGATATCATGAACCTGTTGGCGGATGTGATGGATCTGCTCAATGAACCGGGTGGCTTTGTCACCTTCAGTTGGAGCAGGAGATGAGTCATTCGAGGTGACCGTAAGGGGAAGTGTAACATCTATGGGACCCAATGGTTGGAATCCCAACCCCACTTGAAAGGGGTTATGTCTAGTTGAGCTATGCAAGGCTCGATTGTAGCTATGTTGGACATAGGGAAGGCTCTCATCCCATGTGCGAGGGTTCTTTGAATTATATAGTCGAAGGATATGCACAATCATTTGATTTACAACCTCGGTTTGGCCATCTATCTTGGGGTGGAAGACCGTGGATTTGGTGAGCTGAAAGAAATTAATAGAGATTATTAACAGTTTCTTAACACAAAATAACAGAGATACAGAAAAACTGGTTTTCTATTCAATAACGAAATAAGCTGAAACTGTAAAATGCAGCAGAAACAAGCTTGCTGGAATGGTGGGGGCTTATCTCTGAGAAGAGATGTGATGTTAGCGCACATTCTCAAGAAGAAGGTTACAATGACGATTTGAGGGCCTTTTTACAATAATAAAGAATTCCCAAAACCCTACACATCCAAAAACCTAACCCTAGGAGACGAAGCGCCAAAAGTTATGTGGGCCCCGTTTTGGTAAGCTAGTACATCAACTTCCTGGGGCCGCAACTTTCCCATACGATCTCCGTTCTAGGCGTGTGATATACCGTTGGAAAGGTATCATCGAGGAGATTCATTTTTGGGGCTCAATCGTGACCTTTGAATCAGTTGCAGATCTCAATACCGAAAAACCTTCATTTAGGCCCTCAAAATGGCCCCGAAAGTAAAAACTGCTAAAAGTAGTAAATTGCCAAAAATGTCAGAAAAGTGTTTTGAGCTAGTTGGAAAAGGTGGGTGGCCACTGATATCCATATGGATCAATCCTCCATCCTTAGGAAGCAATGGTCTCCATTAAGTTGAGGTCCTCCATTAGATGAGGAAATTTCTGTTGAATTTGGCCCCGGGTGAGCCACTTGCCTTGGTGCAGGAGCTGCCCTGCTTTGATGACTTGATAAAGATGGATCCTTTGTTGTCGAGTGCCCTTGATCTATATGTTCACAATCTAATCATTGAATTTCTTTTGTATGCATTCGGGGTTGAGCTCTGTTGGTGTTAATTGTTCCACTACTTCTGAGGTGTCCAATAATGGTGGGAAGTAAGGGCGAAGGAGATCCACGTTGAACACTAGGTGCAGGCCAAGGAAAGGAGGAATGTTGAGCTCAAAATCATTATCACCCACAGCTTTGGTGATGGTGTGCAGTCCATAACGGAGTTTGCAAAGCTTCCGATGGGGTCAGATAAGGTGTTCTTTCTGCAAGTGCAACCAAACTTTGTCACCCACCTGAAACTAATGCAACACCCGATGTTGATCATGACGTTGTTTGTACTTGTCATTGGACTTCTATAGGATATCCTAAACCTATTCGCAGATGTGATGGATCTTCTCAATGAATCAGGTGGCTTTGTCACCCTCAGTTGGAGAAGGAGATGAGTCAGTCGAGGTGACTGCAAGGGGAAGTGGAATATCTATGGGACCCAATGGTTGGAATCCCAACCCCACTTGAAAGGAGTTTTGGTTAGTTGAGCTATTCAAGGCTCATTTGTATCTATGATGTACATAGGGAAGGCTCTCATCCCATGTGCGAGGGTTCTTTAAATTATACATGCGAAGCATATGCACAATCATTCGATTTACAACGTCGGTTTGGCCATCTGTCTGGGGGTTGAAGGCCCTGGATTTGGAGAGCCGAACGAAATGAATATAGATTATTAACAGGTGCTTAATAAAAAATAACAGAGATACAGTAAAACTAGTTTTCTATTCAATAACAAAATAAGCTGAAACTGTAAAATGCAGCAGAAATAAGCTTGCTGGAATGGTAGCAGCTTATCTCTGAGGAGAGATGTGACGGTAGTGCACATTCGCAAGAAGAAGGTTACAATGAGTCTCTGAAGGCCTTTTTACAATAAGAAAGAATGCCAAAAACCCTAGACATCCAAAAACCTAACCCTAGGAGATGAAGCGCCAAAAGTCATGTGGGCCCCGTTTGGGTAAGCTAGTACATCAACTTCCCGGGGCTGTCAATTTTGCATACGATCTTCATTTTAGGCGTGTGATAGCCCGTTGGAAAGGTATTGTCAAGAAAATTCATTTTGGGGGCTCAATCATGCCTTAAACTATCGTTGATGAGCTCGATACCGAAAAACCTTCATTTAGGCCCTCAAAATGGCCTCGGAAGTAAAAAATGTTGAAAGTAGTAAATTGCCAAAAATGTCAAAAAACTGTTTTGAGCCAGTTGGAAAAGGTGGGTGGCCACCGATATCCATCTTGATCAATCCCCCCTCCTTAGGAGGCAATGGTATCCATTGCGTAGAGTTCCTCCATTAGATGAGGAAATTTCTGTTGAATTTGGCCCCGGGTGAGCCACTTGCATTGGTGCAGGAGCTGCCCTGCTTTGACGAGTCGATCAAGATGGATTCTTTGTTGTCGAGTTCCCTTGATCTTTCTGTCCACAATCTTATCATTGGATGCCTATTTTATGAAGTCGGGGTTGAGCTCTGTTGGTGTCAGCAGTTCTACTACTTCTGAGGTGTCCAATAATGGTGGGAAATAAGGGCGAAGGAGATCCACGTTGAACACTGGGTGTAGGCCAAGGAAAGGAGGAAGATTGAGCTCAAAAGCATTATCCCCCACAGCCTTGGTGATAGTGTATGGTCCATAACAGAGTGGGCGAAGCTTCCGATGGGGTCCTGTAAGGCATGCTTTATGCAAGTGCAACCAAACTTTGTCACCAACCTGAAACTTATGCGACACCCGATGTTGAACATGGCGCTGTTTGTACTTGTCATTGGACTTCTGTAGGATATCCTGAACCTATTGGCAGATGTGATGGATCCACTCAATGAACCGGGTGGATTTGTCACCTTCAGTTGGAGCAGGAGATGAGTTAGTTCTAGTGACCGCAAGGGGAAGTGCAACATCTATGGGACCTAATGGTTGGAATCCTAACCCCACTTGAAAGGGGTTGTGGTTGGTGGAGCTATGAAAGGCTCAGTTGTAGCTATGTTGGACATAGGGAAGGCTCTCATCCCATGTGAGAGGGTTCTTTGAATTATACATGCGAAGGATATGCACAATCATTTGATTTACAACCTTGGTTTGGCCATCTGTCTGGGAGTGGAAAGCTGTGGATTTGGCGAGCTGAAAGAAATGAATAGAGATTATTAACAGGTGCTTAACACAAAATAGCAGAGATAAAGAAAAACTAGTTTTCTATTCAATAAGGAAATAAGCTGAAATTGTAAAATGCAGCGGAAAAGAGCTTGTTGGAATGGTCGCGGCTTATCTCTGAGAAGAGATGTGACGACAGTGTGCATTCACAAGAAGGTTACAATGAGGCTCTGAAGGCCATTTTACAATAAGAAATAATTCCAAAAACCCTCGACATCCAAAAACATAACCCTAGGAGATGAAGCGCCAAAAGTCATGTGGGCCCCGTTTGAGTAAGCTAGTACATCAATTTCCCGGGGTCGTAACTTTTGCATACTATCTCTGTTCTAGGCATGTGATAGCCCGTTGGAAAGGTATTTTAGAGGAGATTCATTTTGGGGGATCAATCATTCCTTTGGTTATCATTGAGGAGCTCGATACCGAAAAACCTTCATTTAGGCCCTGAAAATGGCCCTGGAAGTTAAAACTGCTAAAAGTAGTAAATCGCCAAAAATGACAGAAAACTATTTTGAGCCAGTTGGAAAAGGTGAGTGGCCACAGATATCCATCTGGATCAATCCTCCCTCCTTATGAAGCAATGGTCTCCATTGCGTTGAGTTCCTCCATTAGATGAGGAAATTTCTACTGAATTTGGCGTCGGGTGAGCCACTTGCATTGGTGCAGGAGCTGCCCTGCTTTAACGACTTGATAAAGCTGGATCCTTTGTTGTCGAGTGCCCTTGATATGTCTATCCACAATCTGATCATTGGATTCCTGTTGTATGCAGTCGGGGTTGAGCTCTGTTGGTGTTAATTTTTCTACTACTTCTGAGGTGTCCAATAATGGTGGGAAATAAAAGCGAAGGAGATCCACGTTGAACACTGGGTGCAGGCCCAGGAAAGGAGGAATGTTGAGCTCAAAATAATTATCCCCCACATCCTTTTTGATAGTGTACAGTCCATAATGGAATGGACGAAGCTTCCGATGGGGTCCTGTAAGGCGTTCTTTTTGCAAGTGCAACCAAACTTTGTCGCCCACCTGAAACTTATGCGACACCCGATTTTGATCATGGCGATGTTTGTACTGGTCATTGGACTTTTGTAGGATATCTTGATCCTGTTGGCGGATGTGTTGGATCCGCTCAATGAACTAGGTGGCTTTGTCAACTTCAGTTGGAGCAGGAGACTAGTCAGTCGAGGTGACCACAAGGGGAAGTGAAACATCTATGGGACCGAATGGTTGGAATCCCAACCGCACTTGAAATGGGATGTGGTCGGTTGAGCTATGCAACGCTCGATTGTAGCTATGTTGGACATAGGGAAGCCTCTTGTTAGGACCACATATTGTACCCTTTTTGCCCATACTTTTTGCCATTGTTATACCCTTCATCACCTGTATTTAGACTTATACTATCATTCCACCTGATCATTCCAAGGTACACAACGTCCTTTCTCATTACTACACGTTTAATTTGTTTTGCATAATACTTTACATTACTTTTCGACCTAACCATTGATTAGAAGTGCATAAGTGTCCATATTTGCAGATTAATATTCAAGGCCGATGCTGAAACACAGAACTATCCAAAGGCGTTGTTGAACCGATGCTGAAACACGGAGCTGCTACACAGTCCAAGGATGCATGTGCCGAAACACAAAGCAACTACATGGTTCGAGGATGCAGATGCCGAAACACGGAGCTGTCACTCAGTTCAGAAATGCAAATGCCGAGACACAGCGGAGACCACCACGATGCTGAGACACGAGCCTTGACAGTTAGCAGTCAAGGCCGACACAGTCAAACGCGATTCACGTGGCTGAACAGCCCGTGAATCGCGATGCTGAAACAACATCAGCAGCTATGAGAAGCGGTTACACCAGCCGTAACAG
>ML783303.1:602785-648141 GCA_009831015.1 Picea engelmannii | reverse complement strand
TCTTTACTACAACACTAAGTGCTTTTGGAATTGAGCATATATAGTGCGCAACTATCTTTGAAACAAAAGACTTCCCTGGGTTGATAATTTATGTTTCACTTGGTTGTTTGAAATTAATTAAGCAATTATAGTGACCAACACCTCTCATCCCATGTGCGAGGGTTCTTTGAATTATACAGGCGAAGGATATACAAAATCATTCGATTTACAACCTTGGTTTGGCCATCTATCTGGGTTTGGAAGGCCGTGAATTTGGTGAGCTTAACGAAATGAATAGAGATTATTAATCGATGCTTAACACAAAATAACAGAGATATAGTAAAACTAGTTTTCTATTCAATAACGAAGTAAGTTGAAACTATAAAATGTAGCGGAAACAAGGTTGCTAGAATGGTGGTGGTTTATCTCTGAGAAGAGATGTGACGAAAACACACATTCGCAAGAAAAAGGTTACAATGAGGCTCTGAAGGACATTTTACAATAAGAAAGAATGCCAAAAACCCTAGACATCCAAAAACCTAACCCTAGGAAATGAAGGGCCAAAAGTCATGTGGGCCTCGTTTGGGTAAGCTAGTACATCAACTTCCCAGGGCCGTAACTTTTGCATACGATCTCCGTTTTAGGCGTGTGATAGCCTGTTGGAAAGGTATCTCTGAGGAGATTCATTTTTTGGAAATGAATCATGTCTTTTCCTATCATTGATGAGATCGATACCAAAAATCTTCATTTAGGCCCTCAAAATGGCCCTAGAAGTAAAAAATGCTAAAAGTAGTAAATTGCCAAAAATGTCAGAAAACTGTTTTGAGCCAGTTGGAAAAGGTGGGTGGCCACTGATATCCATCTGGATCAATCCTCCCTCCTTAGGAGGCAATGGTCTCCATTGCGTAGAGTTCCTCCATTAGATGAGGAAATTTCTTCTGAATTTGGCCCCGGGTGAGCCACTTGCATTGGTGCAGGAGCTGCCCTGCTTTGACGAGTCAATAAAGCTAGATCCTTTGTTGTCGAGTTCGCTTGATCTATCTGTCCACAATCTTATCATTGGATTCCTATTTTATGAAGTCGGGGTTGAGCTATGTTGGTGTCAGCAGTTCTGCTACTTCTGAGGTGTCCAATACTGGTGGGAAATAAGGGCGAAGGAGATCCACGTTGAACACTGGGTGCAGGCCAAGGAAAGGAGGAAGATTGAGCTCAAAAGCATTATCCCCCACAGCCTTGGTGATAGTGTACGGTCCATAACAGAGTGGGCGAAGATTCCGATGGGGTCCTGTAAGGCATTCCTTCTGCAAGTGCAACCAAACTTTGTCGCCAACCTGAAACTTTTGCGGTAGCCGATGTTGATCATGGCGTTGTTTGTACTTGTCATTGGACTTTTGTAGGATATCCTGAACCTATTGGTGTATGTGATGGATCCACTCAATGAACCGGGTGGATTTGTCACCTTCAGTTGGAGCAGGAGATGCGTTAGTCCTGGTGACCGCAAGGGGAAGTGCAACATCTATGGGACCCAATGGTTGGAATCCCAACCCCACTTGAAAGGGGTTGTGGTTGGTTGAGCTATGAAAGGATCAGTTGTAGCTATGTTGGACATAGGAAAGTCTCTCATCCCATGTGAGAGGGTTCTTTGAATTATACATGTGAAGGATATGCACAATCATTCGATTTACAACCTTGGTTTGGCCATCTGTCTGGGAGTGGAAAGCCTTAGATTTGGCGAGATGAAAGAAATGAATAGAGATTATTAACAGGTGCTTAACACAAAATAGTAGAGATACAGTAAAACTGGTTTTCTATTCAATAAGGAAATAAGCTAAAATTGTAAAATGCAGCGGAAAAGAGCTTGTTGGAATGGTGGCGGCTTATCTCTGAGAAGAGATGTGACGGCAATGTGCATTCTCAAGAAGGTTACAATGAGGCTCTGAAGGCCATTTTACAATAAGAAATAATTCCAAAAACCCTAGACATCCAAAAACCTAACCCTAGGAGATGAAGCGCCAAAAGTCATGTGGGCCCCGTTTGAGTAAGTTAGTACATCAACTTCCCGGGGTCGTAACTTTTGCATACTATCTCTGTTCTAGGCATGTGATAGCCCGTTGGAAAGGTATTTTCAAGGATATTCATTTTGGGGGCTCAATCATGCCTTCGGATATCATTGAGGAGATCAATACCGAAAAACCTTCATTTAGGCCCTGGAAATGGCCCTGGAAGTAAAAACTGCTAAAAGTAGTAAATCGCCAAAAATGCCAGAAAACTGTTTTGAGCCAGTTGGAAAAGGTGGGTGGCCACCGATATCCATTTGGATCAATCCTCCCTCCTTATGAAGAAATGGTCTCCATTGAATTGAGGTCCTCCATTAGATGAGGAAATTTCTGCTGAATTTGGTGCCGGGTGAGCCACATGCATTGGTGCAGGAGATGCCCTACTTTAACGACTTGATAAAGCTGGATCCTTTGTTGTCGAGTGCCCTTGATCTGTCTGTCCACAATTTGATCATTGGATTACTGTTGTATGCAGTTGGGGTTGAGCTCTGTTGGTGTTAGTTTTTCTACTACTTCTGAGGTGTCCAATAATGGTGGGAAATAAGAGCGAAGGAGATCCACGTTGAACACTAGGTGCATGCAAAGGAAAGGAAAAATGTTAAGCTCAAAAGAATTATCCCCCACAGCCTTTTGGATAGTGTATGGTCCATAAGGGAATGGATGAAGCTTCCGATGGGGTCCTGTAAGGCGTTCTTTTTACAAGTGCAACCAAAATTTGTCGCCCACCTGAAACTTATGCGACACCTGATGTTGATCATGGCGCTATTTGTACTTGTCATTGGACTTTTGTAGGATATCTTGAACCTATTGGCAGATGTGTTGGATCCGCTCAATGAACTAGGTGGCTTTGTCATCTTGAGTTGGAGAAGGAGACTAGTTAGTCGAGGTGACCACAAGGGGAAGTGAAACATCTATGGGACCGAATGGTTGGAATCCCAACAACACTTGAAAGGGGATGTGGCCGGTTGAGCTATGCAACGCTCGATTGTAGCTATGCTGGACATAGGGAAGCCTCTCATCCCATGTGTGAGGGTTCTTTGAATTATACAGGCGAAGGATATACACAATCATTCGATTTACAACCTTGGTTTGGCCATCTATCTGGGGGTGGAAGGCCGTGAATTTGGTGAGCTTAACAAAATGAATAGAGATTATTAATGTGTGCTTAACACAAAATAACAGAGATATAGTAAAACTAGTTTTCGATTCAATAACGAAGTAAGATGAAACTTTAAAATGTAGCGGAAACAAGCTTTTTGGAATGGTGGTGGCTTATCTCTGAGAAGAGATGTGACGACAACACACATTCGCAAGAAAAAGGTTACAATGAGGCACTGAAGGACATTTTACAATAAGAAAGAATGCCAAAAACCCTAGACATACAAAAACCTAACCCTAGGAATGAAGGGCCAAAAGTCATGTGGGCCCCATTTGGGTAAGCTAGTACATCAACTTCCCGTGGCCGTAACTTTTGCATACGATCTCTGCTTTAGGCGTGTGATAGCCCATTGGAAAGGTATCGCTGAGGAGATTAATTTTTTGGAGCTGAATCATGTCTTTGCATATGATTGATGAGATCGATACCGAAAACCTTCATTTAGGCCCTCAAAATGGCCCCGGAAGTAAAAAATGCTAAAAGTAGTAAATTCCCAAAAATGTCAGAAAACTATTTTGAGCCAGTTGGAAAAGGTGGGTGGCCACTGATATCCATATGGATCAATCCTCCCTCCTTAGGAGGAAATGGTCTCCATTGCATAGAGTTCCTCCATTAGATGAGGAAATTTCTGCTGAATTTGGCCCCGGGTGAGCCACTTGCATTGGTGCAGGAGCTGCCCTGCTTTGACGAGTCGATAAAGATGGATCCTTTGTTGTCGATTTCCCTTGATCTGTCTGTCCACAATATTATCATTGGATGCTTATTTTATGAAGTCGGGGTTGAGCTCTATTGGTGTCAGCAGTTCTGCTACTTCTGAGGTGTCCAATAATGGTGGGAAATAAGGGCGAAGGAGATCCACATTGAACACTGGGTGCAGGCTAAGGAAAGGAGGAAGATTGAGCTCAAAAAAATTATCCCCCATAGCCTTGGTGATAGTGTATGGTCCATAACAGAGTGGGCGAAGCTTCCGATGGGGTCCTGTAAGGCATTCTTTCTGCAAGTGCAACCAAACTTTGTCGCCAACCTAAAACTTATGCGGCACCCGATGTTGATCATGGCATTGTTTGTACTTGTCATTGGACTTCTGTAGGATATCCTGAACCTATTGGTGGATGTTATGGATCCACTCAATGAACCGGGTGGATTTGTCACCTTCAGTTGGAGAAGGAGATGAGTTAGTCCTGGTGACCGCAAGGGGAAGTACAACATCTATGGAACCCAATGGTTGGAATCCCAACCCCACTTGAAAGGGGATGGGTTGGTTGAGCTATGAAAGGATCAGTTGTAGCTATGTTGGACATAGGGAAGGCTCTCATCCCATGTGAGAGGGTTCTTTGAATTATACATGCGAAGGATATGCACAATCATTCGATTTACAACCTTGGTTTGGTCATCTATCTGGGAGTGGAAAGCCGTGGATTTGGCGAGATGAACGAAATGAATAGAGATTATTAACAGGTTCTTAACACAAAATAGCAGAGATATAGTAAAACTGGTTTTATTTTCAATAAGGAAATAAGCTGAAATTGTAAAATGCAGTGGAAAAGAGCTTGTTGGAATGGTGGCGGCTTATCTCTGAGAAGAGATGTGAGGACAGTGTGCATTCACAAGAAGGTTACAATGAGGCTCTGAAGCCCATTTTACAATAAGAAAGAATTCAAAAAACCCTAGACATCTAAAAACCTAACCCTAGGAGATGAAGCACCAAAAGTCATGTGGGCCCCGTTTGAGTAAGCTAGTACATCAACTTCCCGGGGTCGTAACTTTTGCATACTATCTCTGTTCTAGGCATGTGATAGCCCGTTGGAAAGGTATTTTTGAGGAGATTCATTTTGGAGGCTCAATCATGCCTTCATATATCATTGAGGAGCTCAATACCTAAAAACCTTCATTTAGGCCCTGAAAATGGCCCTGGAAGTAAAAACTGCTAAAAGTAGTAAATCGCCAAAAATGCCAGAAAACTGTTTTGAGCCAGTTGGAAAAGGTGGGTGGCCACTGATATCCATCTAGATCAATCCTCCCTCCTTATGAAGCAATGGTCTCCATTGCGTTGAGGTCCTCCATTAGATGAGGAAATTTCTGCTAAATTTGGCGTCGGGTGAGCCACTTTCATTGGTGCAGGAGCTGCCCTGCTTTAATGACTTGATAAAGCTGGATCCTTTGTTGTCGCGTTCCCTTGATTTGTCTATCCACAATCTAATCATTGGATTCCTATTGTATGCAGTCGGGGTTGAGCTCTGTTGGTGTTAGTTTTTCTACTACTTCTGAGGTGTCCAATAATGGTGGGAAATAAGAGCGAAGGAGATCCACATTGAACACTGGGTGCAGGACAAGGAAAGGAGGAATGTTGAGCTAAAAAGAATTATCCCCCATGGCCTTTTTGATAGTGTACGGTCCATAATGGAATGGACGAAGCTTCCGATGGGGTCCTGTAAGGCGTTCTTTTTGCAAGTGCAACCAAACTTTGTCGCCCACCTGAAACTTATGTGACACACGATGTTGATCATGGCAATGTTTGTACTTTTCATTGGACTTTTGTAGGATATCTTGAACCTGTTGGCGGATGTGTTGGATCCGCTCAATGAACTAGGTGTCTTTGTCAGCTTCAGTTGGAGCAGGAGACTAGTCAGTCAAGGTGACCACAAGGGGAAGTGAAACATCTATGGGACCGAATGGTTGGAATCCCAACCACACTTGAAAGGGGATGTGGCCGGTTGAGCTATGAAACGCTCGATTGTAGCTATGCTGGACATAGGGAAGCCTCTCATCCCATGTGCGAGGGTTCTTTGAATTATACAAGCGAAGGATATACACAATCATTTGATTTACAACCTTGGTTTGGCCATCTATCTGGGGGTGGAAGGCCGTGAATTTGGTGAGCTTAACGAAATGAATAGAGATTATTAACGGGTGCTTAACACAAAATAACAGAGATATAGTAAAACTAGTTTTTTATTCAATAACGAAGTAAGATGAAACTATAAAATGTAGCGGAAACAAGCTTGCTGGAATGGTGGTGGCTTATCTCTGAGAAGAGATGTGACGACAACACACATTCGCAAGAAAACGGTTACAATGAGGCTCTGAAGGACATTTTACAATAAGAAAGAATGCCAAAAACCCTAGACATCCAAAAACCTAACCCTAGGAAATGAAGGGCCAAAAGTCATGTGGGCCCCGTTTGGGTAAGCTAGTACATCAACTTCCCGGGGCCGTAACTTTTGCATACGATCTCCGTTTTAGGCGCGTGATAGCCCGTTGGAAAGGTATCACTGAGGAGAATCATTTTTTGTATCTGAATCATGTCTTTGCCTATGATTTATGAGATCGATATCGAAAACATTTATTTAGGCCCTCAAAATGGCCCCAGAAGTAAAAACTTCTAAAAGTAGTAAATTGCCAAAAATGTCAAAAAAATATTTTGAAGCAGTTGAAAAAGGTGGGTGGCCACCGATATCCATCTAGATCAATACTCCCTCCTTAGGAAGCAATGGTCTCCATTGCATTGAGGTCCTCCATTAGATGAGGAAATTTCTAATGAATTTGGCCCTGAGTGGGCCACTTGCATTGGTGTAGGAGCTGCCCTGCTTTGATGACTCGATAAAGTTGGATCCTTTGTTGTCGAGTTCCCTATCTGTTTGTCCACAATTTGATCATTGGATTCCTATTTTATGCAGTCGAGGTTGAGCTCTGTTGGTGTCAGTTGTTCTGCTTCTTTTGAGGTGTCCAATAATGGTGGGAAATAAGGGCGAAGGAGATCCACGTTGAACACTGGGTGCAGGACAAGGAAAGGAGGAATGTTGAGCTCAAAAGAATTATCCCCCACGGCCTTGGTGATAGTGTACGTTCCATAACGGAGTGGGCGAAGCTTCTGATGGGGTCCTGCAAGGCGTGCTTTCTGTAAGTGCAACCAAACTTTGTCGCCCACCTGAAACTTATGTGGCACCCGATGTTGATCATGACGTTGTTTGTACTTGTCATTAGACTTTTGTAGGATATCCTGAATCTATTGGAGGATGTGATGGATGCACTCAATGAACCAGGTGGCTTTGTCACCTTTAGTTGGAGTAGGAGATGAGTCAGTCGAGGTGACCGCAAGGGGAAGTGCAACATCTATGGGACCCAATGGTTGGAATCCCAACCCCACTTGAAAGGGGTTGTGGTTAGTTGAGATATGCAAGGCTCGGTTGTAGCTATGATGGAAATATGGAAGGCTCTCATCCCATGTGCGAGGGTTCTTTGAATTATACATGCAAAGGATATGCACAATCATTTGATTTACAACCTCGGTTTGGCCATCTGTCTAGGGGTGGAATGCCGTGGATTTGTGAGATGAACGAAATGAATAGAGATTATTAACAGGTGCTTAACACAAAATAATAGAGATACAGTAAAACTGGTTTAATATTCAATAATGAAATATGCTGAAACTGTAAAATACAGCCTAAACATGCTTGTTGGAATGGTGGCGGCTTATCTCTTAGAAGAGTTGTGACGACAGCGCGCATTCATAAGAAGAAGGTTAGAATGAGGGTCTGAAGGCATTTTTACAATAAGAAAGAATTCCCAAAACCCTAGATATCCAAAAACCTAACCCTAGGAGATGAAGCGCCAAAAGTCATGTGGGCCTCGTTTGGGTAAGCTAGTACATCAACTTCCCGGGGCCGTAACTTTTGCATACGAGATCCGTTCTAGGCCTGTAATAGCCCGTTGGAAAGGTATCATCGAGGAGATTCATTTTTGGGGATCAATCATGTCTTTGGAAATCGTTGTGGAGATTCATACCGAAAAACCTTCATTTAGGCCATCAAAATGGCCCTGGAAGTAAAAACTACTAAAAGTAGTAAATGGCCAAAAATGTCAGAAAACTGTTTTGAGCCAGTTGGAAAAGGTGGGTAGCCACCGATATCCATATGGATCAATCCTCCGTACTTAGGAAGCAATGGTCTCCATTGCATTGAGGTCCTCCATTAGATGAGGAAATTTCTGTTGAATTTGGCCCCGGGTGAGCCACTTGCCCTGGTGCAAGAGCTACTTTGCTTTGACGACTTGATAAAGCTGGATCCTTTGTTGTCGAGTGCCCTTGATCTGTCTGTCGACAATCTTATCATTGGATGCCTATTGTATGCATTCGGGGTTTAGCTCTATTGGTGTCATTTGTTCTGCTATTTCTGAGGTGTCCAATAATGGTGGGAAATAAGGGTGAAGGAGATCCACGTTGAACACTGGGTGCAGGCCAAGGAAAGGAGGAATGTTGAGCTCAAAATAATTATCCCCGGCGGCCTTGGTGATAGTGTATGATCCATAACAGAGTGGGTGAGGCTTCCGATAGGGTCCTGTAAGGCATTGTTTCTGCAAGTGCAACCAAATTTTGTTGCCCACCTGAAACTTATGCAGCACCCGATGTTGATCATGACGTTGTTTGTACTTGTCATTGGACTTATGTAGGACATCATGACCCTATTGGTGTATTTGATGGATCAGCTCAATCAATCGGGTGGCTTTGTCACCTTAAGTTGGAGCAGGAGATGAGTCAGTCGAGGTGACCGCAAGGGGAAGTGCAACATCTATGGGACCCAATGGTTGGAATTCCAACCCCACTTGAAAGGGGCTATGGCCGGTTGAGCTATTCAAGGATTGGTTGTAGCTATGATGGACATAGGGAATTATACATGTGAAGGATATGCACAATCATTCGATTTACAACCTCGGTTTGGCCATCTGTCTGGTGGTGGAAGGCCATAGATTTGCTGAGCTGAACGAAATGAATAGAGATTATTAATAGGTGCTTAACAAAAAATAATAGAGATACAGTAAAACTTGTTTTCTATTCAATAATGAAATAAGCTGAAACTATAAAATCTAGCGGAAATAAGCTTGTTTGAATGGTGGCGGCTTATCTCTGAGGAGAGATGTGACGGCAGCGCACATTCACAAGAAGAAGGTTACAATGAGGCTCTGAAGGCCTTTTTACAATAATAAAGAATGCCAAAAACCCTAGACATCCAAAAACCTAACCCTAGGAGATGAAGTGCCAAAAGTCATGTGGGCCCCGTTTGGGTAAGCTAATACATCAACTTCCCGCGGCCGTAACTTTTGCATACAATCTTAGTTTTAGGCGTGTGATAGCCCATTGGAAAGGTATTGACAAGGAGATTCATTTTGGGGGCTCAATCATGCCTCTGACTATAGATGAGGAGATCGATACTGAAAATCCTTCATTTAGGCCCTCAAAATGGCCCTGGAAGTAAAAACTGCTAAAAGTAGTAAATTGCCAAAAATGTCAGAAAACTATTTTGAACCAGTTGGAAAAGGTGGGTGGCCACCGATATCCATCTGGATCAATCCTCCCTCTTTAGGAAGCAATGGTATCCATTGCGTTGAGGTCCTCCATTAGATGAGGAAATGTCTAATGAATTTGGCCCTGGGTGAGCCACTTGCATTTGTGCAGGAGCTGCCCTGCTTTGATGAGTCGATAAAGATGGATCCTTTGTTGTCGAGTGCCCTTGCTCTGTCTATCCACAATATGATCATTTTATTCCTGTTTTATGCAGTCGGGGTTGAGCTCTGTTGGTGTCAGTTGTTCTGCTACTTCTGAGGTGTCAAATAATGGTGGGAAATAAGGTCGAAGGATATCCACGTTGAACACTGGGTGTAGGACAAGGAAAGGAGGAATGTTGATCTCAAAATAATTATCCCCCATGGCCTTGGTGATAGTTTATGGTCCATAACGGAGTGGATGAAGCTTCCAATGGGGTCCTGCAAGGCCTTCTTTCTGAAAGTCCAACCAAACTTTGTCGCCCACCTAAAAATTATGCGGCACCCGATGTTGATCATGATGTTGTTTGTACTTGTCATTGGACTTTTGTAGGATATCCTAAACCTGTTGGCGTATGTGATGGATCCGCTCAATGAACTGGGTGGCTTTGTCACCTTTAGTTGGAGCAGGAGATGAGTCAGTTGAGGTGACTGCAAGGGGAAGTGGAACATCTATGGGACCCAATGGTTGGAATCCCAGCCCCACTTGAAAGGGGTTGTGGTCGGTTGAGATATGAAAGGCTCGGTTGTAGCTATGCTAGAAATAGGTAAGGCTCTCATCCCATGTGCGAGGGTTCTTTGAATTATACATGCGAAGGATATGCACAATCATTCGATTTAAAACCTCGGTTTGGTCATCTGTCAGGGGGTGGAAGGCCGTGGATTTGGTGAGATGAATGAAATGAATAGAGATTATTAATAGGTTCTTAACACAAAATAACAGAGATAGAGTAAACTGGTTTTCTATTAAATAATGAAATAAGCTGAAACTGTAAAATGCAGCGTAAACAAGCTTGCTGGAATGGTGGCGACTTATCTCTGAGAAGAGTTGTGACAACAACACACATTCGCAAGAAGAAGGTTGCAATGAGGCTCTGAAGGCCTTTTTACGATAAGAAATAATTCCCAAAACCCTAGACATCCAAAAACCTAACCCTAGGAGATGAAGCGCCAAAACTCATGTGGGGCCCGTTTGGGTAAGCTAGTACATCAACTTCCCGGGGCTGTAACTTTTGGATACGATCTCCGTTCTAGGCATGTAATAGCCCGTTGGAAAGGTATCATCGAGGAGATTCATTTTTGGAGCTCAATAATGTCTTTGGATATGTTTAAGGAGCTTGATAATGAAAAACCTTCATTTAGGCCGTCAAAATGGCCCTGGAAGTAAAGACTGCTAAAAGTAGTAAATTGACAAAAATGTCAGAAAACTATTTTGAGCCAATTGGAAAAGGTGGGTGGCCACCAATATCCATCTGGATCAATCCTCCATCCTTAGGAAGCAATGGTATCCATTGCATTGAGGTCCTCCATTAGATGAGGAAATTTCTGCTAAATTTGGCCCCGGGTGAGCCACTTGCCTTGGTGCAGGAGCTACCCTGCTTTGACGACTCAATAAAGCTGGATCCTTTGTTGTTGAGTTCCCTTGATCTGTCTGTCCACAATTTGATCATTGGATGCCTATTTTATGCAGTCGAGGTTGAGCTTTGTTGGTGTCAGTTGTTCTGCTACTTCTGAGGTGTCCAATAATGGTGGGAAATAAGGGCAAAGGAGATCCACGTCGAACATTGGGTGCAGGCCAAGGAAAGGAGGAATGTTGAGCTCAAAATAATTATCCCTGATGGCCTTGGTGATAGTATACGGTCCATAACGGAGTGGGTGAATCTTCCGTTGGGGTCCTATAAGGCGTTCTTTCTGCGAGCAGAACCAAATTTTGTCGCCCACCTGAAACTTATGCAGCACCCGATGTTGATCATGACTTTTTTTGTACTTGTCATTGGACTTCTATAGGATATCCTGAACTTGTTGATGGATGTGATGGATTCGTTCAATGAATCGGGTGGCTTTGTCACCTTCAGTTGGAGCAGAAGATGAGTCAGTCAAGGTGACCGCAAGGGGAAGTGAAACATCTATGGGACCCAATGGCTGGAATCCCAACCCCACTTGAAAGGGGCTATCGCCGGTTGAGCTATTCAAGGCTCGGTTGTAGCTATACTAGACATAGGGAAGGCTCTCATCCCATGTGCGAGGGTTCTTTGAATTATATGCGAAGGATATGCACAATCATTCGATTTACGACCTCGGTTTGGCCATCTTTCTAGGGGTGGAAGGCCATAGATTTGGTGATCTGAATGAAATGAATAGAGATTATTAACAGGTGCTTAACAAAAAATAATAGAGATACAGTAAACTTGGCTTTCTATTCAATAACGAAATAAGCTGAAATTGTAAAATGCAGCGGAAATAAGATTGTTGGAATGGTGGCGGCTTATCTCTGAGGAGAGATGTGACGACAGCATGAATTCACAAGAAGAAGGTTACAATGAGGCTATAAAGGCCTTTTTACAAAAATAAAGAATGCCAAAAACCCTAGACATCCAAAAACCTAACCCTAGGAGATGAAGTGCCAAACGTCATGTGGGCCCCGTTTGGGTAAGCTAGTACATCAACTTCCCGAGGCCGTAACTTTTGCATACGATCTCCGTTTTAGGCATGTGATAGCCCATTGGAAAGGTATCAAAAAGGAGATTCATTTTTGGCTCAATCATGCCTCTAACTATAGTTGAGGAGCTATATACCAAAAAACCTTCATTTAGGCCCTCAAAATGGCCCCGGAAGTAAAAACTGCTAAAAGTAGTAAATTGCCAAAAATGTTAGAAAATTGTTTTGAGCCAGTTAGAAAAGGTGTGTGGCCACCGATATCCATCTGGATCAATCCTCCCTCCTTAGGAAGAAATGGTCTCCATTGCGTTGAGTTCCTCTATTAGATGAGGAAATTTCTGCTGAATTTGGTCTCGTGTGAGCCACTTGCCTTGGTGCAGGAGCTGCCCTGCTTTGCCGACTCAATAAAGCTGGATCCTTTGTTGTTGAGTGCCCTTGATCTGTCTATCCACAATATGATCATTGGATGTCTGTTTTATGCAGTCTGGGTTGAGCTCTGTTGGTTTCAATAGTTCTGCTACTTCTGAGGTGTCCAATATTGGTGGGAAATAAGGGCGAAGGAGATCCACGTTGAACATTGGGTGCAGGCCAAGGAAAGGAGGAATGTTGAGCTCAAAAGAATTATGCCCCACAGCCTTGGTGATAGTGTACGGTCCATTACGGAGTGGGAGAAGCTTCCGATGGGGTCCTGTAAGGCATTCTTTCTGCAAGTGCAACCGAACTTTGTCGCCCACCTGAAACTTATGTGGCACCCGATGTTGACCATGGCATTGTTTGTACTTGTCATTAGACTTTTGTAGGATATCCTGAACTTGTTGGTGGATGTGATGGATCCACTCAATGATTTGGGTGGATTTGTTAGCTTCAGTTGGAGTAGGAGAGGAGTCGGTCCTGGTGACCGCAAGGGGAAGTGCAACATCTATGGGACCCAATGGATGGAATCCCAACCCCACTTGAAAGGGGCTATGGCGGGTTGGGCTATGCAAGGCTCGGTTGTAGCTATGTTGGAAATAGGGAAGGATCTCATCCCATGTGAAAGGGTTTTTTGAATTATACATGTGAAGGATATGCACAATCATTCGATTTACAACCTTGGTTTGGCCATCTGTCTTGGGGTGGAAGGCCGTGGATTTGGTGAGCTGAACGAAATGAATAGAGATTATTAACAAGTGCAACCAAAATTTATCGCCCACCTAAAACTTATGCGACACCCGATGTTGATCATGCCGTTGTTTGTACTTGTCATTAGACTTTTGTAGGATATCCTAAACCTGTTGGAAAATGTGCTAGATCCGTTCAATGAACCGTGTGGCTTTGTCAGCTTCAGTTGGAGCAGGAGATGAGTCAGTCGTGGTGACCACAAGGGGAAGTGCAACATCTATGGGACCCAATGGTTGGAATCCCAACCCCACTTGAAAGGGTCTATGGCTGGTTGAGCTATACAAGGCTTAGTTGTAGCTATGCTAGACATAGGTAAGGCTCTCATCCCATGTGCGAGGGTTCTTTGGATTATACATGCGAAGGATATGCACAATCATTCGATTTACAACTTCAGTTTGGCCATCTGTCTGGGGTGGAAGGCCATGGATTTGGTGAGATGAATGAAATGAATAGAGATTATTAATAGGTGCTTAACACAAAATAACAGAGATACAGTAAAACTTGTTTTCTATTCAATAACGAAATAAGCTGAAACTGTAAAATGCAGCGGAAACAAGCTTGCTGGAATGGTGGCGGCTTATCTCTGAGAAGAGATGTGACGATAGCGTGCATTCACAAGAATAAGGTTACAATGAGGCTCTGAAGGCCTTTTTACAATAAGAAAGAATGCCAAAATACCTAGACATCCAAAAACCTAACCCTAGGAGATGAAGCGCCAAAAGTCATGTGGGCCCCGTTTGGGTAAACTAGTACATCAACTTCCCGGGGCCGTAACTTTTGCATACAATCTCAGTTTTAGGCGTGTGATAGGCCGCTGGAAAGGTATAACTGAGGAGATTCATTTTGTGGGATCATTCATGCCTTCAAATATAATCTAGGATTTCGATACGGAAAAACCTTCATTTAGGCCCTCAAAATGGCCCCACAAGTAAAAACTGCTAAAAGTAGTAAATTGCCAAAAATGTCAGAAAACCGTTTTGAGCCAGTTGGAAAAGGTGGGTGGCCACCGATATCCATATGGATCAATCCTCCCTCCTTAGGAAGAAATTTTCTCCATTGCGTTGAGGTCCTCCATTAAATGAGGAAATTTTTGCTGAATTTGGCCCCGGGTGAGCCACTTGGCTTGGTGCAGAAGCTGTCCTACTTTGACGACTCGATAAAGTTGGATCCTTTTTTTTTTCGAGTGACCTTGATTTGTCTATCCACAATCTGATCATTGGATTCTTGTTGTATGCAGTCGGGGTTCAGCTCTGTTGGTGTTAGCTGTTCTGCTACTTTTGAGGTGTCCAATAATGGTGGGAAATAAGGGTGAAGGAGATCCACGTTGAACACTGGGTGCAAGCCAAGGAAATGAGGAATATTGAGCTCAAAATAATTATCCCCCATGGCCTTGGTGATAGTGTATGGTCCATAATAGAGTGGGCGAAGCGTCCTATGGGGTCCTGTAAGGCGTTCTTTCTGCAAGTGAAATCAAACTTTTTCGCCCACCTGAAACTTATCTTGCGCCCGATATTGATCATGGTGTTGTTTGTACTTGTCATTGGACTTCTGTATGATATCCTGAACCTGTTGGCAGATGTGTTGGATCCGCTCAATGAACAAGGTGGCTTTGTCACCTTCAGTTGGAGCAGGAGATGAGTCAGTCGAGGTGACCGCAAGAGGAAGTGCAACATCTTTGGGACCCAATGGTTGGAATCCCAACCACACTTGAAAGGCGTTGTGGCCAGTTGAGCTATGCAAGGCTTGGTTGTAGCTATGCTGGACATAGGGAAGGCTCTCATCCTATGTGCGAGGGTTCTTTAAATTATACATGCGAAGGATATGCATAATCATTCGATTTACAACCTTGGTTTGGCCATCTGTCTAGGGGTGGAAGGCTGTGGATTTGGTGAGATGAACGAAATGAATAGAGATTATTAACAGGTGCTTAACACAAAATAACAGAGATACAGTAAAACTGGTTTTCTATTCAATAATGAGATAAGCTGAAACTGTAAAATGCAGCGGAAACAAGTTTGCTGGAATGGTGGCAGCTTATCTCTGAGAAGAGATGTGATGGCAGAACGAATTCGCAAGAAGAAGGTTACAATGAGGTTCTGAAGGCCATTTTACAATAAGAAAGAATTCCAAAAACCCTAGACATCAAAAAACCTAACCCTAGGAGATGAAGCGCCAAAAGTCATGTGGGCCCCGTTTGGGTAAGCTAGTACATCAACTTCCAGGGGGCGTAACTTTTGCATACGATCTCCGTTTTACGTGTGTGATAGCCCGTTGGAAAGGTATTGTCGAGGAGATTCATTTTGGGTTCTCATTGATTCCTTTGTCCATAATTGAGGAGATATATAGGGAAAAACCTTCATTTAGGCCCTCAAAATGGCCCTGCAAGTAAAAACAGCTAAAAGTAGTAAATTGCCAAAAATGTCAGAAACCTATTTTGAGCCAGTTGGAAAATGTGGGTGGCCAATAATATCCATATGGATCAATCCTCCCTCCTTAGGAAGCAATGGTCTCCATTGCATTGAGGTCCACTAGTAGATGAGGAAATTTCTATTGAATTTGGCCCCGGGTGAGCCACTTGCCTTGGTGCAGGAGTTGCCCTGCTTTGACGACTCGATAAAGCTAGATCCTTTGTTGTCGAGTGCCCTTGATATGTCTGTCCACAATATGATCATTAGATGCCTGTTGAATGCAGTTGGGCTTGAGCTCTGTTGGTGTCATTTGTTCTGCTATTTCTAAGGTGTCCAGTAATGGTGGGAAATAAGGGCGAGGTAGATCCACGTTGAACACTGGGTGTAGGCCATGGAAAGGAGGAATGTTGAGCTCAAAATAATTATCCCCCATGGCCTTGGTGATAGTGTACGGTCCATAACGGAGTGGCCGAAGCTTCCGATGGGGTCCTGTAAGGCGTTCTTTCTACAAGTGCAACCAAAATTTGTCGCCCACCTGAAACTTATGCGACACCCGATGTTGATCATGCCATTGTTTGTACTTGTCATTAGACTTTTGTAGGATATCCTAAACCTGTTGGAAGATGTGCTAGATCCTTTCAATGAACCGTGTGGCTTTGTCAGCTTTAGTTGGAGCAGGAGATGAGTCAGTCGTGGTGACTGCAAGGGGAAGTGCAACATCTATGGGACCCAATGGTTGGAATCCCAATCCCACTTGAAAGGGGCTATGGTGGGTTGAGCTATACAAGGCTTAGTTGTAGCTATTATAGACATAGGTAAGGCTCTCATCCCATGTGCGAGGGTTCTTTGGATTATACATGCGAAGGATATGCACAATCATTCGATTTACAACTTCAGTTTGGCCATCTGTCTGGGGTGGAAGGCCATGGATTTGGTGAGATGAATGAAATGAATAGAGATTATTAATAGGTTCTTAACACAAAATAACAGAGATACATTAAAACTTGTTTTCTATTCAATAACGAAATCAGCTAAAATTGTAAAATGCAGTGGAAACAAGCTTGCTGGAATGGTGGCGGCTTATCTCTGAGAAGAGATGTGACGGCAGCGCGCATTCGCAAGAAGAAGGTTAAAATGAGGCTCCAAAGGCATTTTTACAATAAGAAATAATTCCAAAAATCATAAACATCCAAAAACCTAACCCTAGGAGATGAAGGGCCAAAAGTCCTATGGGCCCCATTTGGGTAAGCTAGTACATCAACTTCCTGGGACCGTAACTTTTGCATACGATCTCTGTTTTAGGCGTGTGATATCCCATTGGAAAGGTATCATTGAGGAGATTCATTTTGGGGGCTGAATAATTCCTTTGGATATCTTTGAGAATATCGATACCGAAAAACCTTCATTTAGGCCCTCAAAATGGCCCTGGAAGTAAAAACTACTAAAAGTAGTAAATTGCCAAAAATGTCAGAAAACTGTTTTGAGCCACTTGGAAAATGTGGGCACCCACTGATATCCATATGGATCAATCCTCCCTCCTTAGGAATAAATGGCCTCCATTGCGTTGATCTCCTCCATTAGATGAGGAACTTTCTGCTGAATTTGACCCCGGGTGAGCCACTTCCGTAGGTGCAGGAGCTACCTTGCTTTGACGACTCGATAAAGTTGGATCCTTTGTTATCGAGTGCCCTTGATCTATCTCTCCACAATATAATCATTGTATGCCTGTTGTATGTAGTCAGGGTTGAGCTCTGTTGGTGTCAGCTATTCTGCTACTTCTGAGGTGTCTAATAATGGTGGGAAATAAGGGCGAAGGAGATCCACGTTGAACACTAGGTGTAGGCCAAGGAAAGGAGGAATGTTGAGATCAAAATAATTATCCCCCATGGCCTTGGTGATAGTGGACGGTCCATAATGGAGTGGGAGAAGCTTCCGAAGTGGTCCTGTAAGGCGTTCTTTCTGTAAGTGCAACCAAACATTGTCGCCCACCTTAAACTTATGCGACACTCGATGTTGATCATGGTGTTGTTTGTACTTGTCATTAGACTTTTGTAGGATATCCTGAACCTGTTGGTGGATGTGATAGATCCTCTCAATCAACCAGGTGGCTTTGTCATCTTCAGTTGGAGTAGGAAATGAGTCAGTCGAGGTGACCGCAAGGGGAAGTGCAACATCTATGGGACCCAATGGTTGGAATCCCAACCCCACTTGAAAGGGGCTATGGTTGGTTGAGATATGCAAGGATTATTTGTAGCTATTCTGGACATAGGGAAGGCTCTCATCCCATGTGTGAGGGTTCTTTGAATTATACATGCAAAGGATATGCACAATCATTCGATTTTGAACCTCGGTTTGGCCATCTGTCTGGGGGTGGAAGGCTGTGGATTTGGTGAGATGAACGAAATGAATAGAGATTATTAATAGGTGATTAACACAAAATAATAGAGATACAGTAAAACTGGTTTTCTATTCAATAACGAAATAAGTGGAAACCGTGAAATGCAGCGGAAAGAAGCTTCTTGGAATGGTGGGGGCTTATCTTTGAGAAGAGATGTGACAATAGTGCGCATTCGCAAGAATAAGGTTACAATGAGGCTTTGAAGGCATTTTTACAATAAGAAATAATTCCAAAATCCCTAGACATCCAAAAACCTAACCCTAGGAGATGAAGTGCCAAAAGTCGTGTGGGCCCCGTTTGGGTAAGCTAGTACATCAACTTCCCGGGGCCGTAACGTTTGCATACGATCTTCGTTTTAGGCATGTGATAGCCCATTGGAAAGGTATCATAGAGGAGATTCATTTTGGGGGCTCAATCATGCCTTAAAATATAATTGAGGAGATCGATACTGAAAAACCTTCATTTAGGCCCTCAAAATGGCCCCGGAACTAAAAACTGCTAAAAGTAGTAAATTGTCAAAAATGCTAGAAAATTGTTTTCATCTAGTTGGAAAAGGTGGGTGGCCACAAATATCCATCTATATCACTAGTACTGGGATGAATAACAACAAATTCTAGTAATTCATGAACACTTTTCTCAATTTGATTCTTCTGGGCAAAGGGATGACGATAAGGCTGAACATTGGGAGGAATACTTCCCAGGATGAGAGGGATGGAATGATCATGGACTCCACAGGAATGTGGAAGTACTTTGGGGGTGGTAAAAATAGTTTTGTGGCTAGAGAGGATATATTGGAGGTTAGGATGCAAAAAAGGTGTCTCAACAACATGAATGGAGTGGATTTGGGCTATAATTCCCGAATGACCTTTTTCGAGGAGATTTTCCATGCGATGGGAATTGATGATATCATGGGATCCTATTGTTATTCCTTGGAACTTATACTTTTGTCCCTCCTATTGGAATTGCATGGTTAAGTCCTAATTAAAATACATGAGAATGGGGCCTAGAGTGCATAACCATTCAACACAAAGAACAATGTCACAACCACCCATGTCTATAGAAAACATATGGGATTTCAGGGGATACTGACCAATTTGGAGTCACACATTCTCACATCATCCCCCACATTTCATGTAACCACATTGGCAATCATCATTTGAAAAATATTGACAACACAAATGTAATAATTGACTTCTTCCGAAATGTGGCGATGAATAGAGTTATGGGTTCTACAAATGTCCATAAGGATGATGAATTTACAATTTTTTATGTAACCAATTAATTTAAGAGTCTGGGGAGCAGAGAATCCAGTGAGAGAATTAAGTGCAACCATCGGGTCAACGTCTGGTGAATCAGAGGGTGGGGTGAGGTCAGATGGCGGTGGTAGTTCCTCCATAGGAGGAACAAAAATATATTCTTCAGAAAGATACTCAATCACATCCATAAATATCTTTTGTTCCTTACACTTGTGATCAGGAGAATATTTGTCATCACAATTGTAACAAATACCCTTGAGTTAACGTTCAACCATTTCAACCTAGGTTAATTTCTAGATCTTAAGGGGAGTTGCAAGAGGGGAAAAATTGTTGGGTTTAGGGAGAGGAGGAAAGGAGGGTTTACGGGTATGGGAGGATACACTCTGTTGAGATTCCTTGGCTCGTTGAATACATTCCAACCAAGTCTAGGGGTATGCCATCAGAACATGGGCACAATTTTCATGTTTGAGGCCACTGATAAAGCACTCTCTAAATAAAGCATCTGACATGCCCTCTGTTTTGAAACCCAAGTGCTAAAATATAGAAATAAAGTCTTCCACTATCCCAGACTGCTTTAACTTGGTCAAACAGCCTAAATAGTGGGTATCAGAGTCAAAGTGGTCATAAAGTTTGGCCACAATCTGTGTCCAAGCAAGATACACGTGGCATGCCTTTTTTCGCCATTTCCACCATTGTCATTGCTTTGAATCCATGATGCAAGAGCATCGCCATCAACACCAAAGGAGGTGGAGTGGAGTACAACTCAGTGCCAACACGCACATTTAAAGTTGGTTTTGATCCCAAGGAGGGTGCATCATCTTAAAATTTTTGAAATATTGTAATTAAAGAACTTTTAATTGTTTTGGAGGCTTGATCCATTGTATAAGATCACCAGAGATTGTAATCACCTTAATTGTCTCTAGCATTGTATATATTTCCATCTCAACTCTTATCTAGTTGTAAATGCTCATTCATTGTAATAGGACTTAGTATATGAATTTTTTAATTATGATAGGATAGTTTTTAAGTACCTGAATAGATTTGAAGATAAATATCAAAATAAACCCACAATATCAACAAGAATAATCCGAAACATTCACCAAAACACTAAACACAAGAATGTAGACAAAACCCTTGAGGTAGGGTAATGCCATATATTAATCCTTGAGGAAGGATAACACTCCTCAAGCAATGCTTGATACATTTACAATATTATTCACTGTGTTTCAATACATTGCTTACGCTTCTTTATATAACTCTCTCTATCTCCTAGGAACCTTCTAGAGAGTCTTCTCACATTTATTACATCTAACTACCATAGTGGGCCTTTATTAATATAGTGGACCTAGTCCACCTTATATTGAATTACTTCCACTAATAATACATAACCACATTCCCATTGGGTACCTCCCTAGGTACCTCATATTACCTCCCTAGATATACTACATTCCATCCCCCTTCACATGTTTCATCCTCGAAACACGAGAATAATCCATACAATATGACTGGCTAAAAAATGTAGCCAACTGGTACCAAGTACGACCATCCATCCATCCCAATGGAAGTCAAGATGGATGTCCAACTATCGCCTTGCCACCTTGAGCTTGTGCCACCTCATGTCGATGTTTCCATGGACTTGGTTCTCTAGCCTCATGTCTTTATGTAGGCCTCCATGCACCTCTATATTGGTTTCCTTTATGGTTCATTGTTGGTGCATAAATGTGTTGATGCTCATGCCCTTTCCTTGATGATTGTTATTTCTCTATATGATGTGGATGGTGATATACAACAACTGTAGGAATTTGTTCTATTTTCTTCAAATTAGATACACATTGTGCCTTTGAGTCATTGACCACCTTAGCTTCTTTACTGTTTTCATCCTATGGTTTTGCTTAAACTGTTTCTATAGACTCTATCTCTGATTCAACTTTGGACTCGGAAATAACTTCTTTGCTGGCCTCTGTGGGCCCATCTTTCTTATTAAGAGACACATCCTGTAATGTGATTTTCTTTTTCTTGTACCACAATTTTAAAAACTTCCTTTGCACATTAATACTAATGGTACCCACCGATTCTATCCAAGGATATCCCAAAACAATATCGATTTCATCCATATCCATAGCATAAAAATCTGAATGCAACACATATTTATCCATATTGAGCTTCAAATATTTAAAATTTTTCACATTTTCACCCTCAACCTGTGTTCTTTGAATATCCTTTGCAAGAACTTGCATTCGATTAACCAACTAAACATTGATAAAATTATGCATACAACTAGGGCTAATAGAAACAATAACCTTCTCCTTATGAATACAACCATGAACTTGTAATATAGAGTTTCCACATGAAAATAAACCCTTGCTTCTCTCTTCATCCTTACACTTTGCATGAGACCACTTGTGTAAAATTAGTTTTACATATGCTTCATCAGAAAGTTTCATCAACTCATTATAATTAAAAGTGTTCCACCATATGTGAGCATCTTCTTGAAAACCATATTGTAGACATATTCTCCAATGCTCTTTCCATGATGACTTTTGAGATTGTATATATTCTTCAATACCAGGGCCATCATCCTTTCCTATAAAATACATCTTGCCTGAAATAAATTTGTAACAAAAACTAAGGCTTAAAAACAAATTACTGCAAAAAATCACGTCTTTTTCTGGAAAAACCATGAAAACTAATGAATTTAAAATGCTCATAACATTACTTCTCGGACTCCGTTTCGGCCGATTGTTTTTTGAAATCGATTATTTTTCCGAGAGGTATTCAAATATCCAATTTTTTTCACCAAATTCTACACAGAAAGTTTTATATATGAACCTGAAGTGCATCGCCCTTTTTTTTACCTAGAAAAAAATTGCAAAAAGAGAAAATGAATCTTCCCTTCTTTGTCCAAGGAAAGTACTCTGATATCAATTGTTAAATACCAAATAATGAATACAAAATATAGTCAAAACCCTTGAGGTAGGGAAACACCATACAATGGATCATATTATGGAAGGGATCCTCTCCTGTTCACTTACATCTTTGAGGGGGCTTCCTCCTATTGAGCTATTGTTCCAATTACAATAGTTCTTCCTCCCATTACATTGCTTGGCCCCCTTTATATAGTGCTACCATCACCTAAGAACATTCTAGAGGAGGAAAATTCTAGAAGTATAACCTTCTAAGAAGTCCTCTTGCATTTATTATATCTAACTACCATAGTGGGCCTTATTTCATAATATAGTGGACCTAGTCCACCTTACATTGAATGGCCTCCACTATTATCACTATGGGCCCTCTGCCCCCCCCCCCCNCCCACGCCCACCCCCCTACCTCTCTAGCTACCTAACAACAACAATGAAATTTGTGATTATGTTCATTCAATTCATAACATCATCAAATCCTCACTCCTTTGTTATCCAGAATGATCATTCCCCTTTCCTAGATTCCATGCATGATGCAGGAGCATCATACAAATCCAAAAGCACGCACCTAGCCAAAGGAGTAGCTGGACGCGCAGATGGAAAAATAGCACGTTTGTATGAACAACGTTTTGAATTTTGAACTTAAAAGCATTAATGTAATAGTTAGGAAGAAGATGTACTTTGCATTTATACCTAGGAGATACAAATAGATCTGGAGGGATTACTCCCATCTGTCAAACTGTAATAGACATTTAACTCTATTAATGAAAGTAGGTAGATTTGAATTAAGAGATTGGACAGTTCAGAGAGTAGGAGGGAAAACGGATATAGACACCCTCACCCTTGTATCATTGTATTATGAACATTATTGTATCATCAACATAGAATAAAAGAAAAAGAGTTGTAACAGAGAGTTGTAGAGAAGAACCCGTGTATAGAAGATTGAACTAATATATGAAACTTTGACTCAGATTTAATGGTGTTATGATGCTTACTATTTACATATGTTGAATGGTATGCTTACAGTTGTTTTATTCTCTCTGTTATGCATTTGTTATGATGCTATGTTGTGTTGAATGTATGATTTTATGTTAAATGTATGAAGTCTGAGAGAGAAAGAGAATGAGTTTCAATTGTTTCTCTTCCTGAGAAAGTTCCTGCAAGGAGTGTAGTGAAACGTATGCAAGGTGTGCATCGACAAGGGTTCTAAGTTTTATCTCAGAAAGCTCGGGAAGGATACCATTGTTCTCATTCCAGCAAAAGTGCAGGTGAAGCACAAAAGCCATGCAAGGTGTGTGTAGTCTAGTTGAAGCCTTAGGATTTATCAACTAAGGTTGAAGAGTGAAGGACTGTTGTTGCCGAGGGTGCACAGAGTCGAAAGACCAAATACCCTGGAGTATTTGAAGGATTTCCGCAAGGAGTGCGTGCAGGAGTCCTTTGGAGGCTTGAGTTGCAAGAGAAAGCTCGGGAGGGTTAGTACCTTTGAAGTGTTCAAAGGGAGATGGGGTCGAAGTCACCTCACAGAAGTGAATTCCATTGTAATAACACCCACTTGTTGAGTAGAGATTCATAGGAAGGAATTGAACGGTCGATATTCTCTGTGGAGAACTTGCGATGTCATGAGGACCATAGGATCCAGAGGAGTTGCAAGGTGGATAAGGGTTGGATGAACCCATTACGTTGGTTTCAAGATTTAATGTCGACTGTTGATCATGGTCAATTGAGAATCAGATCATTTTAGTATTTTGGGGTTTGTAAATCCCGAGCGTAAGCCAAATCCCTTGGTCACTCGAACTTCTGAATCGCAAAATAAATTATCATGTGTGAAGACGAGGCATAGAACTTTCGGTGCTTCGGAATTTTGGAGTTTGGCATTTCAGGGGTCTTGACGATAAGGAGTTGGGGCATAGCGGAGCAAAATTCCCGAAGTCACGAGTTGCGACAGGATTTTGGTGTGGAGTTTCGGGATTTCAGCATTTCAGGTGTCAGGAAGTGGAGGAGATAGTGTTTTCGGATCGAGAGTTTCGAACTTCCAGTACCCGGAAGCCCGAAATCACGTGGGCCATCGGATCGAAGAGAGAATTATAGCCATTGATCCCATAAAGGTACCATTTCGGAGTTCGGGGTTTTGACATGGAAGAAAAGTGCCTGTTGGAGGTTTTTTCAAGTCCCAAAAGCTGAGAAACTTGAGTAACAGGTGGCAAGAATCCATGTCAGAGATAGAGGACAACGAAGAATATAGGTGGTGTACTCGTCACCAGGTGGAGTCAAAACTTCGTTGACTATTTCGAGGTTTCGAAGGTTGGAGAGATGGGAGACCTGTATCCGGATTCACGAAGTTGCAAAGTCCGAAACTATGAATTGGCGAAAAGTTATGCCGGGGAGCCAGCCTTTGCTGAACGCATCGAGGTTCGTCATTTCGATAGTTTCAAAGACAAGAGTCGGGGATCTTTGCACCAGAATTCCCAAAGTCACGAAACACGATACAACTGTGGAGGAGGACATAACCAAGGATTTCGAGAATTCGACATTTTGGATTTCGGAGGGTTGAGGAGTTAGAAACTTAAAAAAAAGGATTCGTGAAGTTGCGAAACCTGAAGTCCCGATTCGACAAAGGGCGCGATCATATTGTTGGCCATAAGATTCAGGTTGATGCCTCGTGTTTGACCACGTGGAATACCTATAAGGACCTATGGAAAAAACGGTTTTGTGTGTGTGGGATTCACTGTGGAGGAATCGAAGAGTCAATTTGACTCAAAGAAGATTTAGAATGGTCCTGAGCGGATCTTTGCCCGAGGGTCGAGGGTCTGCTGTCATTTGATATCAGAGCCCATACAAGTTCTTTCTTTCTGTAGTAGAGAAAAGAGGAACATTTTATAGCCATGCCACCGAGAAGAAGAGACAAGCCAATGCTAATGACTGATCTAGCAAGAGAAAGAGAAATGCATGAGTTACGTGCTAGACTTGATGCCATGGAGACAACACAAAGGCACATAGTTGACGCTGGGGATATCAGCGAAGATGAGAGTGAAAATGAAACTGGAAACGAAGGAGAAGAATTTGCAGTCGAAGAAGCTGCGGATGAACACCTAATCAAGGTTGTTGCTAGGATAGGTGCTAGAGAAAAAATGGAGATTCCCATGTATGAGGGAAACTTAGATGTTGAAGAGCTTCTAGACTGGATTAGAGCTCTAGACAAATACTTCAACTATGAGGATGTCGAGGAAGATAAGAAAGTCAAACATGTCGTCACTAGACTGAAAGGGCATGCATCACTGTGGTGGGATGAACTGGAGGCTGAAAGACATTGCAAAGGCAAGCAGGAAAGCAAAAGCTAGGATAGAATGGTTGCAAAGATGAAAGCCAAATTTATACCTAAGGATTATCAAATCACTCTATTTCGAAGGATGCAAAATTTGAGAGAGAAGTTGATGTCAGTGAAAGAATACACTAAAGAGTTACAGAAGATAAACATCAGAGTAGGTCATCGAGAAGGCGATGATGAAAAAGTTTCCAGGTACATGAATGGTCTACGATATGACATCCAAGATGAGATGAGCATTATGACCATCCGAAATGTGGAAGATTCTTATCAGATAACTATAAAAGATGAAGAGAAGTTGAGTCAGAAGCAAGGTCAGAGAGGCTGATGTAGAAGTCAAGCCAGAGGAAAACCAATTGCCCAAGACAGAACTCAGAAATTTAAAGAAGAGGGGAAGAAACCTCAAACTCAACATGAGAGAGGAGGAAGCTCACAGAGAGGCCAATATGCTGATCGAAATACTTTTCCTCGAGCTAGAGGAAGAGGAAGAGGTAGAGGCGGTGAAGTAAAATGCTTTGTCTGTGGAAAAATCAGACATAAATCCTATGAGTGTCCAGATAAGAAAAAAGATGGTGGTGAAACTCACATTTCGAAAGCTCAAGGATGGAATGTTGAGGCAGAATATGATGAGGGCAGAATATCTTTGATGATGAGGAAAGTTCTCTTGAAGCCAGAGAAGGAGGTAGAGAACCCAGCCCAAAGAAACATTATGTTTCAGACAGCTTGCAAAACTAAAGACAAAGTATGCAAGGTCATAGTGGACAGCAGTAGCACAGACAATCTTCTATCTATAGAGATGGTAGAAATGGTGGAGCTGGAAACTATTGTACATCCAAGTCCATACAGAGTTTCGTGGCTACAAAAAGGACATCAGGTAAATGTCACTAAACAATGTTTAGTTGAATTTAAAATAGGAGGATATAAGGGTAAAATATTATGTGATGTCATTCCCATGGATGTTTGTCATCTATTGTTGGGTAGACCGTGGCAATATGACAAAAATGTGATTCATGATGGGAGAAAGAACACTTACACCCTGGAAAAAAATGGTAGGACTCACATGTTGCTGCCAATTAAAGATAAAGAGGTGAAAACAGAGATGAGTAACATTGTACTTCTCATGAGTGGGAAGGAACTTCTTAAGGATGTTAACAAGAAGGAATACACACAATTTATTGTGGTTAGGAAGCCTAGAATTGTTTTGACCAGTACAAGGATAGATGATTTACCATAAGAAATCCAGGAGTTGCTAGAAGAGTTTGTTGATATAGTAGTGGACGAACTACTTTGTTCGTTGGCACCTATCAGGAGTATAATCCATCATATTGATCTTATACCTGGAGCCAGCTTACCGAACAAAGATCCGTATAGGTTGACGTCGTGGGAAAATGAAGAAGTTAAGAGGTAGGCCCAGGACTTAATGGACAAAGGATTGATTCGAGAAAGCTTGAGTCCATGCGTTGTTCCGACGATGCTCATCCCAAAGAAAGATGGAGGCTAGAGAATGTGTACAGACTCAAGGGAGATCAATAATATTACCATCAGATACAGATTTCCATTACTAAGGATGGACGACTTGATGGATTGCTTGAGTGGAGCAAGATTTTTTTCAAAGATTGATTTGAAAAGAGGATATCATCAAATTAGAATGAGAGAAGGTGATGAATGGAAGACAACATTCAAGATGAATGAGGGGTTGTACGAATGGTTTGTCATGCCATTTGTTTTAATGAATTGATCTAAAAATTGAAGAAGACTTGAAAAAATTGAATAATTATTGCAAGTGAAATGTTATGTGTTTAAAGCAACAGGATCAATTTGCAACACATAAATTAAGGACTACTTATGAAAAATACACATAGACAGCAGCATAAACATTGAACATAAACACATGTGACAACAATTGATAAAGGAGTTCACCCCTCTTATTGGCTACATCTCCTGGTCCAGCTTCCAATGGATCATTATTATTAATTTCTCAAAAAGTTCTCAAAAACATGTCTTACAATGCTCAAACTGACAAACTGACTGCTCCAATGGATTCCCTGCATCCCAAAACCCCTGTCTGGGCTCTTTCGTCACCTCAATCGGTCAAAAAATGAGAAAGATAGGCCTCCTGGAAGTCTCCTTCTCCAAGCTTGCTGTCTCTGGTTCTACAATTCGTACCCTCCTTGATTGAACCTGGCTCACACGCATTTTAAAGCATATAAACCTGGCATCGAGTGCAACCGCGCCAATGGTGCAAACCGTAGGACGGTTAAGGGCACGCTAGCCCCTAACTGCCTCGACACCTGGGCATATGGCCATGTGACCTCGCGCATTGGCAAATGGTGGTTAAACCGTTTGGAATCCGTGTCAACCGACTCCCGCGCTCCAACTCGGGTCACATGTAATATAATAAAGAACCGTGGGCTATTCAAAACCCGGGCGCATATGTTATAACTGCGCCACAATTAAACATACGGTTACAACTATATTATATATATATCCACGCACATATATGTTACAACACAGTTATATGGTGTGGAATAAAACCACAGGTCGGGGCTATGCCCCGGCCCGCCCCCCTTTCTGTTTGGCATAACATTCAAACTTAAATATAAATGCGCTGACTCATATGACAAGGAACAATGGGCGGAATAATGGTTAATGAAGGCTTTGTAAGGTTTGTGCTATGGGAGGTCCGGGGGTCGAACCCCGTGGCCTCCATTAGTTTTTACACAAACATATCAACCAATCAACGAGTGCACGTGGCACCAATTGATTGGGCCACGTGTCCTCACATCATTGACCACCAATGAAACGTGTCATCCACTGATTCGTCAACCATCAACCACTAAGAGAGTGCCACATCATCCACCTGAAATGTCATCGTATGGATGGTACGACCCTGCCACGTCACCGTACAGACTGTACGGACTGTACGGACAGGTACAGTCAACATCCAAAAAATTTGCCTGTTTGGTTTGGCGAACAAATCGCAATATCTTCTCCATACAGACTCCGTTTGAGAAAGTAAATATACCACCGGAATCTGGAAGACGAGACAGACGCAATGGCATTGGTTTTGTCACATTCTGAGCACTTTGAAAATTGAGCAAAATTTGATCCCCTGATCATGAATGCACCCAGTACTTTCATGAGATTGATGAACGAAGTCCTGAAGGATTTCATAGGGAAATTCATCATTGTATATCTTGATGATATATTAATTTTCAGTAAAACAGAAGCAGAGCACTTAAAGCATTTAGTTGCAGTAATGAGAAGACTACAGCAAGAGAAATTGTTGATTAATATGAAGAAATCATCATTTATGAGGACATAACTTATTTATTTGGGTTTTGTTATCTCTATGAATGAGTTGAATATGGATCCAGAAAAGGTAGATGCAATTAAGAATTGGCCATCATCGAAGAGTGTGTTTGAAGTACAAAGCTTCCATGGTTTGGCAAGTTTCTATAGGAATTTCATTTGAAACTTCAGTGGAATTAGCATACCAATGATGGATACGGTGAAGAAAATACACAAATCTTTTCACTAGATGGAGGAAGCAGAGAAGAGTTTCAACCTGTTGAAGAATAAGATCATGGAGCAACCAATTATGTTTTTGCCAAATTTTAGCAAGACATTCCAAGTCAGGTGTGACACGAGTGGATTTGCAATTGGAGCGGTCTTGAGCCAAGACAATAGGCCAGTTGCATATTTCAGTGAGAAACTAAATGAAGTGAAGATTAAGTACTCAACATATGACAAATAATTCTATGTAGTCATACAAGAACTAAATAAATGGAGACATTATTTGGTTCCTAAAGAGTTTGTTTTGTACAGTGACAATCATGCTTTACAATTCATGACTCAACAGGAGAAGTTGAACCAAAAACATGTTAAATGGGCTGAATTCATGCCGAATTTTACTTTTGTGATTAAGCATATTTCTGGAACTGCTAACAAAGTTGTTGATTCTTTGAGCAAAAAATGTTTGCTTATGCAGGAATTCAGAGTCAAGACTTTGGGTTTTGATAACCTCAAAGAAATGTACAGGGATGAACCAGATTTTAAGGAGGCATATGAGGCATCCGAGAATCCAGTTCTCAGGGACAGAAGCCAATGGAATGAGTATATGATCCAAGATGGGTTATTATTCTGGGGCAATCAGCTATGTATTCCAAAATGCTCCATAAGGGAGAACCTGTTGAAGGAAAAACACAGTGGAGGATTGGTCGGACACTTCGGTCATGATAAAATGTTCTCAAAGTTGAATGGCTCATATTTTTGGCGAGGGATGAGGATAGATGTTAATAAATTTGTGGACAGATGCAGGATTTGTCAGCACACAAAAGGGAAAAGACAAAACACAGGGTTATATCAACCATTACCCATACCAGAAAGGCCATGGGATGCAGTGAACATGGATTTTATATTGGGACTGCCAAGAACACAAAGAGGATGTGATTCAATCCTTGTGGTAGTCGAAAAATTCTCAAAGATGGCACATTTCATACCATGCCAGAAAACCAGCGATGCAACTCATATTGCAAACCTATTTTTCAAGGAAGTCGTCAGACTTCATGACTTACCAAGGAGTATCATGTCTAATCGAGATACCAAGTTCGTAGGACATTTCTGGAGGACCTTATCAAAAAAGATGGGGACAAGTTTGTCTTTTAGCTCAGCATATCATCCTCAGATGGATGGGCAGATAGAGGTCATGAAAAAAAGCTTGGGAGATTTGTTGAGGAGCTTAGTGACTGAACACCACAGTTAGAGGGATCACATTCTGCCACAGGCAGAATTTGCTTACAATGACTCACTCAACAGAAGCAGAGGGAAGAGTCCATTCCAGATTGTATATGGAATGCAGCCAAGGGGAGTCTCTGAATTGAAATATTTGGATGTGCTAGTGTAGAAGACTTTGCAGAAGGAATGAAGGAGCTTCACAGCCGAGTCAAGGAGCGATTGCAGAAATCAAGTCAGGAATACAAACAGAGAAGATCAACACAGGCGAGAACTTCAATTTGAAGTTGGTGATCTGATTCTTGCACATCTGAGGAAGGAAAGGTTTCTGAGGGGAACATATAATAAGTTGAAGATGAAAAAGATTGGACCGTGCAAGGTCATAAGGAAATTTGGGGAAAACGCATATGATATTGAATTACCCGATGGGGTCAGAATCTCACCGATATTCAATATTACTGATTTGTACCCTTACAGAGCTGAGGAAGCAGGAGCATAAAATGAGCAGAAAGAATTTCAATGGACAAAACAAATGCCTGTAGCTGAAAAGCCGCAAATGGAAAGCATAATTGAAAAAAGGATTAGCAAAAAGACCAGGAGAAAAGAGTATTTTGAATACTTGTTCAAATGGAAGGGACATCTAGTTGAACATGTCAGTTGGGAAGATGAAGCAGAAATTCATAAGCATGGACAGACCATGCAAGAAATCATGAATAGAAGTTCATGAAAATTTTCAAGCGAGGGAGTATGATGTAGGAGCATCGTACAAAGCCAAAAGCACATGCCTAGCCAAAGGAGCAGCTGGACGCACAGATGGAAAAAGAGCACGTTTCTATGAACGATGTTTTGAATTTTTAACTTAAAAGAATTAATGTAATAGTTAGGAAGAAGGAATACTTTTCATTTATACCTAGGAGATACGAACAGATCTGGAGGGATTATTCCCATCTGTCAAACTGTAATAGGAATTTAAGTCTGTTAATGAAAGTAGGTTGATTTGAATTAAGAGATTACACAGTTTAGAGAGTAGGAGGGAAAACGGATATAGACACCCTCACCCTTGTATCATTGTATTATGAAAATTATTGTATCATCAACTTAAAAACAAAATAAAAATAGTTGTAACGGAGAGTTGTAGAGAAGAATCCATGTACAGGAGCTTGAATTAATATATGAAGCTTTGACTCAGATTTCATGGTGTTATGATGCTTACTGTTTACATATGTTGAATGGTATTATTACAGTTGTTTTATTCTCTCTGTTATGCATTTGTTATGATGCTATGTTGTGTTGAATGTATGATTTCATGTTAAATGTATGAATTCTGGGAGAGAAAGAGAATGACTTTCAATTGTTTCTCTTCCTGAGAAAGTTCCTACAAGGAGTACAGTGAAACGTCTGCAAGGTGTGCATCGACAAGGGTTCGGAGTTTTATCTCAAAAGGCTCAGGAAGGATACCATTGTTCTCATTCCAGCATAAGTGCAAGTGAAGCAAAAAATCCATGCAAGGTGTGCGTAGGCTAGTTGAAGCCTTAGGATTTATTAACTAAGGTTGAAGAGTGAAGGATTGTTGTTTCCAAGAGTGCACAGAGTTGAAAGATCAAATACCCTGGAGTATTTAAAGGATTTCCACAAGGAGTGTGTGCAATAGTCCTTTCGAGGCTTGATTTGCAAGATAAAGCTCAAGAGGGTTAGTACCTTTGAAGTGTTCAAAGGGAGACGGGGTCGAAGTCACCTTGCAGAAGTGAATTCCAGTGTAAGAACACCCACTTGTTGAGCAGAGATCCAAATGAAGGAATTGAATGGTCGAGATTCTCCGTGGAGAACTTGTGAAGTCATGAGGACCGTAGGATCCAGAGGAGTTGCAGGGTGGATAAGGGTTGGATGAATCCATTACATTGGTTTCAAGATTCAATGTCGACCATTGATTGTGGTCAGTTGAGCATCAGATCATTTCGATATTTCGGGGTTTGTAAATCTAGAGCGTAAGCCAAATCCCTTGGTCACTCGAACTTCCGAATCACAAAATAGATTATCGTGTGTGAAGACAAGGCGTAGAACTTTAGGCACTTTAGAATTTCAGAGTTCGGCATTTCAGGGGTCCTGTCGACAAGGAGTTGAGGCATAGTGGAGCGAAATTCCTGAAGTCGCGAGTCGCGACAGGATTTTGGAATGGAGTTTTAGGATTTCGACACTTTAGGTGTCAGGAAGAAAAGGAGACAGTGTTTTGGGATCGAGAGTTTCAAACTTTCGGTACCCGGAAGCCCAAAATCATGTGGGCCATCGGATTGAAGGGAGACTTATAGCCGTTGATCCCGTAAAGGTACCATTTTGGAGTTCGGGGTTTCGAAGTGGAAGAGGAGTGTCTGTCGGAGGTTTTTTCAAGTCCCAAAAGCTGGGAAACTTGAGTAACAGGTGGCAAGAATCTGCGTTAGAGATAGAAGACAGTGGAGAAGACAGGTGGCGTACTGGTCGCCAAGTGGAGTCAAAATGTTGTTGACTGTTTCGGGGTTTCAGAGGTTGGAGAGTCGGGAGACCTATATCTATATTCACGAAGTTCGAAACTCTGAATCAGCAAAAAGTTTCTTTGGGGATCCAGCCTTTGCTGAACGCATCGAGTTTCGACATTTTGGCAGTTTCAAAGACAGGACTCGGGGATCTTTGCACCAGAATTCCCAAAGTCATGAAACGCGATACAACTGTGGAGGAGGATGCGACCAAGGATTTCAGGAATTCAACATTTTGGGTTTCGGAGGGTTGAGGAGTCAGAAAATTAAAAAAAGGATTTGTGAAGTCGCAAAACCCGAAGTCCCGATTCGGCAAAGGGCACGATCATATTGTTGGTCAGGAGATTCTGGTTGATGCCTCGTGTTTGACCACGCAACATACCTATAAGGACCTATGGAAAAGATGGTTGTTTGTGTGTGGGATTCCCTGTGGAGGAATCGAAGTGTCAATTTGACTCAGGGTAGATTTAGAACGATACTGAGCGGATCTTGGCCCGAGGGTCGGGGGTCTACTGTCAATGCACCCTTATCTACCACACTCTTTCACTTTCTTCTTCTTGTTTCTAGCAACATTGACATTATCTCAACAATACTTTGGAAATATTTTGAGAATGCCTCATAACTCCCTTTCCCCCTATATTATCTCAACAATACTTTCAAAATATTTTGAGAATGCCCCATAACTCTCTTTCTCCCCTAGCTCATCCCACTCCCAAGATCAAGGATATGTATCCTTTGTAGCTTTAATTCTCATAACAACATTTTTTAAGCTTGGAGGGATTCTTAAGAAATCTAGGGAGAAACTAATAGAATTTTTATTATTATCAAACTTATGTAGTAGGGATTATGCTCTAACATCCCACTCTTTCATGCATTTTCAAATGGTTTGAGAAATAAAGTGAAAAATCAATATCCAAAATAAAAACAATATATGTGGTGGTCTTGATGAGTAATTTCATTTAGTTTTATGTTTCTTTGGATCTTGGGAAACTACAAATCATAAACATTTTAAACTAAATAATAAGCATGGATGCAATCATGATACATTGTTGTGTTTCTAGAAGCCTATAATGCAAGTAAGGTCTACATTGCTTCTATAGTAACTTCATAGAGTTATCACCCTTTAAGAAAGGCCTCAAGCTTTATTACAATTTCTTCTTTTCTAATGAGATCTATAATGAACATGACTCCCATGGTTAAGCTAGATTGGGTTATGTTTAAAATATAAATATAAGATGAGGTGTTCATGCATCATATAAATACATAGATCACATCCTCTCTTGTATGGGTGTTCACAAAATGTTTTTTTTTTTATTGTGTATAAAGTTTTATATTGTGATTTTTAATACTTTGAAATTTCTCCAAAATAAATTTGGCTTGATGCTTATGTTTTTTCATCATTATTATTAATGTATATATAATTCATAAAATATTATATTTGAAATTATGAAGTATGGTTATTACAATTTCTTTTAAAATTTCAAGTCAATTAATAAATGTGGCTTGATGGTTATGTTTTATTATTATTATTATTATTAATGTATATATAATCCATATAATATTATATTTGAAATTATGAAGTATGGCTATTACAATATTTTTTGAAATTTCAATTCATTTATATGGGTTTTTACTAAATTTTAATATTTTAAATACAATATTTTATTTAGAATAATTTTTTGAAGTGTAGTTAGTTTACTCTAAATTGAAAAAAGAAATAATTGAATGATGATGTATTGTCTAATTGTTGAACTGAATTATTTTCTAGTTTGGGCATTTAATTGGCTCATATCTCATTTTACCATCTTGAATCTGATGGGAAAACTAAGATTGTGAATAAATGTATAGAAGGATATCTTTGCTGCTATGCATTGGATAATGAGACACAATGGGTCAAGTGGTTTCCCTTGGTGGAATGGTGGTACAACACATCCTTCAATACTTCATTAAAAATGTCCCATTTATGACACTTTATGGATATCATTCTCCATCCATTACATCACCCTTAAAAGGGACTGCAAATTTTCAAGCACTGGAGGACCACATAGGGCACCAACAATAGGTTCTCAAGCTATTGAAGGACAACTTGGTTATGGCACAAAATATGATGAAACAGAAAGCAAATAAACATCGCAGTGAAAGGGAGTTTGAAGTGGGGGATTAGATATTTTTGAGGCTACAACCATTTAAACAGATGTCCCTCAAGCAACAAAATAAGGATAATAAATTAGCACCCAAATATTATGGCCCCGATAAGGTTTTGAAAAGGATTGCAAGTGTGCCTTACAAATTGGAGTTGCCTCCAACTTCACGTGTACATATATTCTTGCATGTTTCTTTCTTAAATAAGGTAATCAGAAACAAGATCTAAGTCCAAACTATTTTACTAGAGATTAATGAAGAAAGGAAAATCATACTAGAATAAAAAACAATCCTTGAAACAAGGATTAAGTAGCTGAAAATTTTAGATGAAGCTAAGGTGAAAGTTTTTGCAATGTTCTTGACAGGGATTCCTAATATTTGGTGGAGAAACCAAGTGGAAGACTTGGTATCTACGAGAACTATCGAGAAGATCGAAAACTGGGAAGAGATGAAGGAAGCCTTGAAGGCATAGATTGGTTCGAGAAACCAATTACAAGAAATAAATTGTTGGCTCTTAGGCATGCTGGTAAGATCCAAAACTATATCAAGGAGTTCATAAGGATCATGTTGGAGATCAAAGACATGTCATAAGAAGATATAATTTTTCACTTCATAAATGTCTTGTAGTCGTGGGCACAAAATGAATTTCAATGCCAGAATATGCAGACTCTTGTGAGAGCCATCACCATAATAGAAAACTTTTGGACTTGAGGGGTGAACCCAAGATAGGTCCTAGGAATAGTGAGGATGCCCAAGGTGAGATACAACAACAAGGGAAGGGGAAAAATAAGGACAAAGGGAAGACAAAGAAGTCTAAGGGTAATGAGTACAATGCCAAGCAAACAAATGCAACAAAAGAGAAAAATATGATTTCATGTTAGATTTGTGCCAAGGAGCATTATGCAAAGAATTGTCCCTTGAAACAGAGGTTGAATACTTTGGAGAAGGAAGACAACCCATATGTTGGGTTATTGTGAGTCTTGACTATTTTCATGGAGGGAAAATCCATGGAGATCCAAGAGAAGGATGAGATGGGACTTTTCTATGTGTGATCCAAACTCAACGGGAAGTCAGTAACAACTATGGTGGACAATGGGGAAACTCATAACTTCTTAAGGGAGGATATGGTACGGAGACTTGGGATGCAACCTGAGCCAAAACAAACTATCTTCAAGACAGTCAACACATGTGTAGAGAGGGTCGTTGGTGTAGCCAAGGATGTCTTGTTGAAGCTTGGTGACTAGTGCAGAAGGATGATCTTCACCATTTTTCCTATGGATGATTTCGATGTTGTGTTGGGACAAAAGTTCATGACGAAGGAGAAGGCAACACCTATTCCACACATAAACAATTTGGTCATTTTTTCAAGACATAGTCCATGTTTGATTTCTACCATGAGGAGGAAGGAACGAGGTACGTGGATGTCCTTCTTATGGATGGTTTTTGTGGACAACCAGAGAATGAAATCTTGCGAGGGAGAACTTGGATGATGTGGGACGATGGTTGGATAACCTAATGCATAGAAGTAAAGGATACTTGTGTCGATGGAACAGAGGTTTGCAGAAATTGAAGACATAGTTGGATATCTAGATAAGGTAGTGGATGGATTGGAATATTTATGTTTGAAGCATGATGAATTACAACGAAGATTGGAGGAATTCACATATATTAGTATGTCGGAGTAGTTCATTCAATGGGAGAAGTAACCATTTATGGCTCAAGAGAACGAGAGGGAGACAAAAAAACCTAGGTGGAGGAGACCCAAGGAAGAGGATAATTCCTCCTCTACTGAACTTGGACATGGAGAATGGTCATATGACCCTAAGCTAGAACAACTTGTTGAGGAGTGCATAGGTAGAATTGGTTCAAGTGTGCCACTTCTAATGTAGATAATGTAGAAGTATTGTGACTCTCCAACCATTACATTGGGACATATTAGATATGTGGGATATGTCCCAACCAACCATCCTCCCTCTCCTTCAAACTAGACAATAGCACATTGGCTCACTGTCTCGGTGGGATGTAGTGAGTCCTTTGGGGTTCCTTGAGGAGATTCCTTGGTTAAGTTTGTTTGGAATGCAGTTGGGTGACTTGATAGATTGGAGGGAATGAAAGGTTTCAAATGTGTCAAGTTTGTAGACAAAAAAGGATGTTTGAGGATGAAGATGAGAGTTATTGAGGTAGAGGCACGATGATTAGACTAGCTACCCAATCAGCCAAAGTCACAAGGGGATCTAATGCACAGAAGCATGGGAAAACAGAATGAAGTATGGAGGAAAAAGTAACACAACAAGTAGAAACACTTTGTGGACTCATAAAACTTCCTAAGGGGAGTTTTCCTTGGAAACAATGGTAGAGGAAAAAAGTTTTTGAGTGGGGATGATATCCAGAGATGGGGCGGAGGCACCATGGATATTGATGGATGTTGTTGAGGTCGAAAACAACTTGGATTAGGGTGTTGGGTTGTTATATTCTTTACAGTGAAACTCAAGGGGTACGATTATGAGTTGTTATATTGTTCCATACATTCTGGGTTTGGAAAGAAACCCGATATCTATTAGCAAGATGAGTGATGTTGGAGTGCACATTCTATTTGATAAGGAGTCATAAAAGATGGTCAAAGGTGAGATGGTCTTAATTAAAGGAGTTTGTATTTGAACCCTATACAAGTTTTTAGGGAGTGTCAACTTGACTGGATGCAACAAAATCATTGTTCCTGAAGTCAACTCGACTTAGACTCGACTGGACTCAACTTGGGCTGAGTAGATTCAAATCTACTTGACAATTCATCATAAATTTGAACTGACCATGCTATGGCATGAGAGGATGGGACACATTGGATAAAAAGGACTTAGAGCTATGCACAATAAAGGTATGGTCAAATACTTTCTTGAGTGTAATTTAGAAGTTGAATTTTGTGAACATTGTATATATGGAAAACAAAGGTGGGTGAGGTTCCCATCTAGAGTGACAAATGAAATTGATATTCTAGAGTTGGTTTATAGTGATGTGTTTGTCCCTGTTATAGTGCCTTCACTTGGTGGATCCTTGTATTATGTCTCCTTCATAGATAATTTTTCCAGGAAGAGATGGATATATTTACTGAGGAAGAAATCATAGGTTTTCGAGAAATTCAAAGAGTTTAAATCTCTTGTAGAAAACCATAAAGATAATAAGATTAAGGTGATGAGAAATGACAATGGTGGTGAATTCTGTGAAAAATAATTTGATCAGTTCTGCAAGCAGTGTGGCATATCACACCAAACTGCCACACCATATACCCCACAATAAAATGGATTTTCTGAGAGAATAAATAGAACGTTGATGGACAATGCAAGGAGCATGCTCAGTGGTGTTGGGCTCACATAATAATGATGGGCGGAGACAGTCGACACTGCAAAATATCTATTGAATATGTCTCTTTTATCAGCTCTAGTCAACATGACTCCAAATGAGGTATGCTCAGGTAAGAAGCCTTCGATTTCACATATCAAATTATTTGGTTGTAATGCATTTGTGCATGTTCCCAAGGAAAAGAGGAGCAAGATGGACAAGAAGGAAGTCAAATGTATTTTCATTGGATACAAAGAAGGAATGAAAGGACATAAGCTCTGGGATCCTGCATCAAGGAAAATAGTGTAAAGTTGAGATGTGGTCTTCAGAGAAGTTGGAAGTAAGACCGAGCATGAAGAAATTGTTCAGATTGAGAATAATCCTGAGATGGTGTAGTTTGAACTGAAGAACGAAGAAGATGATTCAGATGAGTCGATTGAATCAGAGGAAGAGTTGGATCAACCGACTTTGAATGTAAGGAGGTTAGAAAGAGTAAGAAAACCAGTTGAAAGGTATAGTCCCTCTGACTTTCATTCCACATTCAGGTTAACTACCACTGACAATGAGCCCAAGTCATTTGACACACCAGAGGGAAAATAGTGGAAGGACGCCATGGTCGAGGAGATGGAATCCTTTCATAAGAATGAGACATGGGACTTAGTCAAGTTTCCTAGTGGAAGAAATTATGTCGATAACAAATGGGTATTCAAGAAGAATATGAATGCAGCAAGTCAAGTCGAGAAATTCAAAGCTCGACTAGTAGCGAAAGGATATTCCCAAGTCCAAGGAGTCGATTTCGGTGATATTTTCTCCCCTGTTGCAAAATTAACTTCCATTAGAGTAATAATGTCTCTAGATACAACATTTGATCTGGAAATAGAATAGATGGATGTGAAGACAATGTTCCTACATGGGGACCTGGAAGAGGAAATCTACAGGAAACAACCTGAAGGATTTGTAGTAAAGGGCAAGAAAGATTTGGTGTGTAAACTGAAAATATCCATTTATGGTATAAATCAATCACCAAGGATGTGGTACCAAAATTTCGACACATACATCCCTAGTTTGGGATTTGTGAGAAGCAAATTTGATCACTTCATATATTCCAAAGAAGAAGATGGACGTTTCATATACATAGCTTTGTATGTCGATGACATGTTTCTAATTGGAAACAACATGGATGCAATAAAGGAGGTGAAGAAGCATCTATCCTCCAAGTTTGACATGAAGGATCTCGATGCAGCTAACTTCATTATGGGAATGGAGATTAAGAGAGATTGAGTAGCTAGAAAGCTATGGCTAAATGAGACAAAGTATATTGAATTTTTTTTTAAACGTTTCAACATGCAAGATTGCAAACTGGTGAAGGTTCCAATTCCTGTGGGAGTAAGGCTAAGAGCTAAACAATGTCCAAAGACCCATGAATAAATAGAGGACATGGCATGTGTTCTCTATGCAAGTGATGTTGGTAGTCTAATGTATGCGATGGTCTCTGCTTGACTAGACATTTCCCATGCAGTGGGAGTGTTGAGAAGATACATGTCGACACCTGGGAAGGAGAACTGGACAACTTTCAAGAGAGTATTCATGTATTTGTGTGTTACAAAATATTATGCTATATTCTATCAAAGAAAACCTAGAGGTGACAGTGAATTTAATGTACATGGATTTGCCGATGCTGACTGGCTTGGAGATCTAGATCGACAGAGGTCGACCAATGGATATGTGTTCAAAATGTTCAGTGGAGCAATCAATTGGATGAGTAAGCGAGAGGTGGTCCTACCCTTGTAAAAAATAGAAGATGAATACACAATAGCCACTCATGGAAGAAAATAAGAAATATGGCTGCAAAGGTTGTGTTCAAGAATCGGGTTTGAGAAGAGACTTATGAAGATAAGTTGCGATAATCAAAGCACAATATTTCTGGCAAAGAACCCAACTTATCATTTGAATACTAGAACCATTTCGTGAGAGACATGGTGGACATAAACAAGGAGATGTTGGAGAAAGTAGACACGTTGGAAAAAATAACAGACTCGTTGACCAAGTCTATGAGTGTTGTGAAGTTCTCTTGGTGTAGAGAGGCAATGGGCATTGTTGCCCTGGGTCTGTGAACAAAAGTTCAAAGCTCTCCTGGTTTCAAAAAATAAGACAATATGTGGAGAATGTTGGGTTGTTATATTCTTTGTAGTGAAAGTCGAGGTGGATCGACTAACAGTCGAAGTTGAAGGTTGAGGTGGTTTGAAAGGGTAAAGATAAATTTGAGGTGGATCGATAGAAAGTCGAAGGTCGAGGTTATTCAACTGGGAAAATTCAAAGAGGTCAGTAAACAAGAGGTCAATAGACGGACGTGTGGAAACCAAATGAAGACCAAATGAGTCGACGAGTAATACGACTTGGTAATCATCTGTAACAGAATCTCACGATTTGCGAGATTTTTAGCCAATAATCTGCATGGATCTGTAACCGTTTTTGAGTGCCATTTTCTTTATGTTTTTTCCTACTGCAAATCCTATAAAAAAGGCATGTTTTAACGCCGAAAAAGGTTGAAAAATGAGTTATTCAATAATCGTAGAGGTTGTTGGTCATGTAGATGTAAGATGAATTGGCTACATGGTTGTTCTTGTGTAATCAAGAAGATATGATGTCGGTTGTGTCTTAGGTGTGGACCAAGTTTAGACATGTAACATTTTATTCTGAATGAATAAGACAACAAGGAGAAAAACGCTCAAGGAGTGTTGGTTTTCCTGATTTGGGTTTCCAGGGTAAAATCTATGTGTACTGTGTGCTTTTTGTGTCATTTAATTTCTTGATTAAATCTCTCTTCCTCTCTTCTGTTAGGTTTAGTGTGGAAGTGTGTCTCATTTCATGACATGAGGGAGGATTTAAGGCCTCCTGTGACACCCACCAAGCACCAATCCTTGGGTAGATTTGGAAATGAGTTGGGTAAGAGAACACAAGGGAAATGTGATTAGTTGGGAGAATGAAAACATGTGGGCATGGACATGAGCACCTTGGGAACATGATGATGAAGTATGGCACCAAGGGGCCACACACACTACTTCCCTTGCGAAGGTTGATTAAGACTTCGTTTGCATTCGAGAAAGGATCGAATAACTTGGGCACATTCCCAAGGAGTGGACTTGCCTGCTCTTGGCAGCATGGATGCGTTGGAGAGGTCGGATGACCCCATCAACACACCCACGGAGAGTCTTGTCAGTCTATTCACAAGGCAATGGAGCACCAAAGAGTTTGGGGCACATTGGTATGAGGATCGCACCCAAGGTTGGGCATGCCAGTCCCAAGAGGATGCAAAGGTTGATGAGCGCATGAGTTCATGGGCATGTCAGTCCATGAAGGGGTGCATCGGGTGGTTTGGGCATGTTGGTCCACGAAGGGATGCGATGGTTCATGAAGGTGATGTTTGGAGTCAATATAAGAGCATAAGGGTGCATAACCAGGGAAGGAAAGAAACACAAAGACAAGGGATCAAGTCAAGTGACTAAGGAAAGCTTCTAAGGAATAGTAGAATTAAATGCAAAGTTATGAAGACATGGAAAACAAGTAGCAAAAAGTGGGACGCACATGGAGATTTTGGAGAAGTCCAGACATAGGCCTATGGGAGGCATGCTCTGAGGAAAAACCAAAGTGTGTTAGCTTGGTGAAAGTCTTGCGACAAAGAAAGGACAATGAATATGTGAAGGATGCATGTGTGGGGAACACCGTAAGAGTTGCGAAAGTTGTTTCCAATGAGAGTCTGTGTGTGACGAATTTGTGTATGAGTGTCTTGGTGAGGTAAGGCGAGTCGTGCAACCCTGCCAAGTTGTAAACCAAGTTGATAGTGCTCATATTATAATTGTTTCACAATAATAAGACTTAGCCAAGTGTTAGGCACGTCTTGTGTCTCCCACACTATATATTTGTTTCTCTTGTTGGTTTTGCAAGTGTTCTTTTTGTTTCACATGTTCATGGATGTATGCTTAAATGACAAAGTGTTAAAGCTTTTAACAAAACTGTCTAAGTATACAAGTGAGTTGCATAAAGTAGGAGTGTGACATGCCCATAGCTTAGAATGAAGTATGGGTATGTTGTAGGTGAAGAGGCGTAGTTCGGAAAAAGTATCCTTGGTGTTGCCAAACAACCAAATGAGAACCGTGGGAGTGTCGCATGCCCTCAAGATATACACAATTACAAAATTGGAAAAAAGATCCTCATATCGTGACAATATCCCTCATAATCATACAAACAAAAATTTTGATGACAAACCATTTTTTATCGAAACATGTTTAGTTACAACAATGATAGAACTACATTGATTTTTTTTTTCATAACAACAATTTATAAAAATAAAATGGAGAAACTTTTTATATGGTCATGGCGATCAATATGCATAGTCCATCAGATATATCCAAGGGTATATACCAAGACAATCCGACGGTATATATACCAACGACTGCACTCTTAAATACTCTACAACATGTTGCATATTGATCGCCATATGGAAATATTCATGCATGTGTTTGAAAAGGAATCCTCTTGTTGCCCAGGTTGTTAACTCTTAGCTTCGTAAGGTGAGTCTTCAAAGTATTGATCCTCTACTGCATAAGAAGAGGTAGAGAAAATTTGTAATAAATTGGCTGAGTCTTTAGGAAACATGGAATCTGTTTTTGTAAAGAAGTCCGGTTGAGATGAGAAAGCATTTCGACGGACTGGCTCATGGAAGGTCTCACATCCTTTTCTTGCTCAACGCAAAGTAGTGTTGTTTTCAGGACTCTCTCCAACTCTTCCAAATTAAATTTCCATGCAACTTGGGATCCACTACCTCCTCAATCCCTCTCCCTTCCCTCATCAATGCAGACTGTCATCTCTGTGAGATGAGTAGAGAACAACAAACATGTGAGATAAGTAGAGAACAAACACCAACACACTGTGATCCCTACCTTTTCCTGAGTTACGACGACCATACACTTAAGTTATATGTATAAGAAATTTTAATTATATATATCATCTTTCATCCAACCACCTTTTCAGACATTGTATTAACCTCCATGCATGATATTTGAAAACTTAATTAAATCTTTTTACTTTCCATGTGACTCGATTTCATATCTTAGAAATTCTTAATAAATAAAGAAAGAGAGAGACGCATCTCTGGATTGTGGAATACGTTGTAGAAATTTGTTTGATCAAAACAATAAAATATTTAATATTAATTGAAATCCACTGAAATTGGGGTGTAAAATGTCCTCTTTACTTGACTGAATGAGATTTATGAGGATGTGGGGGCGATTGCGTGACTTTGAATTTGACTTAGGGTAGTTGTCGGGGACCGAGGTGATTGGAAGTTGGAACATGACTTTGACTTTGGGTGTATGTGGGGGTGATTGCAAGTTGGAATAGACACAAACTATAAGTTTCAGTTGTTCTAGATGTTTTCAGCTCGTGGAATACAGACAGGGTTGTTATTTTCTTGAGAAGCCCGTGCAATATGAACAGGGTTGTTATTTTCCATCCGAAGCCCGTGCAATACGAACAAGGTTGAGAAGCCCGTGATGGGAAATTTGTCCATCAAATTTCATCCCTCCGGTGATTGCAAGTTGGAATAGACACGAATTGTAAGTTTCATTCATTCTAGACGTTCTCAACTCGTGCAATATGGACAGGGTTTTTATTTTCCTTGACGTTGTTGTGGGGTGATGGACCGTTAATTTTAGCTTATGGAGATGTTTTCAACTTGTGCAAGACAAACAAGATTGGTAGTTTCCGATGAAGTATGTAGATTAGAGAAGAATCTTAAAATACTTCACATTGTGTGCGCAATCTATAACTACTAGGGTTGGAATTTGTATTTATTTTTATTCGGTTGAAATAATTTCTTTTGACATTTTAAGTTTTTATATTTTCAGTGAACCACTTTATGGAAAATAAAAAATTGAACTTCAAGAATTAAGTTTTGATAAGAAAATAACTCTTTAATAATAAATTTTTAACTTACTTATAATATTAATATAATATTTGTATTCATTTATATTAAGAAAGTTTATACAAAACTTTTGTATTAATCAATAAAGATATGGTCAAAATTACATTGTTTCTCATGACATGTTAGTGACAATGTAAACATGGAAAAACATGGAGGGATTATTCAAGGTACTTTTACAATGAATTTGAATATGGTGTAAAAAGATGAAATGTAAGAAATTGAATTAGCTTTTTGAATATATATTTTTTATTTTCTGAATAACTATGTGAAATTTGATTTTTTATGTTAACATTTTATGTTAAAGTGGTTAAGCTAATAAAATGCTATAGCACAAATAAGAGGTATGTATTTTAGGATTTTGATATAAGAAAAAAATAGATTAAAAATAGTAAACACTATTAATTTAAAAAAAAATTATATATTTGGAATCTACATTATGATATATGTCAACACAAAATTAGATTAAAAATCGTAAACACAATTAATTAATTTATTTATTTATTATATATATTTGGAATCCACATAGCTTTGTAGTTTCATCAACAATGGATTTGTGTAGTCTATAGAAAAATAACATAAAAAAAAGAGATAGAAAGAAGTATTCATAGAAATGGAGGCTTTTGTGTATTTGCAGACCAAACCGTTGGATTTGTCATCCCAAGCCTAAATATGAGGCAACCAACTCAACATAAATGTAAGATAGAGTTGTCATTTCTTCCCCCAAAAAATTGAATTAGAAATAAACCACACACACTCCTAAGAATGTGCACACGTTCTAGGAACATGCACACGTTCTAGGAACATGCACACATTCTAGGAACGTGCACGTGCTCTAATTAATGTCCACACACTCTAAAGAATGCACACATGTTCCTGGAACATGCACACACTCTTATGCATTTTGTATTTGTTTCTCTTTCTCTCCCCCCCTCTCTCCCCCTCTCTATGTATCCATCTCGCTATCTTTCTCATTGTATCCCCCTCCCTCTATCTCCCCCCCTTTCTCTCCTTACCTCTCTCTACCTC
>ML783303.1:586495-598122 GCA_009831015.1 Picea engelmannii | reverse complement strand
TAGTGAATGAAATTATGAGTACTGCCAGAATCAATTAGGACTATTACCTTTTTCTTTTTGATGTATCTTTCGATCTTGAGGGTTTGAGGAGTGCTAATTCCAGCCAATGCATTACACGATATCGTGGGAGTCAACTCTTCAGATGAAATTCCTTCTATGTTTTCATCTTGAGATGGTTCTTGTTCTTGTTCTTCTTCCTCTTCACAATCTATGTAGAATAATTTCTTCTCACCACACTTATGTCCCTTACTGTACTTGTTGTCACAATTAAAGCATAAACCTTTTGCTTTTCTTTCCTCCAATTGTTGAGGTGTCAAACTTGTAGGTTGAGGTGTTTTAGAAGAAGGAGAATTATTCTCTCTATAGATGTTAGGATTGGTCCTTCTAGTAGCCATAGCCATATTTTTACTTTCAACATTTCTTGCCACTTTAAATGCATTGTCCAATGATTTGGGTTCCCAAAGGTGAACCTCATGTTGAATGTTATCCTTTAAAATTCCTATGAATACATCAATCAAGTGCTTATATGGAATATCAGTTACCTTTATATTCAATCTTTGGAAGTTCTCAATGTGCTCGGTAACTGAACCCTTTTGCTTGAGATTTATCAATTGGTAAAAGAAGGTATTGCTCCTTTTATCCTCATAGTGTGCTATCATTTCTTCCGTGAAAATTTTCCAAGTGATGAGTGATTTGTGAGAACAAATCCATCGATATCATAAAGAAAGATTAGGTTCTAAATATAAAGAAGCAATTCGTACCTTTTGTGTATGTGGCACATTATGTAGATCAAATAATTTCTCCATCTGAAGTATCCATGTGATTGGATCCTTGCCATCAAACTTCCTCATATTGATCTTAGGAATCTGGTTGGTCTTAAATCCAAAGTTGGAGTTTATCCAGTCTTGATTCACCTTCCTTGTGTCCTCATCATGAATTTCATGGGATGCACTTTGACTTTCAGGTGTCTTCTCAGTTACAAATATTTCAATACTTCCATGATATCCTCTTTTAAACCATCCATATTTTCCTCCAACATAGCTTCCATCTCTTGTTGCTATCTTCTTTTGTAAATCATTTATGCCCCTACGCATTTTTTCACCTTCATCAAGAGTCCAAGTAGGATTTTTTGTAGGCTTATTTGGTGTAAAAGTTCCCTTTTTAGGTGGCATGTTGGCCAAGTATCAATTTTGAACCTTGATTTTGAGGTGGTTTTGCTAGACAATATTTCTTCTGTTGTATCTCCCAAGTTTCGACCCTTTTGGGTATGAAACTTTATTTTATGTAGTTCTCTAATATTTCTTCTCTGCAATGCCACAGGTCTGATCAAAATTGGATGTTCCAAGTGGAATTTATGGTAACTTCCCCACAACTTGCCAATATTTGGCCTTTCCAGGAGATCTCACTTGTATAGCGTTCCCCGCACAAAATAATTGATATAATATTCTGAAACTTATACCAGAAATACTAAAGACTGTCCATGATCCAATGAAACCAGTCCCACTCAATTTGGATACTCTAGGAAGAAGTTATGATTTTTTTACCTGGAACACCTTCTTGAGACTAGTCAATAGGACTAGTCAGATACCCTATCTTACACAGGGTGTATCTACAAATTTAAGATGACCCAGAAGATGAAAATTTTACCATAAATTCCTTAATAATATATGTGAATAGCCTCCAGATTTCAAGGTCTGAAATGTAACAAAAAATTGTTTATAGTGAAAATTCCGCAATGAATCAATTCAGGCTGATTCCATAACCCTATCTTGTATAGGTTGTATCTCCGAAAGTATAAGGTCTTAGGATCTGAAATTTGAACCCAACATACCTTGATCTGTCTAATAAATATCCTCCAAGCCATTCCTTATGAAATGTTGTAGAAACAAAGCTATAGAGAAAATTCCAAGGTGTCTCAAATGTAGCAGCGAAACCCTAAGACCTTGAGATTTGATACCATATGTTAAGAACCAAATATCAATATATCATAGAAAAACCTCAGAAAAAGTACTCAACTCCTTGAAAAACAGACAATTTCAGAGAATAAGCCTCTTTGAGGGGGAAACCTCCTTTTACCCCACTTAAATGTTCAAGTACAAGATGATTCAAAATGAAAATGTCTCCTTGGTATATATAGGAGACTAGGAGGTATAATTACCACTAATGGCCTAAAGCTAACATAAATAAAATAACATTACTAATATAATATGCCCCAATTAAGGGGTAATGAGCCAATATTAGGGCTTAATAGATAAGGGGCACACTTCCTGGGGTGGGACAGACATGTGGGGAATGAGAGGATGTATGTTGTTAGTGTGAGTTGGCTCCTTGAATGAAATCATTCATGTTGATTGTGAAACTTCTTGTTGTCTCATCCTATCCTAGGAATCCCTTTACCTAGGTGGAGTTTAGTCCCATCTCGTGGGTGACCCACTGCTTAGAGTGATGAGCAGCATGGTCTAAGGTTGGGAGGTTCATGGAATGTCTGCACGCAGTTGGTGGTCTTCTATAAAAAGATAAGTAATATTTATGTGTTTAATTGCATGTTGTGTATTGTATATGATTTTATAATTATGAGTATTTCCTATGTATGTTGTATGTATAGGCTTACTGTTATTTCCGCATGAATCTATGTTGTAGCAGAATGTATTTGTTTGTTTGAAGTTTATATATATGAAGTTTCACAAGAGTTTTTGTGTGCCATAGCCCAGCAGGTCTATGGATGGGTATTTTAAAATTTGATTATCAGAAATAAGTGAAGTATTAATGTGGCATGCCTCGGCCTGGAAGGCTCAGAGTACACTACAGTCTGGTATCAGAGCTCCAATTTTCAACACTGAGCCTGGATGGTCCGTGTAAGTTGAAACTGAAGAAAAATTTTAAGAAATAATTGTTATCAAAATAGACAAAATTTGAGTTTCAGAAATCCATGAGTGCCAAGAGGGCACTGAGAGCACACCTTAACTATGTCTGAAAGCTCATAAGATGTAGTGGTTCAAGAAAGCTAGCAGAGGAAATAAACCACAATAATCGTGGTTTTGGGGCCACAAAGTTAATATTTGGATCGTCGGATCTATTCGGGGGAAGGAATATCCTTCATAGCCATCGGATCTGGGGAAGTAGTGCGGTTGTTAACTCCTCAAGTCCTTCGGAATTTGTTGCTTTGAAAATTTTAAATATTTTGACAAAAAGGAGGCAAAATCCCTGAAGATCCGAAGTCCAAGAGTGAATCTCCATCGTAGATAATTTGGAAGAAGGTGGACCATTGGATCCCCCATGTGGTTTGGAATTTCGGTGTTCGGTGAAATGAGGTTGTGGTTGTATAGAGTGGAGTTTTCCCTGAAGTCTCGAAGTCTGAAACCAATCTAGATCATCCATTATCGAAGACGTGTGTCTGCATACTTGCAAGTGTACAAAATTTCAGTGTTTGGTAGTTTAGGGGTTGTATGGTGATCAACACCAAAAACTTCTGAAGCCCGAAGCCCTGAAGCACCGAAGTCCCGAAACTCTAGAAAAGAATAGTTTAGAGAGTTATCCACTTCGGGGTTTGGAAGAAATGTGGAGTTGTGTTGAGGAAATATCCGAAGTCCTGAAGTTTTGGAGCGTCAAAGTGATGTGACATGATGGCGTCACCTGGAGTGATGTGGGCTTGAACAAGAGTTCGAAAGCTCAGCCATCAGGAGTTTTAATGTATGCAGATGAGAAGTTTTCTGAAGTCCCGGAGCTATGAAGTCTCAAAGCTCCGAGGAACAACTGTTCGAAAGTTTGACATTTGGGAATTAACAAGTATATGCATGTGAAAAATTTTGAATCCCAAAGTGTCAAAGTCTGGGAAAGTTAGAGTGACATGGAATGATGACGTCACTGAGAGTGATGTGGAGTTGTTCGAAAATTTGACATTTGGGAGTTTTGAAGGATGTTGGAGAGGAAAATTCCAAAGTTCTGGAGCGTAGAAGTCATGAAGCATCGAAGTGACGTGGCCTGTTGATGTCACCTAAGTTGATGTGGACACACTTGATGCTTGTCATGTGTCATCGTGTTTTGTGTTTCTTAAATAACTTTTGTGCTAATTGGAACTCGACATGTGTCACCCATTAGATTGGATCATGTGTCATATCAATACTTATACCACGTATCTCCTCCTGGGGCCTGTTTGATGTTGAGACTTTGAAAGTTCAGAGGTTTGGAATTTATAGAAATTGGAGTATGTGGTTGCAGGAAAATATGAAGTGTGAAGCCCCGAAGATTTTCTCTGGGTGTTCGCCAGTTCGACTTTGGGGGGAAATGTAATATGATGAAGGTAAAACCTATGAAGCTCGAAGAAACAAAGTTCCAGAGTAATGAAACGTCAAAGTGCCAGCCAAGAATTTGGAAATTCGGAGTTTGGGGGAATGTAAGTATATAGATGAAAAAACCTTCGAAGCGCAAAGCTTCTTTAGGAATTCTCCAGTTCAACGTTAAGAGGGAACGATGTGTGGATTTGACGAAACTTCCAAAGCCTGAAGTAAGCTTCGAAGTAGTGAAACCTTGAATCTTCGAAGGTGTACTGTGAAAGGATTCGCTAGTTCAACATTCAGGAGAAATAAGGCATGCGGTAGTAAGAACCTCCGAAGCCCAAAGTTTCAGAGCTCGAAGTCCTGAAACTTCAGATGAGTGCATATCAGATAAGTGCTCGAACATAGCCCTTGGTAATATAAGACTTTGGTCGGGATAAAAGAGGGCTAGTGTCGAATTGTTGTTTTCAAAGACAAATTGTTCAAATATTCATAACTTCCTGCTCAAAATCATAATTGAGCAAGGGAGCAGTCAATGGAAAGATCTTGGAAAATAGAACATAACTGTTCACCCAGAAATTGAGATGAATAGTCAATTTATCAAAAAATCAGAAGAAAGATTTATGATATATTATTGAACCAGAATGGCTCATATTTTCATAAAATTGTTGAGTCAGTTAGCCTGACAAAGTTCTATTGGTTGAACATTTTGAGTTAACAACAACTAGATCAAATCAAGATCATCTCACTGGGTATAGGAATGGAGGAGACATAGGGAGATTATATCTAGGAATATGATATCAGAGGGATGGATGTCCATATGGGTATTGAAGGAACAAAGTCCAACAAACATGGAGAAGGAAAGGATGAAAACATGAATGCGGTAGAGACCATTAAAATTTGCAGAAATATATTGAAAGTCATAAAGTTGATAATGAAAGGCTTATGAAATCCAAGGAGTAGTAGGAAGACTTCAACATGAATTTAATGTAGAGTTTGGACATAATTGAAAAGAAATTGGATAATAAGAATGGCTCAAGAAAATCAAGAATTCATAGGTCTCCTGAGGATAAAGGAAGATCAAGGAGTGTTAGCAAACATCACCATCACTCCCCAAGAAATTCCAATATGAGAGAACATAGTGGCTCAAGTTCATCCCCTATAAGGAAGCATCAAAAGAGATCTGGGGTGGATGAACTTCATGGAGAAATGAACAAAATCAAACTTCCTACATTTGTTGGTGAGCATAAGAAGGATGCAGATGCTGAGACATGGATGCTATGAATGAGAAAATATTTTCAATTGAATAATTATTCTTCTCATGAAGAAGGAATAATTTCTATCTATCATCTCAAGGGAAAGACATCCATGTGGTGGGATTAGCTTGTGGAGGTGCAACACATCAAAGAGAAAAATGTTACTTGGAAGGAATTCAAGAAGTATTTTGAAAAGAGATACTTGACTAAGAGATATTATGACAGGAAAATGAAGGAGTTATTTGAGATCAAACTTGGAAATATGACCATTCATGAGTATGAAAGAAGGTTTTTGGAACTGTTGAAGTATGTCTCCTTCATCAAGGATGAGACAGTTAAGATTGAAAGGTATTAGAGTGGGATGACATCCTTCATCAGTGATAAGATTCAATATGATGATCCCAAAAATTTGGAGGAGACCATAAGGCAAGATAAATTCCTATATTATCATCATAAAGAAAATCCAACTTTCCAAAAATCTTGGGAAGACAAGAAGAAGTTTAAGATGGATCAGAGGAAGAAACGGAATGAGCCACCATTCTTCAGAAATAGTCCTTAGGGACAACCAACTTATAGTGATCCTAGAACGATTGATACAGGTGGGAAAAGGCCAAGGAAACCACCTATTCAATGTCTGGGTTGCAAAGGAGATCATATGTATAGAAATTGTCCTCATAGAAGTGACAAAGTGAGAGTTTTCCACAATGTACATCAAGCTGAAATAGTGGAGGACATGGGTATAAATGTACCAAGGATCTATGCAGCCCTAGAAAACAAGCAAGCTAAGTTTCAATCACACATGATTGAAGTGGAAGGCATGATCAACAACCAAACCATTGCAATTTTAATTCTTTCAGGAGCTAGTCATAGTTATATAGATCCTAAGGTGGTGGAAAAATTGCATTTTCCAAGAAGAAATCATGGGAAATCTTGGTTGGTGCAGTTGGCTACTAGAGCCAAGATAAAAGTCAATGAGTTGGTTAAGTCATGTCTAGTGGGAATGAATGGGCTGAGAACCAAGGCAGATTTGAACATCTTGCCTTTAGGCTCCTATGAATTTCTAATTGGTATGGATTGATTGGACCAACATCGTGTTGTCTTAGACTATCATATTAAGGCATTTACTTTCCTGGATGAGGAAGGGAACCTAAGGACAGTACAAGGAATTCCTAGGGCAGTAGATGTCAGATAAATTTCAACATTGCAGTTGAAGAAATGTTACAAAAGAGGTTTTCAATTATTTGCAGCTCATATGGAAGAAACACTTAAGTATAAGGTGTCAAATATTGAACATTATGCAGTCCTAAAGGAGTTTGAGGATGCATTTAAAGAAATACCTAGATTACACCCTAAAAGATATATTTATTTCTCTATAAATATGATACCTAGAGAAACTCCAGTATCCAAGACTCCTTACAGGATGAGTACACCAGAACTGAAGGAGTTGCAAATGTAGCTTGAAGAGATTTTGAAGAAGGGGTATATAGGCCCAATTTTGTCCCCTTGGGGTACCCTAGTTTTATTTTTGAAGAATAAGGATGGACGATTGAGACTATGTATTGACTTCATACAGTTGAAAAATGTAACAGTAAATAATAAGTATCCTTTGCCAAGGATCGATGACCTCTTTGATCAATTGAAGAATGAAAAAATATTCTCCAAGATTGATCTCAGGTCTGGTTATCATCGAGTAAGAATTAAAGATGAAGACATCAACAAGACTGCTTTCAAAACAAGGTATGGCCATTATGAGTTAACAATGGTGCCATTTGGATTATCAAATGCACCAAATGCCACTTTTCTCTACGGTGGAGTCTCCAGGTGAAAGATAAAGTAAGCCTTATTCACATATTCAATATTTGTTCACCATCAAAGACCAAAATTTAACTTTGTCGTTCTCCCAGGGAAAAATGATTTTGTTTCTTCATCCACGACAACAACGAAAAAAAGATGTTGTTACTGAGATTGATTCTAAGGCTCAAAGAATAATGTCAGGCATCAAAGGTTTTAAAAGAAGTTCTTTTGTGAGTGATTTTTCTACCTTCATTTTTATGAGAAATAATCTTTAAATTAAATTAATGACAATACAATACAGAGGTTGTATCTCATTATCTGAGTCGCAATTGTAATGTCAAATGATGTAGAAATATTTACAAAAATTTTAAACAAAGTCAGGTATCAATTACAGACAAGTCTCACCTTGTTTGCAATAGAAGAAAAAGTAGAAGATGCACCCTTGAACAGGATATGAAAATGAAAAAATTCACACAGATCACATGTCTTGTTTTACTCACAGTAACAACAAAAGAAAAGTTGTTACTAAATGAACCACTAATATATTATGATCATAGTAGATGTAGTAGTAAATTGCAATCAATCACTCTTCAAGAACTACAGAAATAAATTCAGAGAAATGGAAACACAGAGCGAACACATAACTCAAATTGAACGAAACTTAGAATCTTTGTATTCACTTGTATAAATACTCAAAAGAGTTTCTCTTTTAAATTCAGCAAGAAGCAGCCTTGAATAGATCTAAAATCTATCTATTTATAAAAAAATTGTCACAACTGAAAACCATTGGACTTCCCACAATGTATGACTAAAAATAGAATACATACAAATAAAATAACAACTTGCAAATATTGTTGAGTTTTGTTGGTGCTTCCTCTATCTCTTTGTCTTCTTGCAGATGCACTCGCTTTCCTTTGATATTTGAGTTGGGTACACATGTCCATTAAGGCCACCACAATCATTTGTCTTACTTTATTTTCCATTTGATCTCATTGCCATCTGTCCCTTCAGATCCATTTACTGGGATAAGGAATTGAAGTTGAAGACATGGGGGGGATAATTAGATGAATAACTCGATGTTGGCTCGTTATGGGATGGCTATCGGTTACAGGGGAGAGTAATTGTTCATGAAAAGAATGATGGGGGGACAAGTGTCCAATAAGGAGGTGGGATGAGTGGATGCAAGAATGCAGTTGGTAGGGATAGACAGGGTAAGTGACGGTTAGAGGGTGAAAGGTAGAGTGGGTGGAGAAAGTGAACATTGTACATGTTATTTCATTTTCTCCTGGCTACACTCTCTTTTCCCTATTCAATGCATTGGGTTCACCTGTCCATCAATGCTACCATGAATCTTGAAGGCTCAATCCTCTTATTTAATTCAAAGGAAAACATCTTCTTATGTATCTGGGGTAGCTTCTCCTGTATTTTGTTCACTTCTTGGACTGTGAACTGATATTGTGAACTTGGAATAACCAACCATTCATTGATTTTAAGTAAATCAATCTGGCTCGTCTCTTGGATGGTGGCCTGAGTGTTTTCCTTCTTCTTTCCAAATATTTTTTGGTTCATTTCTATTTCGATCTGCCCCAAGGCCTCTGATATACTATTCCCTTCGAACTCAATTATCTTTTTATTTATTGATGATAATGCCTCTAGACAAGCCTCTTTTACATCTCTGACAAGTTTCTTGCCTTCTTCCAGATTTGTTTCCTAGGAGCTTAGGGCCATTTTGCCTCTTACTTGTTCAGAATGAGAGAGAAGGGGAAGACTAGGGGTATTAGCTCTCTGCTTCCATATGAGAACTTCTTAAAACTTAGACCGGGATGAGCAGGCCTATTTTTCCTTGACATAAATATCTTTTAGAGAAAGGTCTACTACCTGATAACATTTTTGGATAGCATATACTTTTTGATAGAGTTCTTTCTTGACAACTTCCAACCTCTCATTGACTTATGATGCTTGTGTTTTGAAGGCCGAAATGTCTATTGTTGTTGTTGAATTAGGATCAATCAATTTTTCACGCTCAGTGATCAGTCCTTTTCTTGTCCTTGAACTCTGGTAAAGCAGCTCAAGGTTATCTTGTAACTGCTTAATTTGATGTTGATGACTAGCCCTGATTTGTTCAATGTCCTGGATCATCCTACTTCTAACAGTATGTTCTGTACTATATATATCATTTTTCAATTGTTCTACCAAGAGGCATTTCTGTCGCAGTTGTTCGGTTAAATTTTCCACTGACCATTGATTGGCAGTGGAAAAATCCCCTAATGAACTTGCAACTTCTTTTTCAAACTTTGGACCATCGTGGTCTTTCCCATCATACACCAATCTTTGCCTTTTAGTGATAACTCCATCCTTTTTGTGAGATTCTCTCTTTATGATAGCTTTTCATTTCTTGCTGAAAAATAAATCTGAGGGAGGCATCTCTTTGAGCAAGATAGGAGTAATATCACCTACAAAAGTGAGTTTGACACTAGGATTTCTGAAGAGGGTTTGTAAAGGGGTTAATGATGTAATAGGAGACATAATTTATGTGGAAGGTTCATGTCCTATTGTATTCGGGGTGCCAATTGGAGTAGATGGTGTTGAATGAGGGACAACTTGTCCCAGATTCATGAAAGCTTCAAATCAAGCTAACACCTATGGATCATTCAGTCCTAACAGTGATTCTCTTATTTCGTGAAATAACACTTCTGGGCGTTTTGGAACTTCCTCAACTTTCCGCTTAGCGGACCAACTTGGCTCAGATCCTGTAGGCCTAGATTCTTGTGAAGGAGGCATGATTATTGACTCTCCTTGCAATATCTTTGGTAAATTGTTTCATCTGTGTTTCTGAAAGCCAAGGAAACTAGCTTGTTGGTCAGGGGGAAGAGTCTGGAATCTACTTCGAACTTCCTCATAAGATCTAACTCCCCTAAACATTTCATCATAAGGAGAATTCTCATGAATGTATCACTTCATGTTAAACTCAGCCAGATGATTTTCCACTATCTTATGTGGATCCTTATTGAACTCAAATCCAACTAATTTGACATCTTCTAGGGTTGTGGACTTGACATTACTGTTGGGTATGTGTTATATTCTTTTCATGTGTGTGTGTGTGGGTGCGTCAGATACGACAACTGTGTCTGACGATACCTTCACCTAGAGCTATGTCGTGTGCATCGAGAACTTTCCTAAGGTGGTCCCAGGGGGGGGAAAGTATGCCCCCCCTGGTTACGCACAACATTTGGGGCAGCGCCCCGAAATTTGTTTGGGGGCAATTTTTTCTATTTTTAGCGGATTTTTCTATTTCTAGCAGATTTGTAAATTAATCCTGGATTAAGGGATTAGGGTTTTGGTATCTACGGAATACCTAAAAACATTGTATATAGCGAATGGTGAAATTTGATATAATGAAAATAAGAAAGGTTTTCCCGGTTGAGGGTTTCCGGTATAAAATCTCTATGTACTCTGTGTATGAGCCATTGATTAATTTTTGTATTGCTTAAGAATCTGTAAGCATTTCTTTACTTCGCATGTTTAAAACTTACATGTGGTATCAGAGCTCGTTTTTGGCTTTAGATGGACGCCTTTGTTGCTGAGGGTTTGGCTCGGTCTTGATAGATCAAGTTTATCTTGGGTCTATGATAAACCTGGGTTTAGTGGGAGCTTTTGCAGTGGATATTCGAGTAAATAAAGAGGAATGGCGAGCTCATCTAGAATCGACATAGAGAAGTTCAACGGTAAAAACTTTGAGCTATGGAAGATCAAGATGGAGGACCTTCTTGTAGACAAAGAACAATGGATCGATGTGGATCCTGGTACACAGCCTACTGGTACACCATCTACAAGCACACAGGCTACTGGTACACAACCTACCAGTAGACAAACTACTAGTACACTAGTTACTAGTATGTCGAAGGAAGATTGGGACAAGTTGGACAGAAGAGAAAGGAGTACTATTCGACTCTTTCTGGAAGATTCGGTGTTGTTGAATGTCTCAGGAGAATCTACAGCCAAGGAACTATGGGATAAGTTAGGGAATTTGTATCAATCAAAGTCCCTGGTAAACAAGTTGTTTCTTCAAAAGAAGTTGTATCATCTTAGGATGGAAGATGGAGATTCTGTGACAAAACATCTAAATGCCTTTAATACTCTGGTAAGTCAACTTGGATTTGTTAATATTACGATTGCAGAAGAATATAAGTGTATTACTTTGTTATGTTCTTTGCCAGACTCTTGGGATAATTTGGTTGTAGCAATAGGTAGTACCACTCAATCTACATTGAAGTATGAGGATGTAGTTGCATCCTTGTTATCT
>ML783303.1:554801-584921 GCA_009831015.1 Picea engelmannii | reverse complement strand
AGTTTAATGCACAAGGTAAAGTGGAGAAATACAAAGCTCGGTTAGTAGCAAAAGGTTATTCCTAGGTAGAGGGAATTGACTTTGGTGATATTTTTTCTCCTGTTGCTAAGTTAACTTCTATTAGATTTCTTTTATCTATTGCTGCTACTTTTTATCTTGAAGTGGAACAAATGGATGTGAAGACAACATTCCTACATGGGGATCTGGAAGAATAAATCTACATGAAGCAGCCAGAAGGATTTGTAGTGAAGGGAAAGAAAGAGCTAGTCTGTAAGCTAAAGAAGTCACTATATGGTCTAAAGCAATCACCTAGGATGTGGCACCAAAAGTTTGAGACATACATCCTTGGATTGGGATTTGTAAGAAGTAGGGCTGATCATTGTGTATATTCCAAGTAGGTTGGAAATCACTTCATTTATGTAGTGTTGTATGTTGATGACATGTTGTTGGTAGGAAATAACATGGATGTTATCAAGGAGGTGAAATCGTAGCTATCCTCCAAATTTGACATGAAGGATCTCGGTGCTGCTAACTTTATTTTGGCAATGGAGATTAAAAGAGATCGTGCAAACAGGAAACTCTGGTTGAATCAAAGAAAATATGTTGAAACGATATTGCAGAGGTTTATTATGCATGGAAGTAAACCGGTCAAGGTTCCTATTCCTATAGGTGTAAAGTTATCTGCATATCAGTGTCCCAAGACGCGGGAAGAAGAAGAGGACATGTCCCATGTTCCATATGCCAGTGCAGTTGGCAGTTTGATGTATGCAATGGTTTTTACTAGACTGGACATTTCACATGCAGTGGGAGTTTTGAGCAGGTATATGTCAAAACCAGGAAAGGAGCATTGGACAACAATAAAGAGGGTCTTCAGGTATCTTCATGGAACCACCAGTTATGGATTGTGCTACCAAGGAAGACAAGGGTTGGACAAAGTGGTGGAAATACATGGCTTTGTTGATGGAGACTGGGTTGGATATTTTGATTGCAGAAGATCTACAAGTGGGAATGTGTTTAACCTATTTGGAGGAGCAATCAGTTGGATGAGCAAAAGATAGGCTGTAGTGGCACTCTCAACTACAGAAGCTGAATACATGGCAGCCACTCATGCAAGAAAGGAAGCAGTATGGTTATAAAGATTGTGTTCAGGTATTGGGTTGGTACAACAAGCAGTGAGATTAGACTGTGACAGTCAGAGTGCAATATTCCTGGCAAATAACCCATCTTATCATTCGAAGACAAAGCATATTGATGTTTAGTATCACTTTGTGAGAGACATGGTTGAGGAAAATAAGGTGTTGTTGGAAAAGGTTGACACTTTGAAGAATGTTGCAGATTCATTGACAAAGTCTGTGAGCACAGAAAATTTCTCCTGGTGTAGAGTAACAATGGGCATTGTTGCCCTCAATTGTTGACTATATAATCCACTGGACCCTTGGATGCAAAGAAATCAACAAGTGGGAGAATGACCAGAATATAATAGTGTGAACATGCCAACTTGAATGGGGAAATTGGGCCAAACCTTTTTCTGAGATGCTTTCAACTCCTTGCTAATACCTTCTGGTACCGTTTGGTATGCCACTTATCTGCACACCAGCCTATCAGGTTAAAACTGTGGGAGGGCATGAGGAGGAATGGAACAACCAAATACTCTGATATAGGAGAAATTCTCCTCAATGAACCAGTTTGTAAGTTTTACCAAGTTTCCCATAATCCTTTCTGAAATCCAGGGTGGAGGGTGATCGTAAAAATCTATATGAACAGACAATACAATAATGTGATAGATTTCATAAAATAAGTCTTTGGTGTTCTCCTCCCATAATTTGGAGTGATAGAAATGAATTGGCTCATAATTGGTCAGGGTATAACCCCAGTTCATTAGGTGAAAAGGGGTCATGAAACAAATGGCATCCATAACATATGGCGACATGTAAAATGGGGCAAGCTACCCTTTTGATTTTGATGATTTATACTCAATGATTTCCTTGGCCAAATTATCAGATAGCATTTTGGCCTAATTGAAGGAATAACCCTTGGCTACCTCGTTCATGATGGATAACCACTCAACTGAGAAATATGTAGGTTTCTTCTTCCCAAACAGGCGATAGAGCATCATGGCTACATACAACATATGAGCATATAAAGACGTCGTGGTGTACATACCATGAGCGTTGGCTCTGAATTTTTCCGGATGTACCCACCAGGACTTGACTATATCATGACCATTTATACCATATTGGGTTCATTCCTTTCTCTCAAACTCAAGAAGAAATGTGGCATTGTAAGTTTATTTAGGGGTATGGGAAATTTTTTACATTACTTGAAGGTGCTCTGGTAGGAAAGAGTCGACGATGACCTGCTGGTGGTTGATGACGCTCCTGGTTTGGATGTCGACATGTTCCAAAGCCCAATGAATCATATCGTTCTAGGGTGTGTATTTTTGTTCATGCAACGATCTTATGCGGTTCTGACTGTGCTATGTTTTTTATCTTAGCCGTAAAGGACTCGTCATCTTCTTCGGCAGAGTCATCTGGACAGTTAATTCTCTCATGCTCTAAGACATCAAAAACTTTCTTCCAAGTTTTAATGGTGTCCACAACTCACGGAGTTGTGTCTGATAGAACATCTACATTTGGATTTGAGTCATTACCTGATGCGTCAAGCTTCTTTGTAGCTTTTCGTGGCACCATAATCCTCAAGAACATAAAATTATCCTACTTGTGACCAGAGAAGTCTGTAAGCTATACACTGAATAGAAAACTTCTAATTGCAAATGGTAAAAATGATTTTGAAATTTGAAGTGATTTATTCAAAAAAGTCTATCGATCTTTGTATAGCTCTACTGATGAAGAATTTATTAAACATAATGGAATTCATTACCTGGTGATTCACAATATTTATTTGAAATCATTAACCTTAATCAATCATAAATGTCATTAATACTTTGATAGTTCGTGTTCAGAAGTTCTGGATGTGACAGGGTGGAAACCTCCCGAAGTCCGAATTCACGGAGGAATTAATCTCTGAGTAAACACTTTTATGTCTTAATTAATCATGTTTAAAACGTTGTATTATCTTTAAGTATTTCGGAAGTTTGGAATTTGGAATTTTTTAATATAGCGCAAGAGAAATTTTCCGAAATCTGAAACTGCGAAGTGATTAATTAACACTTAATCATGACTAATTAAAGTTGATAACCGTTTTATTAGTTCCTTGAAAACCCATTTTACTTTTTGTAATCACTTAACTTCGATGCTTTTATAATCCGGGGATTGTGAAATAAAAAACTCCCAAAGAGCAGTCTCTCGGAGTGATGTGGCAGGGATGATGTCATTTTGATCATGTGTCAAAAAACGAGAGGTGCCATGTGTCACTTGAAAATGTGCGAATCATCCGACGTAAATATAAAAAATAAGTTCCACGTGTCAACCCAAGAATTTTTTTTTTTTAAAAGGACATGTGTCCTATGACTCGTGTTCATGAGTTCTTTGGGAAAAGTCATGAGTGTTTATCTTTGGAAATTCAGAGTTTCGGGGTTTTTGTTGTTTAGGTTTTCTGGAATACCCGAAGCACGAAGCTCTGAAGCGACCATTAAAGGCTTTCTTTTAAAACTCAAGCGGCTCCAAAACTTCAGGGATCATTAGGATCATTCGATCAAATTAGAGTTACTCATTGACGATAGATACCGTAAGCGCCCTATTGATAAATAACAACCAATGGATTTATTTTAATTTTAAAAGGCCACTTTCTAGGTTTTTTTCTTTTTTGGGTAAAATTTTATTTCTAAGAGGTAAAATATATAAATCTCAAAAGATCAAACTTATTCGTGTTCTAACACCACCATTCAACTAGGGGTAACCATTGAGCCCATTGATTTTTCCACTTAGATGCAAAACACCTCAAATATGTTTCTAAACACTTGTTGACAACTTTAGTTTGGCTATCCATCTAGGGGTGATAGGCAGTGTTCAGATGCAATTGGGTGCCCTGTAGCTTGAACAATTATTGCCAAAAAATGTTGGTGAAAGTGGGGTCTCTATTAGAGACAATAGAATTAGGCATGCCATGACACTTGAATATATTATCCATGAATATTTGAGCCACTGTGGAAGCTGTGAATGGGTGTTGAAGAGCACAACAATGAGCATATTTGGAGAGATGATCTATGACCACCATGATGACTGACTTATTGCATGATTTAGGTAATCCTACAATGAAATCCATACAAATATGTCTTCAAATAGAAGGGGGAATCATAAGAAGTTGGAGTGTGCCCGGAGATTTGACACTTTCTCCCTTGTTGCATTGACAGACCTCACATTCAACCATAAAGGTACAGACGTCCTGTTTCATATCCTCCCAAAAAAAAGAACGTTTGACTCGTTCATAGGTTTTAGTAAACCTTGAATACCCGGTTGTGGGTGAGGCATGAAGTTTAGAAAGAAATGTGAATTGAAGTTGGGATTGTTTACATAATTACTAACGAACTTTGTAGCGAAGCTATTCATTATGCCAAGAGTACCCTGTAGAAACTAAAGAATTATGTTTCAATTGGTGGAGTAGGATAGAAATTTTGCGGCCCTGTAGCCATTCCTGACGAACAACTTGGAGCCAATATGGTAAAATGAAGGAGAGCGAGAAAAGGGACCCTTCTTCTTCATATTTCCGGGAAAGAGCATCGACCACTACATTTTCCTTTCCCTTGTTGTAAATGATCTCATAATCATATCCAAATATCTTGGTCACCCATTTTTGTTGTTCCGGGGATGAAATTCTTTGTTCCAGGAAATACTTGAGACTCTGATGATCAGTTTTTATTTGTAATTGTTGACCCAATAAATAAGGACGTCGGAGATCCACAACATGTAGAATAGCTAACTTTCCTTTTCATAAATGGATTGGCCCAAATGTTTCTCTGAAAGTTGTTTGCTAGTGAAAGCCAAGGGCTTTCCATCTTGCATGAGGATGACTCCAATTCCTTTCCCAGAAGAATCACATTCCAATATGAATGTCTTTGTGAATTCTACGAGGGATAGGAAAGGGGTCAAGAACATAACATATTTTAAGGCTTGGAAGATAAAGTCCAAGTGAAAGCATTCTTTTTAAGGAGGGAAGTGAGTGGAGCTGCAATCTTTCCATAATTCTAAACAAACTTCCTATAATAGCCCGTTAAACCTAGACAACCACAAAATCTCTTAGGATCCACTCGGACACCATCCTTACCGACAATATAACCCAGGCATTCCACTTCTGAGGCATCAAAGACACATTTATATTGTTTGAGGAAAAGTTGGTGCTTAGAGAGTAGATGGAGAACTTGATTCACATGGGAGAGATGGGATGGCCAATTTTTACTATATATGAGAAGACCATCAAAGAAAACTAAGACAAAATGATGGAGAAAAGGACGGAAGACATGATTCATAAGACTTTGAAAAGTGGAAAGAGCATTACACAATCCAAATGGCATTTTCAAGCATTCATAATGACCCTCATGAGTGCGAAAAGAAATCTTGGGAATGTCTTTTTCTTTCATATGGATCTGGTGGTATCCATAACGTAGATCCAATTTGGTGAAGTACTGAGCACCACTCAATTCATCCAAGAGGTCATCAATGACAAGAATGGGGAATTTGTATTTGATTGCTAGTTTTTTTAGGGCACAAAAATCAGGACACATGCACCAAGTACCTTCTTTCTTCAGTGTCATGACCATAGGGGAAGAATAGGGGCTAGTACTGGGACAGATAAAACCGAATTCTAGTAATTCATGAAAACTTTTCTCAATTTCATTCTTCTAGGAAAAGGAATGATGATAAGGCCGAACATTGGGAGGAATACTTCCCAGGTTGAGAGGGCTGGAATGATCATGGACTCCAGAGGAAGGGGGGAGTACTTTGGGGGTTGTAAAAACAACTTCGTGGTGAAAGAGGATATATTGGAGGTCAGGATGCAAAAATGGTGTCTCAACAACATGAATGGAGTGGAGTTGGGCTATAATTCCTGAATGACCTTTTTTGAGGAGATTTTCCATGCGATGGGAACTGATGATCTCATGGGAGCCTGTTGTGATTCCTTGGAACTTATATTGTTGTCCCTCCTATTGGAATTGCATGGTTAAGTCCTTAAAATACATGAGAATGGTGCCTAGAGTGCATAACCATTCAGAACCAAGAACAATGTCACAACCACCCATGTCTATAGAAAACATATGGGATTTCAAGGGATACTGACCAATTTGGAGTCACACATTTTCACATCATCCCCAACATTTCATGGAACCACATTGGCAATCATCATTTGAAAAATATTGTTGACACAAATGTAATAATTGACTTCTTGGGAAATGCAGTGATAAATAGAGTTACGGGTTCTACAAATGTCCCTAAGGATGATTAATTTACTATTTTTTATGTAACCAATTAATTTAAGAGTCCCGGGAGCAGAGAATCTAATGAGGGAATTAAGTGCAATCATTGGGTCAACGTCTAGTGAATTAGAGGGTGGGGTGAGGTCAGATGGCGGTGGTAGTTCCTCCATAGGAGGAAAAAAAACATCTTCCGAGAGATCCTCAATCACAACCATAAATATCTTTTGTTCCTTACACTTGTGCATGGGAAAATATTTGTCATCACAATTATAACAAAGACCCTTGAGTTAGAGTTAAACCATTTCAACCCTTGTTAATTTCTAGATCTTGAGGGGAGTTGCAGGAGGGGAAAAATTGGTGGGTTTAGGGAGAGGAGGAAAGGAGGGTTTGCGGGTATGGGAGGATACACTTTGTTGGGATTCCTTGGCTCGTTGAGTATATTCCAACCAAGTCTAGGGTAGTGCCATGAGAAAATGGGTACAAATTTCACCTTTGAGGCCACTGATAAAGAATTCTCTAAATAAATCATCTGGCATGCCCTCTCTTTTGAAAGCCAAGTGCTAAAATGAGGAAATAAAGTCTTCCACTATCCTACACTTCTTTAACTTGGTCAAACTACCTAAATGGTGGGTATCATAGTCAAAGCAGTCATAAAGTTTGGACACAAACTGTGTCCAAGCAAGATACCCGTGGCGTGCCTTTTTTCACCATTTCCACCATTGCCATTGCTCCAGATCCATGATGAAAGAGCATCACCATCAACACCAAAGGAGGCTGAGTGGAGGACAACTCAGTGCCAACACACACATTTAAAGTTGGTTTTGATCCCAAGGAGGGTGCATCATCTTAAATTTTTTGAAATATTGTAATAAAAGAACTTTTAAATGTTTTGGAGGCTTGATGCATTGTATAAGATCACTAGAGATTGTAATCACCTTAATTGTCTGTAGCATTGTATATATTTCCAGCTCAACTCTTATCTAGTTGTAAATGCTCATTCATTGTAATAGGACTTAGTAGATGAATTTTTTTAATTATGATAGGATAGTTGTTAAGTACCTGAATATATCTAAAGATAAATCTCAAAATAAACCCACAATATCAACAAGAATAATCCAAACCATTCACCAAAACACTAAACACAAGAATGTAGACAAAACCCTTGAAGTAGGGTAACACCATATATTAATCCTTAAGGAAGGATAACACTCCTAAAGCAATGCTTGATACATTCACAATATTATTCACTATGTTTCAATACTTTGCTTACACTTCTTTATATAACTCTCTCTATCTCCTAGGAACCTTCTAGAGAGTCTTCTCACATTTATTACATCTAACTACCATAGTGGGCCTTTATTAATATAGTGGACCTAGTCCACCTTACATTGAATTACTTCCACTAATAATACATAACCACATTCCCAATGGGTACCTCCCTAGGTACCTCATATTACCTCCCTAGATATACTACATTCCATCCCCCTTCACATGTTTCATCCTCGAAACACGAGAATAATCCATACAATATGACTGGATAAGAAATGTAGCCAACTGGTGCCAAGTACAACCATCCATCCATCCCAATGGAAGTCAAACTAGATGTCCAACTGTCGCCTTGTCACCTTGAGCTTGTGCCACCTCATGTCAATGTTTCCATGGACTTGGTTCTCTAGCCTCATGTCTTCCTCTAGGCCTCCATGCACCTCTATATTGGTTTCCTTTATGGTTTCTTGTTGGTGCATAAATGTGTTGATTCTCACACCCTTGCCTTAATGACTATTGTTTCTCTATATGATGTGGATGGCGATATACAACAACTGTAGGAATTTGTTCTATTTTCTTCAAATTATTTGCACAGTGTGCCTTTGAGTCACTAACCACCTTAGCTTCTTTACTATTTTCGTCCTGTTCTTTTTCTTCAACTGTTTCTATAGAATTTGTCTCTGATTCAACTTTGGACTCAGAAATAACTTCTTTGCTGGCCTCTATGGGCCCATATTTCTTATTAAGAGACACATCCTGTAATGTGATTTTCTTTTTCTTGTACCACAACTTTAAAAACTTTTTTTTCACATTAATATTAATTGTACCCACTGATTCTATCCAAGGATATCCCAAAACAATATCCATTTCATCCATATCCATAGCATAAAAATCTGAATGCAACACATATTTATCCATATTGAGTTTCAAATACTTAAAATTTTTCACATTTTCACCCTCAACCTGTGTGCTTTGAATATCCTTTGCAGGAACTTGCATTCGATTAACCAACTAAACATTGATAAAATTATTCATACAACTAGGGTTAATAGAAACAATAACCTTCTCCTTTGAATACAACCATGAACCTGTAATATAGAGTTTCCACATGAAAATAAACCCTTGCTGCTCTCTTCATCCTTACACTTTGCATGAGACCACTTGTCTAAAATTAATTTTACATATGCTTCATCATAAAGTGTCATCAACTCATTATAATTAAATGAGTTCCACCATATGTGAGCATCTTCTTGAAAACCATATTGTAGACATATTCTCCAACGATCTTTCCATGATGACTTTTGAGATTGTATATATTCTTCAATACTAGGGCTATCATCCTTTCCAGTAAAATACATCTTGCTTGAAATAAATTTGTAACAAAAACTAGGGCTTAAAAATAAATTATTGCAGAAAATCACGACTTTTTCTGGAAAAACCCTGAAAAACTGATGAATTTAAAATGCTCATAACATTACTTCCCTTACTCCGTTTCGATCGATTTTTTTTTTAAATCGGGTATTTTTCCGAGAGGTATTCAAATATCCAAATTTTTTGGCCAAATTCTACACAGAAAGTTTTATATCTGAACCTGAAGTGCACTGCCCTTTTTTTCCCCTAGACAAAAATTGTAAAAAGAGCAAACAAATATTCCCTTATTTGGCCAAGGAAAGTACTCTGATATCAATTGTTAAATACAAAAGAATGAATACAAAATATAGTCAAAACCATTGAGGTAGGGAAGCACCATACAATGGATCCTATTATGGAAGGGATCCTCTCATGTTCACTTACATCTTCGAGGGGGCTTCCTCCTATTGAGCTATTGTTCCAAATACGATACTTCTTCCTCCCATTACATTGCTTGGAGCCCTTTATATAGTGCTACCATCACCTAAGATCATTCTAGAGGAGAAAACTTCTAGAAGTATAACCTTCTAAGAAGTCCTCTTACATTTATTATATCTAAATAACCATTTATTATATCATAGTGGACCTAGTCCACCTTACATTGAATGGCCTCCACTATTATCACTATGGGCCCTCTGTCCCCCCACCCCTCCCCCACTACCTCTCTAGCTACCTAACAACAACAATGAAATTTGTGATTATGGTCATTCAATTCATAACATCATCAAATCCTCACTCCTTTGTTCTCTAGAACGATCATTCCCCTTTCCTAGTGACGCAGGCGCGCTCTTCTAGCACGTCCGCTCATAGGATCTTCCCTTTACCACGGCCCAAAGAACTCAATTGTTCCTCTATTTCCCTATCGAGAAATATGCACCCACAGAACTATCGCTCATTCCCCCTCGTTTCAATTGGGAGATCGGACTTCGCAGTATCGCGAGGTCGATGGCCGGGTGTTGGATTCTCAAAACCCCGAACTCTGACACAAGTCAACGTTGACCTTTTCCCATTTCCTATCAGGACTTTCCCTATCGCGATTTCTCCACTTGCGATATCAAGCACTTCGTTTCTCTGACTCTCGACTCACGATATGCCGAAACTCTGATGAGCTCACGACTTTTGACTTTTCAACAACCCCTTATCTCGTCGGGACTTCAGACTTCGCGGGATTGCGAATCCTAACATCAATATTTCGTGACTTCTCACTGCGAGATCCCGATGAGATGTGCCACCTGTCCACTTTCCTGCTCCACTGTGACCCACACTATTCCCTTTAGTTGTCGGGATATCGCATATCGCGATTCCAAATTGCAAGAGTATCTTGTCCTCAGGACCTCCGAAACGCCGAACCCCAACTTCGTCAGATCTTTCGACATGCGTCCCAAATGATGGACAGTTCAGGTCGAACCTTGGACTCCACCAAGCGCAAAGTCAAACCATTCACCTATATGAGCCTCGATGACCGAATCCATGGCTGAGTGATCACATGACATGTGTCCTTCTTGAGATCCATGGCTATGATCCCCTCGTTGTTTCGAAACTCAAAAGGTCTCGAGCTCTTGACTTCTGGATCCCTGATATACCGATGACTCCTGATTCCTACCACCTATCCCAATAGATGGACGACTCTGAGCTTGTCGGGATTTCCATGATGGATTTTCCCGATCTCTGGTCCACGGGATTCTCGAGTTCCCAAACCCTGATGCCTCAATATCCTAATGCTTCTCGGGGTCTCCACTCTGCTCATGAATATTTAAACCCTGCACAACTCCTATCAAACGGACGGTTGACAGGTAACCGTTTGATGATCCAACGGCTCATGATCCCTAGAGCTTAAAATCCGGATGTAACCATATCCTCCTTACTTCTCTGGAATATCTGACGGCTGGTGGGGTTTCGCTAATCCTCTCCACAAGATCCTGACCGTCTGTCTTCTCCTCCTCGGTACGTTCGCGAAGTGAACCAAGGACTCTTTCCCGGACTTAATCACCTGTGACACAAAACTCCATCGCCTTGAGTCACTCAAAATGATCCAACTCCTTATGCTACCTCCAATAGCTTCAAAGGATGTATCCCTCTTGAGCATTCTCACGACTCTAAGTCTTAGAGAATATTTATGCACGCACTCCTTGCGCCAACTCTCAGACACTTCCAAGTGCTGAATACCTTCGACTCTGCGCACTCCTGCAGCAACAGTCTCTCACACCTTACTTAGGTTCGCAACACTAAAGATTTTCTTAGCCTGTGCACTCCTTGCACAGCTCCTATAACCCAATTTCACTTCTGGGTGAACGAGAACAAGATTTAAACTATCTGAGCTTTCTATCAACGCACTCCTTGCGGACGAATTCAACTGCACTCCTTGCAGGAACTATTTCTCAGATACAGAAACAATTGAAACTCATTCCATCTTCCTTTCAGACTTCAACCTCAAACATGAAATTATATACACAGCATATAAAGAAAATGTATAACAGGAAGTAAATACTCATGAACATAGCATTCAACATACATACACAGAGAACAAACACAAAACCATGAATTTGAATCAACCTCTTCTATTAATTCAAGCTCTGTACATGGGTATTCTTCTACAGTTCTTTGCTTCTCTCCTATGCTCTTCCCGCTTCTATATTAAAAAATGCACATTGAGGGTGTTTATATCTCGTTTTCCTCTTGCGCTCTCTAACAGTCTAATCTAGAATTAAATTTCTATCTACCTGCATTAACTATCTTAAATGCCTCCTACCTACTAAGGATGAGAGCGTATGGATCAAGGTCCGATTACATTTCACAAGTGCACTTCATCTTAATGGCTCATTTAAGATTGCGCAACAACTTCAAGGTGTTTTCAAAATTTGTGCTGGTGCTTGTCCAGTTGTTCGATTTTCTCCGCGCTGGCTCGCTTGATGTGGGAGATGCTCCTGCATCATACTCCCTCGCTTGAAAACTTTCATGGGCTCCTATCCATGAGCTCATGAATGGTATGTCCATGCTTCTGTATCTCTGCTTCAGCCTCCCAGCTGGCATCTTCAACTGGATGGCCTTTCCATTTGACCAAATATTCAAAATATTCTTTCCTTCTGGTCTTCTTACCAATTCTTTTATCCAGTATGCGCTCCATCTGGAGATTTTCTGCAACTGGCATTTGATTTTTCCATTGAACCTCTGACTGTTCATCATTTGTTCCTTCTTCCTCATCTTTGTATGGGTACAAATCTGAGACATTGAATATCGGAGAAATTCTGATCCCATCGGGTAATTCACTCTCATAACCATTTGTCCCAATTTTCTTCAAGACCCTACATGGTCCGATCTTCTTCATCTTCAATTTATTATACGTTCCTCTCGGGAACCTTTCCTTTCTTAGATGTGCCAAAATCAAGTCACCAAATTTGAATTGAAGTTGTCTTCTGTGTTGATCTGCTCTCTGCTTATACTCCTAACTTGAATTTTGCAACCGCTCCTTCACTCGGCTGTGAAGTTCCTTCATCGCTTCTGCGAAATCTTCTACACTAGCACTCCTAGTTGCATTCTGTTCTGAATCCCTCAACTCAGAAATTCCTCTCGGTTGTATGCCATAAACAATCTGAAATGGACCCTAGCCTGTGCTCTGATTCACTGAGTCATTGTACGCAAATTCTATCTGTGGTAATATGTGGTCCCACTGGTTGTGGTGCTCTGTCACCAAGCTTCTCAGCAAGTCTCCTAGACTTCTGTTCACTACTTCTATCTATCCATCCGTCTGAGGATGATAAGCCAAACTAAACAACAATTTAGTTCCCATCTTCTCCCATAAGGTTCTCCAGAAATTCCCTATGAACTTTGTATCTCTGTCTGAAACTATGCTCCTTGGTAAGCCGTGAAGTCGAATGACTTCTTTGAAAAATAGGTTCGCGATGTGAGTCGCGTCACTGGTTTTCTGACATGGGATGAAGTGTGCCATGTTGGAAAATCTATCCACCACCACAAATATTGAATCACAACCTCTTTGTGTTATTGGCAACCCCAATACAAAATCCATGCTAATCACATCCCACGACATTTTAGGTATGGGCAATGGTTGATAAAAAACTGCATTCTGCTTCCTTCCCTTCGAATGCTGGCAAATTCTGCATATGTCTACAAATCTCTTGATCTCTGATCGCATCCTTGGCCAAAAGTATGATTCGCTTAGCTTTGCAAATGTTTTGTCATGACCGAAGTGTCCAACCAATCCTCCACTGTGTTTCTCCTTTAACAAGTTCTCCCTCATGGAGCAATTCAGAATACATAATTGATTTCCTTTAAACAACAATCCTTCCTAGATCATGTATTCGGCCCATTTGCTGCTATCTCTGAGAACTGGATTCTCAGTTGCCTCATACACTTCCTTAAAGTTTGGGTCATCTGCATACATGTCCCTGTGATCATCAAACCCCAATGTCTTGACTTTGAACCCCTGCAACAGTAAACACTTCCTGCTCAAAGCATTAGCAACTTTGTTAGTAGTACCAAAAATATGTTTAATCACAAATGTGAAATTCTGCATATATTCAACCCATTTTACATGTCTCTGATTCAACTTTTCCTATTGAGTCACAAACTACAGTGCATGATTATCACTATACAATACAAACTTTTTCGGGATCAAGTAATGCCTCCATTTTTTCAATGCCTGGATGATAGCATAAAACTCCTTATCATAAGTAGAGTACTTCAACTTCGCTTCATTCAGCTTCTCGCTGAAATATGCTATTGGCCTGTCTTCCTGACTCAAGACTGCCCCAATCACAAATCCACTTGCATCGCACTTTACTTGAAATGTCTTTTGAAAATTAGGCAACACCAGAATTGGTTGTTCCGTAATTTTCCTTTTCAACAGGTTAAAACTCTTCTCAACTTCTTCTGTCCAGTAAAAAGATTTATGTCTTTTCTTCACTGTATCCATCATTACTATACTAATTCCACTGAAATTCCTGATGAAATTTCGGTAGAAACTAGCCAAACCGTGAAAATTTCTCACCTTAAATATGTTCCTCGGTGATGGCCAATTTTTAATTACCTCCACCTTATCTGGATCCATCCTCAATTCATTTGCTGAAATAACAAATCCAAGGTAAATGAGCTCTGTCTTCATAAATGAGGATTTCTTCATGTTTATCAACAACTTCTCTCGCTGTAGCTTATGCATCACTGTAGCCAAATGCTTTAAGTGTTCACCTACTGATCTACTGTAGATCAGTATGTCATCCAAATACACAATGACGAAATTCCCGATGAACTCCTTCAGGACTTCGTTTATCAACCTCATGAAGGTACTTGGAGCATTTGTTAAGCCAAATGGAATAACAAGCCATTCATACAACCCTTTATTTGTTTTGAATGTTGTCTTCCACTCAACCTTCTCTCATGTGAATCTGATGATATCCGCTTTTCAAATCAATATTTGAAAAGTACTTTGCTCCACTCAAGCAATCCATCAGATCATCCATCCTCGGTAATGGAAATCTATACCTGATCATTGTCTTATTGATCGCTCTCGAGTCAGTACACATCCTCCAGCCCCCATCTTTCTTTGGACTGAGTATTGTTGGAACAGCACACAGACTCAAGCTTTCCCTGACCAAACCTTTGTCCAACAACTCCTGGACTTGTCTTTTGACCTCTTCATTCTCTTGCGGCATCAATCTGTACGCGGATTTATTTGGTAAAATGGCTCCTGGTATGAGATTGATATGATGACTCACACTTCTCTTCAATGGCAATGAACGAGGTAACTCGTCCACTACAATGTCAGCGAACTCTTCCAGCAGTTCTTGAACCTCTTCTGGTAAATCATCCACTCTTGTGCTAGTAAGAAAAATCCTCGGTTTCCTGACCACAAAGAAGTGTGGTTCCTCCTTCTTCTTCACCTCAGTAAGAAGTTCCTTCCCACTCATGAGAAGTATAGTATTACTTACTTCCAGTTTCACTTCCTTATCCTTAATTGGAAGCAACATATGAGTCCTCCCATTCTTTTCTAAGGTATATGTATTCATCCTCCCATCATGAATCACATTTCTATCATATTTCCACAGTCTACCCAGCAATAGATGACAAACATCCATAGGAATAACATCACACAAGATTTTATCATTATATCCTCCTATCTTAAATTCAACTAAACATTGTTTAGTGACAGTTACCTAGTGTCCTTTTTGTAGCCATGAAACTGTGTATGGGCTCGGATGTTCACTCGTCTCCAGTTCCATCTTTTCTACCATCTCAGTTGAAACGAGATTATCTATGCTACCACTATCTATAATGACCTTGCACACCCTGTCCTTGGTCTTGCAAGCAGTCCTGAAAAGTCTGGTCCTTTGTACTGAACTCTCCACCTCCTTCTCAGGTGTCAAAAGAACTTTCCACATCATCAGTGATCTTCCACCTTCAGCATCTTCTTCCTCAACATCTCGCCTCTGTGCCTCGACGATGTGAGTCTCTCCAACCTCTTTCTTTTTATCAAGAAGCTCATAAGAATTGTGCCTGTTCTTTCCACACGCGAAGCATGTGATTACTCCACCTCTTCCTCTTCCCCGACCTCTAGTACAAGGAAAAGTATTATTATCAGCATACCCTCCTCTTTGCTCAGTATGTTTTCCTCTTTGTTCAGCATATTGCTGCCCTCGCTGTGAGGTTCCACCTCTCTCTGTGCGAGTCAGAGATTTCTTCCAGTCTTCTTTGAGCTTCTGATATTTTTCTTGGGCAACCGATTTGCCTCTGGGATGACTTCTGCCTCGGCCCCTTTGACCTTTCTTTCGGCTCGGCTTCTCTTTAGCTTTCAGAGCCATCTGATAAGCATCCTCCACTGTTCATATGGATACCATGCTCATCTCATCCTGAATGTCGTATCTCAGACCATTCATGTATCTGGTAACTTTCTCATCATCTCTCTCTCGATGACCTGCTCTCTCTCTCGATGACCTGCTCTAATGTTCAGTCTGTAGAATTCCTCAGTGTATTCTTTCACTGTCATCAGCTTCTGTCTCAGGTTCTTCATTCTCCTGAATAGAGTAATTTGATAGTCCCTGGGGATGAATTTCGCTTTCATCTTCGCAATCATCCTGTCCCAGCTCTTGATCTTTTGCTTTCCCTTGTAGTGTCTGTCAGCTTGTAGCTCATCCCACCACAATGCTGTGTGTCCCTTTAACCTCGTGACAACATGCCTGACCTTCTTATCTTCCTCAACATCTTCATAGTCAAAGTATGTGTCAAGATCTCTAATCCAGTCTAGAAGCTCTTCTGCATCCAAGTTTCCATCATAAACTAGAATGTCCATCTTTTCTTTTGCACCCATCCTTGCAATAACTTTGATTAAACGTTCATTTGTTGCATCCTCGGCTGCAACTTCTTCTTCACGTTCAACTTCAACTTCACTTTTGGAATCACTAGTATCCCCAATGCCAACTGTGCGTCTTTGTGTTGTCTCCATGTCTTCGAGTCTGGCTCGTAGATCACGCATTTCTCTCTCCATTTCTGGATTCTGCACTTGCCTACCCCTTCTTCTCGGGTTTTCCCTTTCCTCTGGGTCGGGTGATTTCCTATCCCTTCTCCTTGGCAGCATGGTAAATCCTTCCCTTCTCTGCTATAGAAAGAAAAGACTCTTTCTCGTGCTCTGATACCACTTGACGCAGGCACGCTCTTCTGGTACGTCCGCTCACAGGATCTTCCCTTTACCACGGCCCGAAGAACTCAATTGTTCCTCTATTTCCCTATTAGGAAATCTGCACCCACAGAACTATCGCTCAATCCCCCTCGTTTCAATCGGGAGATCGGACTTCGCGGTATTGCAAGGTCGATGGTCAAGCGTTGGATTCTCAAAACCCCAAACTCTGACACAAGTCAACATTGACCTTTTCCCATTTCCTATCGGGACTTTCCCTATCGCGATTTCGCCACTTGTGATATCAAGCACTTCGTTTCTCCGACTCCTGACTCACGATATGCCAAAAATCCGATGAGCTCATGGCTTTTGATTTTTCAACGACCCCTTATCTTATCGGGACTTCGGACTTCATGGGATTGTGAATCCTAATGTCAATATTTCGAGACTTCTCCCTGCGAGATCCCGATGAGATGTTCCACCTGTCCACTCGCCTGCTCCGCTGTGACCCACACTATTCCCTTTAGCTATCGGAATATCACGTATTTCGATTCCAAATTGCAAGAGTATCCTGTCCTCAGGACCTCCGAAACGCTGAACCCCGACTTCGTTAGATCTTCCGACACGTGTCTCAAATGATGGATGGTTCAGGTCGAACCTTAGACTCCACCAAGAGCAAAGTCAAACCATTCACCTATATGAGCCTTGATGACCGAATCCATGGTTGAGTGATCGCAAGACACGTGTCCTTCTTGAGATCCACGGCTATGATCCCCTCACTGTTTCAGAACTCAAAAGGTCTCGGGCTCTTGACTTCTGGATCCCTGATATACCAATGACTCCTGATTCCTTCCACCTGTCCCAACAGATGGACGACTCTAAGCTTATCGGGATTTCCATGATGGATTTGCCCGAGCTCTGGTCCATGGGATTCCCGATTTCCCGAACCCCGATGCCTCAATATCCCGATGCTTCTCGGGGTCTCCACTATGCTCACGAAGATTTAAACCCTTCACAACTCCTATCAAACGGACAGTTGACGGGTAACTGTTTGATGATCCAACGACTCACGATCCCTAGAGCTTAAACTCCGGATGTAACCGTATCCTCCTTACTTCTCTGGCAGATCTGACGACTGGTGGGGTTTCGCTAATCCTCTTCACAAGATCCTGATCGTCTATCTTCTCCTCCTCGATACGTTCGCGAAGTGAACCAAACACTCTTTCCCAGACTTAATCACCTGTGACACAAAACTCCATCTCCTTGAGTCACTCGAAACGCTCCAACTCCTTATGCTACCTCCAATAGCTTCAAAGGATTTATCCCTCCTGAGATTTCTCATGACTCTGAGTCTTAGAGAATATTTATGCACGCACTCCTTGTGGAAACTCTCAGACACTTCCAAGTGTTGCATACCTTCGACTCTACGCACTCTTGCAGCAACAGTCTCTCACACCTTACCTAGGTTTGCAACACTGAAGCTTTTCTTAGCCTGCCCACTCCTTGCATGGCTCCTATAACCCAATTTCACTTCTGGGTGAACGAGAACAAGAGTAAAACTATCTGAGCTTTCTGTCAACGTACTCCTTGCAGACGACTTCAACTGCACTCCTTGCAGGAACTATTTCTCAGATAGAGAAACAATTGAAACTCATTCCATCTTCCTTTTAGATTTCAACCTCAAACATGAAATTATATACACAGCATATAAAGCAAATGTATAACAGGAAGTAAATACTCATGAACATAGCATTCAACATACATACACAGAGAAAAAACACAAAACCATGAATTTGAATCAACCTCTTCTATTAATTCAAGCTCTATACATGGGTATTCTTCTACAGTTCTCTGCTTCTCTCCTATGCTCTTCCTGCTTCTATTTTAAAAATGCACATTGAGGGTGTCTATATCCCGTTTCCCTCTTGCGCTCTCTAACAGTCTAATCTAGAATTAAATTTCTATCTACCTGCATTAACTATCTTAAATGCCTCCTACCTACTAAGGACGAGAGCGTATGGCTCAAGGTCCGATTACATTTCACAAGTGAGCTTCATCTTAATGGCAACAACTTCAAGGTGTTTTCAAAATTTGTGTTGGCACTTGTCCAGTTGTTCGATTTTCTCCGTGCTGGCTCGCTTGATGTGGGAGATGCTCCTGCATCACCTAGGCTCCATGCATCCTTATCTACCACACTCTTTCACTTTCTTCTTCTTGTTTCTAGCAACATTGACATTAGCTCAACAATACTTTGGAAATATTTTGAGAATGCCTCATAACTCCCTTTCCCCCTATATTATCTCAACAATACTTTGAAAATATTTTGAGAATGCCCCATAACTCTCTTTCTCCCCTACCTCATCCCACTCCCAAGATCAAGAATATGTATCCTTTGTAGCTTTAATGCCCATAACAACATTTTTTAATATTGGAGGGGTTCTTGAGAAATCTAAGGAGAAACTAACAAAATTTTTATTATTATCAAACTTATGTAGTAGGGATTATGCTCTAACATCCCACTATTTCAGGCATTTTCAAATGGTTTGAGAAATAAAGTGAAAAATCAATATCCTCAATTAAAACAATATATGTGGTGGTCTTGATGAGTAATTTCATTTAGTTTTATGTTTCTTTGGATCTTTGGAAACTACAAATCATAAACATATTAACCTAAATAATAAGCATGGATGCAATCATGATACATCGTTGTGTTTCTAGAAGCCTATAACACAAGTAAGGTCTCCATTGCTTCTATAGTAACTTCATAGAGTTATCACCCTTTAAGAAACACCTCAAGTTTTATTACAATTTCTTCTTTTCTAATGAGATCTATAATGAACATGACTCCCATGGTTAAGCTAGATCGGGTTATGTTTAAAATATAAATATAAGATGAGGTGCTCATGTATCATATAAATACATAGATCACATCTTCTCTTGTATGTGTGTTCACAAAATGTTTGATTTTTTTATTGTGTATAAAGTTTTATATTGTCATTTTTAATACTTTGAAATTTCTCCAAAATAAACTTGTCTTGATGCTTATGTTTTTTCATCATTATTATTAATGTATATATAATCCATAAAATATTATATTTGAAATTATGAAGTATGGTTATTACAATTTCTTTTAAAATTTCAAGTCATTTAATAAATGTGGCTTGATGGTTATGTTTTTTTTTTTTATTATTAATGTATATATAATCCATAAAATATTATATTTGAAATTATGAAGTATGGTTATTAGAATATTTTTTGAAATTTCAATTCATTTATATGGTTTTTAACTAAATTTTAATAATTTAAATACAATATTTTATTTAGAATATTTTTTTGAAGTGTAGTTAGTTTATTGTATATTAAAAAAATAAATAATTGAATGATTATGTATTGTCTAATTGTTGAACTGAATTATTTTCTAGTTTGGGTATTTAATTGGCTCATAGCTCATTTTACCATCCTAAATCCGATGGGAAAACTAAGATTGTGAATAAATGAATAGAAGGTTATCTTTGTTGCTTTGCATTGGATAATGAGACACAATGGGTCAAGTGGTTTCCCTTGGTGGAATGGTGGTACAACACATCCTTCCATACTTCATTAAAAATGTCCCATTTATGACACTTTATGGATATCATTCTCCATCCATTACATCACCCTTAAAAGGGACTGCAAATTTTCAAGCACAGGACGACCACATAGGGCACCAACAATAGGTTCTCAAACTATTGAAGGACAACTTGGTTATGGCACAAAATATGATGAAACAACAAGCAAATCAACATCGCAGTGAAAGGGAATTTGAAGTGGGGGATTATATATTTTTGAGGCTACAACCATATAAACAGATGTCCCTCAAGAAAAAAAAATAAGGATAATAAATTAGCACCCAAATATCATTTCCCTTGTTATCGCTCAGTTTGTAGTCTAGGTCAAGTAGCTGGAAGGTAATGATCAAACTGGAGAAACATGAGCTTCCCCACCCACTATCACCTCAATGGGGGGAACTTTCTATTCAGGGTGGCTAATCCCAAGGGAGATGTCCCTAGGTAATCTAGGGTATTGAAAGGAAAAGGGTGAAGGGATTAAGGTTCAAAGGTTAAAGTAGGTTTTCCCTTCACAGATTACCGCCAAGAAGATAGTCAAAGAGAAGATGAACCACAATAGGCACCTATTTGTGAGACAAGGAAAGAATAAAACTAAAATGTGCAACAGTGGTCAGTACTTCATAAGTTAATGACTATCAACATTTAATATTAATGAGCACAAATATCAGTAATTATTGACGAAGTCAATGATTGCAAAAATAACTATGGCTTATAATATAACTTCTCAATAAACACTGGAAATGATATAACACTCAATGATTATAGTTGATATTTAGAATTTGCATAAAATATCATCAATTGCTCACACATAATAGGCTTGTTGCGTCACTATACTAAGGGTGACATCAGCTTTGTTCTAGGGTTAGTTTAATAGGCAAGGAGGTCAACGTTTTGAAAAATAGGCCAATGAAATTTATCTACACATCAATGTCTATCATTAAATGACACAGCCGCAACTTTTTATACCAGCCAAGAGTTTAAACTAGGCATGACGTCATGATCAAATTAGGGTTAGTGAGACATTAGGGTTAGTAGGGTTTCAGACTTAAGAGGTTTGAGAGTGTTGTTTTGGTATAAGAAACTCAACGTTGGAGAGGTAGACTAGTGCCTTAGGGTATTATGGAGTCAAGAAGCGAAGGCTAAGTCTCTGGAGAATCTAAATCTAAGAACGGGAGAGTTAGGCTTAATGGTGCTACAATGGTAGGGCCATGAAGTCAAAACCCTAAGGGGAGGAGGTTCATTCCGGTGTTTCTTAAGAAAGGCCTCATGCTCCTCCCTCTTTCCTTAAAACTCTTTGGCAAAAACGGCTAGCTTCAAAACATAAATCTACGGATGAAAAGTGTTGTATGGCCAAGGCCTTTCAAACCCTAAGAGTCAAACCCTAGGTGTAAACTCAATTAGGCCTAGGATGTCTTCTTTCTTCAATTTATGTTAAAAGGCTAACTCAGAAAAAGGGGAATTAGTGTAGCAACGGCTAGGCTATATTCACCTTAAATCAATGGCTAAAACAAATTTTCCATCATGGGGACATATAGCAAGGACCTACTTGTGTGCTTGCTACCTAGGGTTTTAATGATTAAGCCAAAATAATAACAATGTAACCATAAATGCAAGAGATTTAACCTACAACCATTCAATTAAGAAATTTTGCATGAAAAAAGCACTTACAAATCAATGAAGAGCTTATCAAACCCTAGTTGTAAACCTTCCAATGATAGAAAACACCATAAACATCCCAAAGATGATCCTCCACAAGAGTAGCGCCTCACTTCCAAGAGAAAAATACCAAGACAAAAGACTAAAAATGATTCTCTCACAAGAGAGTGAGTTATGTTATCTCAAAATGAGGCTCAACGTCCTCTATTTATACCAATCTTATGACCTTTAATTACAAAAATAGGTCATTAAAACAGCCGACAAGGCTGACTATCAATATTACACTGTTTATCACATTAAATGCTAAAAATGTCACAATATGAGCTAAAAAGGAGACGTCAGGCCCCTTTGAGGGAGACATTGGCCCTTTTTGGGCAAGATCAGCATCCATGAAGCAAAAAGTTGTCCCTTCCAGGGATTTTCCAAGATGCCACACGTGCCAGATGACCCCAGCACACTGCCACACGCTCCAGAAAACATTCAGCTACCTCAAGTAATGTCTTGTCCATCAAAAGCAATCTTCCCATCTGCAGTGGGTGATCCCCCCTAGGCTGGGCTCTACCATGGTGTCATGGTGGGATGTCCCTCTGTCTTATTTGTTAAAATTCTCATCACGACGTTGTCCTGCCTCTTCCATCCCAACAACCATCTCATGGGCTCTTCAGCCCCATGGAGGTCTGAACTAATCATATCCCCATGTGTACCGGTCCACTGGTACCTGTCCTTCGGGTATGGTCCTGCACATCAAAGACTATGCCCTCCATGGGCTCATCATTCCTCGGGATCATGGCAATGTTAATCACATTTCATCATTAAATTTATCAAATATATGCATGAAATCCCTAACATATCATCTAAGAGCTCAAAGACATTACACAGATCTACTATACACAGCTAAAGAAAACAACAGAATAGCCTATTGGGCTAATACCCACAAGATAAGGATAGTTTCCTCATAAGATCATTCAAGCCATGTTTTATGAGGTGATATGGTCTAGGGATGTCCATTCATAGTAAGACCAAGGGCAGGTGTTGTCTGTGGGTGCCTTTGTAGGAGGCGAATTGTACCCGTCATGGATGCATTTTTTCCAAGCCCTTTATTGCCTTTATTTATTGCTTTTCTTTCTTTTCTACTACAAGGTCCGACTAGAAGACACTGCCTTGGTGTGGTGACCAGAGTTGATAGTGTTACCCACTGGTATCGTCACATAAATGATAAGGCTGGCTCGTGATGAGACCCCCTTTCCCTTGGCCATGCAACCAAAGGTCACTGCCTTGGCGTGGTGACCAGATAGTGGCAATGTCATACTGCTAGATACCTATGAACATAATGGGCCAGCTCGTGATGAGACCTTCCATCCTCTTGGTTAGGTCTTGTTTTATTATTTTTCTTAGGGTCCCTTTAGTTTCTTATCGAGAGGCCTTTTATTGCCTTCTCGGAGATCCCCTGGGCAAAGAATCTCTAGGTTTTATTTCCTATGGATTTTATCTTTTTACCACCTGCTTTTACCCCCTGGACCTTTAGCCCCTTCTTCCCACAAGACAAAGTGTAACCCTCAAAGGTCATCCTAATGGCTGGACTAGGGGAATGGGATAGATGTGCATGAGATAAGATGTAAAATGAATAAATGGTGGGAGTGGATGATGGCTCTACAAATCCCCCTTGGTGGCTAACCAAAACCCATGAACATCAGCTTGCTATGTCACCCCATCAGTCACCCCAACAATGGTCAAGTGTATTAGTGTAAGATCCAAGCAGGCATCAGAAATGAAAGGAACCTAATGCATATATAAGAGGGTTATAACGATCAAATATGAAACATACCATGATACCTTGGACCAATTACCTCATGGAGCAAGAGTCCTCTCCGATGCAAGTCCAAGCCGATGGTGATGGAAGCTGTTGCTACTGACAGGACAAGTTTGGCGAAGAAGAAGAGGATGGGCCCTCCAGGGCCATGCTCAGGTCAATCCTACTCTCGATACTCCATGTCTAGGACCTGTGGGCCTCGAGACATGATCTCCTAGTTATCCCTAGAAAACAGGGACAACATCTGGCTCCAACTCGGGGACATGTGCTCACTGTAGAGCGCATGAGAGCCTCAACATCTCTGGCATAAACCTGCAGACCTGCTCACACTTGACAAGAAAGCATTAGCAACAAAAGGTGGGGTGGTATTGCCACCCCGCAAAATATAACATGTGCATATAAAGTAATCATAAATGCAAATAGAAAGTAAAACACTTACCTGCACTTACCTATTGGCTGCATGTTGGTGTAGTCAAAACACCAGTGAAGCCAAGCCAATAATGTTCCTTGATACCTGCCTTTGTGCTTCATCATAAACCAAAATAGTGATAAATCAAGCACAAAAATGTCATGAGTTAGAATATATATCACATTATCTAAAAAGTCAGGATCTAACTCATGGAGGTGGGTGGGAGGGACAAAATCCTGCCAAGTCCATCTCTGAGGAAAGTACTCAATCCACTTTAAGAAAGGGTCATGAAAAATGCAAGGTTTAGAAAACCGACTCAAAGGACCTGCAAGCTGGTTACCTAGAACATCCTCATGCCCTGAAATCAAAGAAGGGACCGACAAAGGTCTAGCAGACGACTGGCAAACTAAAAAGGGAAAGTTGAGAAACTGACTAAAACACACAGTACCCAACCAACCCTTGGAGCTCAGGGTTTGCCTAAAGGGAAACTCAACATTAAAAATATATTTCCCAAGCACACCTTTAATGGACATGCATGGTAAAGTAGAAACAGGTGGTTGGAGTGAAAAGCTATGAGAGACTTTCCTTAGGCAAACAACGTTCTCACTTGTATCAAAATCTGAGCAGATAGGTGTTTGACAATCATCTTCACAAAATAAGTCCAAACGCTCAGAAGAACAGTCATCAAAGTCCTCAAGGTATGACTGAAAATCATAAGGTACTGGGTCATCCTTGGTCCTTTGGATGGTAAGAACCTCATCTCCTTGTTGCCACTGGTCAAAAGTAATCTGTTGTGGTAATTGCAAGGGAAACGTCGGAATATGACCTTTTATGTCATAGATGGGATCTATATCATATTTAAATGCATCCCACCTACGTCTCCCAACATGTATGAACTCGTCGAAATCAGCTATGTCAGTATCAGTATCATAACATGGAGGGGTCAGAACATCCAATACTTCTCCACTCTCTATGTCATAAGGCAAAGAACCACTAGAAACTTGGAAGGGGGAATAGTTTACCTCACTTAATCCTTCCTATGCAAGAGCTTCAAGTATTTGGATAACATCATCAGGTGGAAGATCTGCCTCTATGTCTTCAGTCTTGAGACATAGGGGATCTGGTTCGTCCAAGGGTTCCAGTCCTTCTTCATTCTCTGAGTCATAGAACAAGGTATCATCAAAAGAATAAAAATGACTTACCTCATTCTCTTCATCTTGTGTAGGAGTGACAGGATCTTGGAGAGCTTCATCAGACTGAGGAGCTATTACTGGTGCTTCATCCTCATAATTCGCGTTTCTGGTTACATCTTTATTGCATTCTATTGTATTATGGGAGAGATCATGCTCCTCTTCAAGGGGTTGATAATGGTCTTCATAAACCTCGTCTTTCGTATTAGAGGATTCTTGGTATTGATTATGATAAGATTTCCTGAGATCTTCTACAATCTTAGTGGTGAATCCTTTGTGGTGTAAGGTTACAATGAGGTTTTGAAGGACATCTTCATACGTTTGGCAATCTGGTTTAGTAAGGTCGATAAACTTACTGATGAGCTGTATGAAGGATGATATACCCCTGTCCTTGCAACAACTCTTAAAACATTTTTGTAAGTAGGATGGCAGGGTGAGAAAAAACAACTTTATAAGAGAATCCTCTCCTCCCAACTTTATCTCACTCAAATGCTCCAAAAACATTACTATGTGAGGAGATGGGAGCCCTAAAAATGTTGGAGAGTTGTCTAGCCATTTATTATCAAAGAAATTTGGGTATCCCTGAAAACTTCTGAAATCAATACTTGGGTACATTTGTTCCCAGTATGCCATGATCCCATAACTTGAAAATATCACAGAAGGTAATGTGGCATGCTAAGAAAATTCAGTGGAGTCGCCAGATAGTTTTCCTGAAACTACCAAAGAATAGGGGGAAAAAGTTGTAGTGGAGTCGCCAGGTAAGATTTTTAAAAAGGTCTTTGAGGAAAGGCTTACCAAAGGATTTGTCGTTGAGGAAGATTGACTCAGTGTTCCCCGGCAACGGTGCCAAGATGTTGTCACTCAGTTTGTAGTCTAGGTCAAGTAGCTAGAAGGTAATGATCAAACTGGCGAAACAGGAGCTTCCCCACCCACTGTCACCTCGATGGGGGGCTCTTTCTATTCAGGGTGGCTAATCCCAAGGGAGACGTCCCTAGGTAATCTGGGGTATTGAAAGGAAAAGGGCCAAGGGATTAAGGTTCAAAGGTTAAAGTAGGTTTTCCCTTCACAGATTACCGCCAAGAAGATAGTCAAAGAGAAGATGAACCACAATAGGCACCTGTTTGCGAGACAAGGCAAGAATAAAACTAAAATGTGCAAGAGTGGTCAGTACTTCATAAGTTAATGACTATCAACATTTAATATTAATGAGCACAAATATCAGTAATTATTGACGAAGTCAATGATTGCAAAAATAGCTATGGCTTATAATATAACTTCTCAATAAACACTGGAAATGATATAACACTCAATGATTATAGTCGATCTTTAGAATTTGCATAAAATATCATCAATTGCTCACACATAATAGGCTTGTTGCGTCACTATACTAAGGGTGACGTCAGCTTTGTTCTAGGGTTAGTTTAATAGGCAAGGAGGTCAACGTTTTGCAAAATAGGCCAATGAAATTTATCTACACATCAATGTCTATCATTAAATGACACAGCCGCAACTTTTTATACCTAGGGTTTTAATGATTAAGCCAAAATAATAACAATGTAACCATAAATGAAAGAGATTTAACCTACAACCATTCAATTAAGAAGTTTTGCATGAGAAATACACTTACAAATCAATGAAGAGCTTATCAAACCCTAGTTCTAAACCTTCCAATGATAGAAAACACCATAAACATGCCAAAGATGATCCTTCGCAAGAGTAGCACCTCACTTCCAAGAGAAAAATACCAAGACAAAAGACTAAAAATGATTCTCTCACAAGAGAGTGAGTTATTTTATCTCAAAATGAGGCTCAACATCCTCTAGTTATACCAATCTTATGACCTTTAATTACAAAAATAGGTCATTAAAATAGCCGACAGGGCTAACTATCAATATTACACTGTTTATCACATTAAATGCTAAAAATGTCACAATATGAGCTAAAAAGGATACGTCGGGCCCCTTTGAGGGAGACATTGGCCCTTTTTGGGCAAGATCAACATCCATGAAGGAAAATGTTGGCCCTTCCAGGGCTTTTCCAAGCTACCACATGTGCCAGATGACACCAACACACTGCCACACACTTTCTAGAAAATGTCCAGCTGCCTCAGGTAACGTCCTGTCCATCAAAAACAATCGTCCCATCTGCAGTGGGTGATCCCCCCTAGGCCGGGCTCTGCCATGGTGTCCTGGTGGGACGTCTCTCTGTCATCCTTGTGCAAATGCTCATCACGACGTTGTCCTACCTCTACCATCCCAACAACCATCTGATGGGCTCTTCAGCCCCATGGAGGTCCGAACTAATCATATCCCCATGTGTATCAGTCCACTGGTACCTGTCCTCCGGGTATGGTCCTGCACATCAAAGACTATGCCTTCCATGGGCTCATCAGTCCTCGGGATCATGGCAATGTTAATCACATTTCATCATTAAATTTATCAAATATATGCATGAAATCCCTAACATATCATCTAAGATCTCAAAGACATTACACAGATCTACTATACACAGCTGAAGAAAACAAAAGAATAGCCTATTGGGATAATACCCACAAGATAAGGATAGTTTCCTCAGAACATCATTCAAGCCATGTTTTATGAGGTGATATGGTCTAGGGATGTCCAGTCACAGTAAGACTAAGGGAAGGTGTTGTCTGTGGGTGCCTTTGTAGGAGGCGAGTTGTACCCGTCATGGATGCATTTTTTCCAAGCCCTTTATTGCCTTTATTTATTGCTTTTCTTTCTTTTTTACTTCGAGGTCTGACCAGAGGACACTGCCTTGGCGTGGTGACCAGAGCTGACAGTGTTAACCACTGGTATCTTCACAGAAATGATAAGGCTGGCTCGTGATGAGACCCCCTTTCCCTTGGCCATGCAACCAAAGGTCACTGCCCTGGCGTGGTGACCAGATAGTGGGAATGTCATATTGTTGGATACCTATGAACATAATGGACCGGCTCGTGATGAGACCTCCCATCCTCTTGGTTAGGTCTTGTTTTATTATTTTTCTTAGGGTCCCTTTAGTTTCTTATCGAGAGGCCTTTTATTGCCTTCTCAGGGATCCCCTGGGCAAAGCATCTCTAGGTTTTATTTCCTATGGATTTTATATTTTTACCAGCTGCTTTTACCCCCTGGGCCTTTAGCCCCTTCTTCCCACAAGACAAAGTGTAACCCCAAAGATCATCCTAATGGATGGACTAGGGGAATGTGATATATGTGCGGGAGATAAGATGTAAAATGAATAAATGGTGGGAGCATATGATGGCTCTGCAAATCCCCCTTGGTGGCTAACCAAAACCCATGAACATCAGCTTGCTAAATCACCCCATCAATCACCCCAACAATGGTCAAGTGGATTAGTGTAAGATCCAATAAGTCATCAGAAATGAAAGGAACCTAATGCATATATAATAGGGTTATAACGATCAAATATGACACATACCATGATACCTTGGACCAATTACCTCATGGAGCAAGAGTCCTCTCCGACACAAGTCCAAGCCAATGGTGATGGAAGCTGTTGCTGCTGACAGGAAAAGTTTGGCGAAGAAGAAGAGGATGGGCCCTCCAGGGCCATGCTCAGGTCAATCCTACTCTCGGTACTCCATGTCTAGGACTTGTGGGCCTCGGGACATGATCTCCTAGTTATCCCTAGAAAACGGGGATAACAGCCCCGATAAGGTTTTGAAAAGGATTGGAAGTGTGCCTTACAAATTATAGTTGCCTCCAACTTCACATGTACATATAGTCTTCCATGTTTCTTTATTAAAGAAGGTAATCATAAACAAGATCTAAGTCCAAACTATTTTACTAGAGATTAATGAAGAAAGAAAAATCATACTAGAATAAAAAACAATCCTTGAAACAAGGATTAAGTAGCTGAAAATTTCAGTTGAAGCTAAGGTGAAAGCTTTTGCGATGTTCTTGACAGTGATTTCTAATATTTGGTGGAGAAACCAAGTGGAACACTTGGTATCTAGGAGAACTATTGAGAAGATCAAAAACTGGGAAGAGATGAAGGAAGCCTTGAACGCACAGATTGGTTCGAGAAACCAATTACAAGAAATAAATTGTTGGCTCTTAGGCATGCTGGTAAGATCCAAAACTATATCAAGGAGTTCATAAGGCTCATGTTGGATATCAAAGACATGTGAGAAGAAGATATAAATTTTCACTTCATAAATGGCTTGTAGTCATGGGCACAAAGTGAATTGCAATGCCAGAATGTGTAGACTCTTGTGAGAGCCATCAGCATAATAGAAAACTTTTGGACTTGAGGGGTAAACCCAAGATAGGTCCTAAGAATAGTGAGGATGCCCAAGTTAAAACACAACAACAAGGGAAGGGTAAAAGGAAGGACAAAGGGAATACAAGGAAGTTTAAAGGTAATGAGTACAATGCCAAGCAAACAAATGCAACAAAAGAGAAAAATATGATTTCATGTTAGATTTGTGCCAAGGAGCATTATTGACGGCAACCGCACTCTCAGCAGGCGGTCACTCCACCAGGACCTTCTCACTCCACGGCCCGAAGAGTCGATGCTCTTCCAACTCCTCCTCGGGAGTTCTATCACCCACAGTCTTCTCGGGAACCTTCCCTTTCGGAACTCGGGAAGTCGGGTTTCGCGGACTCGCAAACCTTATGCGCACCTTCAGTGCAACATGAAATCTCCGAATCCCGATCCGCGATGTCAACGGTCAACGTTCTTGGTTTCGGGGATCTTCCTATCGGGAAATCGGCGGGTGAGAGGCAGGGAGATACTTACCTTTCAAATCCCC
>ML783303.1:520310-538414 GCA_009831015.1 Picea engelmannii | reverse complement strand
TCCCATGACTTCAGGTTTCGGAGGATACATGGTGGGAAATGCCTCCACCCCTCCTAACAGGACTAGGGTCCACACCCTACAATGGAGGATACACGGTGGGAAATGCCTCCACCCCTCCTAACAGGACTAGGGTCCACACCCTACAATGGAGGATACACAGTGGGAAATGCCTCCACCCCTCCTAATAGGACTAGGGTCCACACCCTACAATGGAATACACAGTGGAACTGTGTTGCTTGGGGTTTTGTCATCGTTTATTCGGTTTTGGGTAGTCTCTTCACCTGAAATCCTGCACTGGTCCACATATCATAGCAATGCATCCAAACCAATATAATTTCATATACAATACTCATACCATAATGTTTCTTGGCTAGTGGTCATGATGTCCACTTTCATCTTCTTTATCCCTTAGCTATTTCATAGCCCATAACCTGCAGATTAGTTTGTAACGCAAACTCATACATTTCTATGCATTATCATCATGTAATTGCATACTATAATCATTTCAATTTGGTATCCTTGTACCGATAAATTAACATCAAAGTTTTCCAGTAGAAATAGATCTCATAATATCCCATAATTCAATTTCGACACCCATTCATAAGATTATCATTTACCCAAACAGATTGCATCATATCCAACATCATTCTAATAGCATTTAACATTCATAAAATTCACATTCTCACAATATGTCGCATCATATACATCATCATCAATAACATTTAATCATTCGTACAATTTACATTCTCATAGTAGATCGCATTACATACATCATCATCGATAACATTTAAACATTCATAAAACTTACATTCACATAGAAGATCGCATTATATACATCATCGTCAATAACATTTAAACATTCCTAAAAGTTCATACATTTTAAAGTTTAAGTGTATCATTTAATAGTTTCATTGTGAATAGAAAATGAAGTATATAGGTCTCAGGTAATTCTGGCTATCTAAGTCAAAAGGTGGTGTCACATACACCCCACCTTTGAGAAACATATTCTTGAGGTGGTCAAAAAAATGAGGGATAGTCTCATCGTAGTGTCTCGACATCTTCCCAAGTAGCAGATCCTGGACTATTCTTGTCCCACTGGACCTTAACTGGGTCTACTAGACGGTTCCTGAGCTATCAGACTCTATGGTCCAATATGCGTAATGGTTCTACCATGAGAGTTCCCATGTCCGATACCTCCAATTCCTTCCAATTTAGTTTATGTGGTTCATCAGCAACATAATGACGTAAAACAAATACATGAAATACATTATGAGTTTTATTCAAGTGGGGTGGCAGTATGAGACGATAGGAAATGGATCCAATTTTTTCTTGGATTCAAAACGGTCCTATAAATCGAGGTGACAACTTTGTCCCCTTCCCGAACCGTATGGTACTCTTATTAGGTCTGATACAAATGAAAACCTGGTCTCCCACTTCATAACTTCGGTCGGTCCGGTGTGCATCCGCGTAACTTTTCTGCCTATCTCGTGCTTCCTTTAGTCTCTGCCTAATCTGAATCACCTGTTCTTCCATCTCTTGAATCAATTCTGGCCCAATTGTTACTCAGACTTCTAGTCTATCCCAACTCAATGGCGTTCTGCATGGCCTTCCATATAAAGCTTCGTAGGGTGGCATTTCGATGGAGCTATGGAAAATTTTATTGTAGGCAAACTCTACCAAAGGTAGGTACTTCTTCCACTGGGTTTGATTATCCATTACATACATCCAAAGCATGTCTTCCATGACCTGATTTACTCTCTTAGTTTGCCCATTTGTTTCAGGATGATAAGTTGTGCTTAAGTTCAACTGAGTCCCCAACGCTGACTGTAAACTTGTCCAAAACCTAGAAGTGAATATGGAGTCCCTATCTGAAGTGATCTTCTTAGGTATCCCATGAAAACTGATAACCTTACTTACAAACACATGTGCCACATCAGTGACATTGTAAGTGTCTCTAACCTAAATAAAATGAGCACTCTTGGTTAACTTATCAACTATCACAAGAATGGCATTGTGTTAATGGGATGTGAGCAGCAACCCCACAACAAAATCCATGGAAATGACTTCCCATTTGGACATAGGAACATCATGTGGTTGTAGGAGGCCTGCCGGTTGATGGTGGTCGGTTTTCACTTGTTGACATTCTAGGCACTTGGCGATGAAATGGACTACATAGCACTTCATGCCTACCCAAAAGAAGAGTTTCCTTATATCTGTGTACATCTTCTTCACACACAGATGCGCACAATAAAGTGCTCTATGGGCTTCCTTCAATATGATGCTTCGAATATCCCCATTCTCAGGGATGTACATCCTTCCTCGATAGCTCAACAGTCCATCTGTTTCCAGACTATATCCTTCATACTTTGGATCTAACTACCTCCCGCTCTGGAGGTTTGAAGTAAACTTTAAATACCAACTGTCTCCTTGGAGTTGTGTCAACACTTGTTCCCTCAAATTGACCTTTAAGGGTACCAAGGAAAAGATACGTGGTCTCCTACTCAAGCCATCTTCGACCACATTTTCCTTTCCCTTGATGTACGGAATACCCACAATCATACTCACTCATAAACTTACTCCATCGCCTTTGCCTGGCATTCAGATCTCTTTGAGTGAAGAGATGTTTTAAACTTTGATGGTTCATTTTAAGCTCAAAGTTTCACCCCACAAGATAGTGCCTCCAAAGTTTCAGAGATGGCATTACAACTGCCAACTCTAAATCATGAGTCGCATGTAACTCTTCATGTTTCTTCAACTTCCTTGACGCATAGGCTTGGAACTTCCTTGCCACATGGTTGGCGGGCTTGGTTCCTGCGCCTCCTCCCGTGGCTTGGAACTTTATTTGCAGGTCGCATGGCTTTGTGTCTGCTCTTAGGTGGTGGTCCTTGACATGCATGTGTTATAAATTGATATTGAAGCATGTAATGGAGAAGCTTTATGGTCTAAACATTTCTCCCTTTCATGAATTTGAAGTGCAGTGACGTCTTGGTGCTAAATGTGAGGAATGGTGTCGTGCTTGTGCTGGGATTTGTATGTGTATTGGATTGTGGACTTTGGTATATGCATGAGTTTGACATTTAGCAAGTAACGATCGTTGTTCAAGCTGCCCGGGGTCTCGAATACCTTCACGACTACGCTTTCCCTCCAGTTATTCACCGTGACATAAAGGCTGCTAACTATTTTCATTACTGATATGAAAATTAATTAATCATTGCTAGACATTCCATCATTATTTGCGTAAGCATTTCGAATGGTAGAATCCATAATTTTTATCCTTGTAGTAAATCTTTCACTACGGATGCTTTCAGCAAAGCAGGCGAATATGTATTGATTTGTTTTCAGTGGATCTTATGATTCTTTCGACTAATATTTAGAGTCTGTTTCATTTTTTTTCTTTTGGCATGCATATAATAAATAAATGGTTGATCACTTGAATAGCAGTATTCAGATTTATAGATGTTGCAATAGATGTTCAAAATAGGCTACAATTGTTTTGAAGTCGAGAAGTTCACATGCAGTCTTATGCCCTTGTCTACAGAGTTCGCTTGTATAAACTAAAGTGAGCTTGGATCTGCTGTAGAGTAGGCTAACAGATCTGCGATATTTATGTCTAAACTAACACGAAAACAATGGTTTTGGGTGTTCTCGTTGTCTAGTTCAATATGATTTTCTTTATTTACCAGCGGGAAGTCACGAGGTCAAACCCCGCTGAGTTTAGTACATATCTTATTGACCAACACCCTGGAACAAGACCTGTCGTACCACACTCTGTATATTCAAACTAGGAATGATTGCCTTCTTATTCTTCTAAATCATCACTCTTTGAAGGGATTTGCTTCTGCTCGCTGGATGGGTTTAACATGAGACCACAGCTGAATGATTCAACCCCTCTTTCTCTAATTGATATCGGGCCTTCTCATCTGTTTGAAGCAAGACGTCCAATCCTTATGAGTTCTTAGCACGACATGCTGCCGCTATCTAAATGCCATGCTCGAGGATGATTGAGAGAGAAGGGGCATTGAGTGGGTAAGGAATCTCAGATAGTCATTGAAATAAGAAATAAAGAAATTCACTATATAGCGGGAAGAGGAGAGATCAATGACGGAGCTACTATCACGATATAGACCAAAGATCTACCTCTGAGTTTACGGTAATTGTTTTTTTTTGTTCCTGCTACATCAACAGAGCTTTCTTCTTCATCATTTGGTGCCTCTGGGCTGGGGAAGTTGCTGGCTAAGGTAGTCAGTTTTCCAATGAATAACATTCAAAAGAGTCCATCTATAAATGCACCAATGGGAATAGATAGGCTGCAATAGATTTCGTGGGCAGTTTCGAAATCCCTAGGGATCGTAGTGAGGTTTGCGATTCGCTTTAGTGTTCACATTAGCCGTTACGTTGGTGTTCACATTGGTTGCTGGATTATTGGTTAGTTTCAGGGCGTGAATATGAAGAAGAAAGCTTTTAGATTAACATTTTCTCACGCTGGACACACTATTTTGAATCTTATATTATCATAACAGATTTTGGATATCCAAGTCGAGAATTCCCCTAGCGTTCGGTTGCCCAGCATTAGATTCACCAGTACTGCTCATGATTGATTGATGTCCAATAGAGAGATGCAGGGGGAGGGGGTGGTAGTGAACCGAAGGTCCAGTGGAACCTGATGCAGTCCCTACCTGCGATATTGTTGCTTCTTGCTGGCTTTACTATGAATCGAACGAGAGAGATGATGTTCCCCATGTTCCCAATAGAATGGACTTGAAAAAAGTTTACAAGGTGAAAGGAAATCCCTAGGGATCGTAGTTCTATCCGATCAGGCGCTTCTCCCAGCTCAGTTGATTTAGTGGACATAACGGATCAACCAACAGCTAACCCACTAACAAGGCTTCATTCATTGATACGATATGCTTGTGCAACCACGGAGCTGGCAAATGAAAAGGTATAACTTTTGCTTATCCATTTTTGTTAAAAAAATTGAGTTTCTCTTCTTTAGGAAATTTATTATAACACTCATTGACTCTACAGCTCAAGGCAAAGAAGCAGTTAGAGGCATTTTTAACTCAGCTTGAGTGCTTAGCCATTTGGAAGCAGGCCTTGCATATATGCTATGATTGGGTTGCCTCTCCTATGGGAGGAAGTCCTTCATCAGATGTCATTGTTGGCGAAGAGGCTCTGAATAGTAGTGCTAACATTGCTCACATGTTAGAAGAAGTAGGATTCCAAGGAACAATAGCTTCTTTCTTAATGATGGAATATGAATTTCTTACTGCAGTTGAGCATGCTGAAGAGCATGCCCCATCAGATGGTATAAATGAATTCCATGAATGAAATTGTTTATGTTCATTTTTATTTTTTTTATAGTAACTGAATTGCTAGAACCAATTTCATTCAATTGGTAAATGTATTTTTCTGTACCATATGAATTCTATTTAGAAATGAACAAGCTTGCGCAGAGAGTGGAACTGGTCTATAGACAACTTATAACAGGATTAATATATATCTGTAGCCTTCTATTTCTTTTATATTTCTATATATATATTTATATATTTTTACTCTATTCTTATTTTTTTTTAGTGGTTGATTATATAAAAATATCACTCTTTACAGGTGAGGCTTCTCACAGGTTTGAAACTTTTACAGGCTAGGCTTCTTACAGGTCTGAAGGTGAACAGGCCTCCTTCAAACTTACAACAATTTCTTGGGTTTTCTGGTTTATTTCTAGGTTAATTCTAAGTAGGTGGGTAGGCTCTTGGTTCCAGATTTTGAACCAGGGCTCTGATACCATGTGTAGAGACCTAATTAACTCAATTCTATTAAATCCATAAATTTAAAACAATAAACTTCTACTTCTACGCAGAAAACTCAGTAATTTCTTAAGCATGTTAAATTAATTAATGAACAACAATTTCATAATAGACTAATAATTACTTAACAAAATAATACCAATTTACCTCTTCCTGATGCTAACTTCTCCGTTGACCCGATTGTCCAGCCTGCTGCTGCCTTGGTCTGATGCTAACTCCCGCTAGTCTTGTTGTCCTTCCTGCTGTTGCCTTTCCTAGCTCGATGCCACTGACCAACTCTGCCCAAACCGACTAACCTCCCAGCCAGCTAGGAGCAGCCTATCTGGCTCCCTAGCTCCAGGAAACCGAAAGGAATCCTGGCCCCCATGCCCAAAACCCCCAACAAACCGACGCCCCCTGCTTCTTATTCACCGAAAGCCCCCAAAGCCAAACTCCTCACACCAACCATCTCCACCCAAATTCCCTCACAAAAATCCTCCTCCCCCAATGCTTCCTCCCCCCCCAAAAGAATGCCTTCCACCATAAGACTCTCCCCCTCATATTCCCCCTTCACCGACTCTCCCTTTCATTAATTTCCTTGTCCATTTATTTATTATCTTATCCCCTTGTATTTATTATCTTATCTTATCCCCTTATTAATATCTTATCCTTATGTTTAATGTCCTATCCCCTCCCGTATACATAAGTCTTAATAAATTAAATTATTAACCCCATTAATTATTTACTCACATAATTAAAGAGTCGATTAATAATTAATTAATCATTGACAGTTATGAACAAATAATTAATAATAATTAATTAGTTAATATTATATAAGAAATAATTATTGTTTAGCTAACATCTTAGGACAATCAGATTATCAATTTAATTATAATTAATAATCCTATACATTTATTTAAGCAGGGTCGTTACAGTCACGACGATCAATATGCATAGTCCATCAGATATATCCAGGGATGTATACCAAGACAATCCGATGGTATATATACCAGTCGCCGCACTCTTAAAGACTCTGCAACACGCTGCATATTGATTGCCATATAGTCATAGCCTCGGGCTTGGACAATTTCCAATTACGTATTAGAACTTGATTTTGTTGCCACAATGTTGGAACTTAGTACTTCTTTTTATTACATCAACGATGAAATCATGGAAAAAGACATACGTATGTATATGTGAAAAGATGACTTACGACATTACTACAACAATGATGGAAATATGCATGCATGTGTTTGAAAAGGAATCCTCTCGTTGCCCATGTTGTTAACTCTTAGCTGCTTAAGGCGAGTCTTCAGAGTATTGATCCTCTACTGCATAAGAAGAGGTAGAGAAAATTTGTAATAAATTGGCGGAGTCTTTAGGCAACATGGAATCTGTTTCTGTAAAGAAGTCCGGTTGAGAAAGCATTTCGACAGCCTGGCTCATGGAAGGTCTCACATCCTTTTCTTGCTCCATGCAGAGCAGTGTTGTTTTCAGGACTCTCTCCACCTCTTCCAAATTAAAATTTCCATGCAACTTGGGATCCACTACCTTCTCGATCCCTCTCCCTTCCCTCATCATTGCAGACTGTCATCCCTATGAGATGAGTAGAGAACAACAAACATGTGAGCTAAGTAGAGAACAAACGCCAGCAGAATGTCATCCATGCTTTTTCTTGAGTTACGATGACCATACACTTAAGTTATATGTATAAGAAAATTTATTTGTATATATCATCTTTTATCCACATTTTCAGACATTGTATTAACCTCCACGCAAGAGATTTGAAAACTTAGTTAAATCTTCTTACTTGCCATGTGACTCGATTTCATATCTTAGAAATTCTTAATAAATAAAGAAAGAGAGAGACACATCTCCGCATTGTGGAATAAGTTGTAGAAATTTGTTTGATCAAAACAATAAAATATTTAATATTAACTGAAATCCACTGAAATTGGGGTGTAAAATGTCCTCTTTACTTGAGATGTGGGGGCGATTGGAAGTTGGAACGTGACTTTGACTTTGACTTTGGGTAGTTGTGGGGGACCGAGGTGATTGGAAGTTGGAACATGACTTTGACTTTGGGTGTATGTGGGGGTGATTGCAAGTTGGAACACACATGAACTGTAAGTTTCAGCTGTTCTAGACGTTTTCAACTCGTGCAATACGGACAGGGTTGAGAAGCCCGTGACGGGCAATTTGTCCATCAAACTCCATCCCTCTAGTGATTGCAAGTTGGAACAGACACGAATTGTAAGTTTCATCCGTTCTAGACGTTTTCAACTCGTGCAATACAGAGAGGGTTGAGAAGCCCGTGACGGGCAATTTGTCCATCAAACTCCATCCCTCCGGTGGTTGCAAGTTGGAACAGACACTAATTGTAAGCTTCATCTGTTTCGTGCAATACGGACAGGGTGCGAATACTAGGCCTTCCGTTCTGATTCAATCTTTCCTTTCTTATTGGAGCATGTATTATCAATCAATATGTCTATTCCTTTGATATGTCTCCAAACGTGGAGTCTTCGGCGGATGAAACTCTTCTTAGTTAAGATTTTACGATTCAAATGCGAATGGAGATCCTACTTCGGTAAATGCTATAGATGGTAATTTCTGACTTCGGTAAATGTTATAGATGGTAAATGACAACTCATTGATCCATATTCATCAATGCATCATATCAATGATCCATCTTTATCAATTGGTTTCTACTTGGACATCTATCATTCTCATCAAGGGCATCATATCAATGATCCATCTTTATCAATTGGTTTCCACTTGGACATCTATCATTCTCATCAATGCATATACATTGTTCATCAATCATCAATCAATCAATTTCTTGACATCAATCAATGACATCAATCAAACCAAACCATTTGCATCAATGACGTATGATCCAACAATCTCCCAAATAATCAAACCATTGACATCAATGACACCATGATCCAACAGAAATAACATAATTCAATACTTTGTATTAATAAGCATTATATGAGTTTGTATAAATAACACAATTTAATAGTTTGTATTTTACTTACTGGCGTGGAAAGGATAAGCATGAAAACGAGGCTTACTTGGTAATCCATTAGTGTGGTACTCCATTAGTGTGTTGTGTTGGTGTTATTTACTCAACTCAATGCCATCATGGATAATAGGATGTGAGTGTATTGTGTCCCAATAACTGTTAGAATATGTACAACACTACCACCACAAATTKWATATTTTGTTGATCACATAATGTARGTTTTCAATAGAGAAACTCACACCACTAGATGCAAAGTACAACACATGATATATTATTTGAAGGCATCTTGATTCCATAATTCTTATTGCTATTTTTTTTTAATTGTAAATGGATATTTATAAATATTATAGAGATGGTCAAGTGGACATCCATCATAAGCATCCCACATCTACCATAAGCATCCCATCCATTGGACTAATAAAAAATCTATTGAAGGGGAAGGAGACTGAATGTTTAACAAGTCATGGTAGGGTGTTATGAAGAGTTCAAGATTTATATGTTTTTTTAGGGTGTTGGTAGGGTGCCTTTGTTCAACATTTCCCACACAAAAAAGTACTTCATTGTCCATTACAATTGGTAAATTTCATACATTTTTCAACATGCCTTGCTTTGTGTGATCAGTTCCCTCCCAAATGTTTCACATTTCATATAGATTTGTCTTGTTTCTTATGGTTTTGATTATTTCATGCATTTTATAGCATGTTTCAAGTTGTTTTAGGGTTCACCCCCTCTTGATGTATGATCTCATGCCATCTTACAACAAGTTTAAACTTGACCTTGCCCAATTTTGCTTCTATAGGTGTTATAGGTTAAGTAGCATAGTAATTGTCCACATAAGCAAGAAATATTATTGGAGTAGTAATATGATTAAAAAAAATATTGATGTGAGAGACAATAAAGAGTTCTCATTCTAGATTTAAAATCCACCATTTATGCATAAAGAGATTAAACGATTCATTTTCTCCAATTGTGGGGAGGCACCACAGATGAAGCAGTTGTAGAAATCAATATTGGAAACTTGACAAAGTGTTGGATATATACGAGGAGAGGTTGTCAAAGAGAAAGTACATGGAGGGAAATTTTGTGAGGAATGCATACCATACAACATACAGTGCTACTTCGATATGCGTGACCTATTTTGTGAGACTCTGCGAAAGGGGGTATTTGCGGGTGGAGCCGCTTTCACTGTATTTACTTTGATTTTGAACTTGTTTTACTACACATGCTATGCCAATGAAAACAAGATCATGGAAACCTTTTACCGAAATAAACATATGTACAATAGAAATTTATTTCGTTTGTATTATATCTTTAAGTAGAATTTTGTGTCCATTGAAATGTTTGTTGCATTCTTCCCCATTTTTTTCAGTTTCTGCTAGAATCAGATGGATTATCAAGAAATGGGTAAAAGAATATACTGAAGCGGGGGAAGGGAACACCGAAGAAATGGGTCCTACTTCTGCTAGAACTAGTAGTAGGATTGTATCTTATAGGATGGATTATCAAGAGATGTAACTTTAGTATTTTTATATGGCTCTTCTTCCTCTTCCATTTTCTTTCGCAAAGCAGGTCATATATATGTGATTATTGTAGGTGGGCATGCATCTGGGTGATTCATCTTTGGGGTTATGTGATTATTTCAAGTGGGCATGTAACTCATTGATTCAGCTTTGGAGTTATATAATCGTTCAAAATATTTTGGGAGATGTGGGATGAAGATGGATCTTGTAAAGTATTCATTTTCCATCCACGGGAAAAATTCTATGGTCTGTAAACAACATAACCACCCCAATTCACTTTGATGTTTCAAAACACTTTTAACTAGCATACCCCTGAAGTAGGGGAAAGGAAACATCGAAGTGAATTAGGGTGGTAATGTTCTTTAAAGAATGTGGGTTTTGTTTTTGGGAAGATTTAAAGTGATGTAGCCAAAGATAATCGATGTTCAAAGTTTTGGACTAGTGATTTAGATCATCATTCTTAGTTGTAGGTACATATAATGCATCTAATGAAGCCTATACAACCTTTGTGTGAAATTGGATGAATCAACATATTTTGACCCACAACGACAAAGTAAACAAACCGATCATGAGAACAAATTGATTTCCTTTTATAACCCTTCATTCCACCATTGTGGTCATTGTGGTCAATGAAGGGAAGAAGACAACACCGATTAGACTTATTGCAAGATTCATTTATGAAAATTTAGTTTGATCGATTTAATCAAATGATCAGTGTTGAATGCAAATGCATGAAATGGTTAGGAGGGAGGAAGAAACAAAGCATTATTATATCTAATCACAACTTCAAAAATGTTGTTTCTTTTATGCAATATCAAAATTAAGACTATAAATCTTGGAAGCAATCACTATTGCATCCAAACACATTAAGAAGAAACATGTAAGAAGCTAGTGTGGACCACCCAAGCCATGGTGAATCAATTAATCATTTGATGAAAATTATGCATGTAATGTCCCACTTACTTCCATCGTTACAAAATGTGATAGGGATCGAGAACTCTTGAGCCCCCATTTTCCTAGGTAGATGCCCTTTAATGATAAACAAGAAGAAGGAAACACAAACAATAAAAATATGTGGACATGTGGATTCCTACAAGACATGTATAAACACACTTGATTGTTGAAATAAGTCAGTGGAGGCAACTCCTAAACAAGGGGAAAGATGGCCATTAACTCGATCATATCAGAGGGGTAACATATAAGTGTCAGGGGACAGATGGCCATTAACTGTTTAGGAGTTTTGAGAAAATATGTAGAGTCAATAAGGAAACCTAAAGAATCAAGAAGAATGCAATAGGTGGAATCCTACAGGACAGGTATGAGTGACCCAACATACTGATTTAAATGACAACATGATATTGGAGAAGCTAGTGGAGCTTAAAGGGTGTCGAATAAACAACACTCAAACCATATATATTTTTAATTAAATTTCATCCTAAATTATGTTGGAATTATGTTTGAAGTCAAAGTTCCACCTATATTATGGGAACTTTGTCCATAGAACTTTGCCCTTGATATTTTTGGGCAATTTTGAGAAATTGGTCATTGGGTTCAAGAAGATTGAAAAATTTGTCTCACCGAATTCACAGTTGAGATACACCTGTAAGTTTGCATGGGAAAGGGCTTACATAAGTTGGTAAAACATTTGGATATGCAATCTACCAAAACATTTGGATACGCAATTTCCAGTCAGTGGTTGAAATTAGAAACCCATGTAAGTTTAGGCATGTTTGGGGTTTCTTGCTTGTTATTTTTCAAAAGTAGACTTCCTGGATTCAGATTGTGTTTGGTCATTTTGTGTCAAATTTATACAAGAAGTATGGTTCAAGTTTTAATGTGGTGTTGTATATATATATATATATATATATATATATCTTTCAACAATACATTTTGCTTGATTTGATTATGGGTGATAGGGTAATACCTAAACTATGGTTCACATGGCCTTTCCCACATTCCACTATGCTCAACCCTATCAAACGATTCAACATTCCATAAGGATTGGATAAACATTTCAAAATTGGGAAATCATGGAGCCACAATTCCTTCAAGCTCCTACACTGATTGAGCAAAGATGGTAGATTTTTCGAACATATCACTTCCTAATATGAAGTTTGTTTTTGGACGTGGTGTATAGAGTCTGATTATATTATAAATTGGTGTTTCTGATATTCTTACTGTTGTAGGAAAATCTCCCTGTGGACAGGTAGATCACCTCTAAGGCTTGACCTTAACCCTAGACAGAAAAATGCTTAACGTGGACACTGAATTTCTTTCAAATCTATCTAAACTAACACATGAGAAGGAAGGATGATAGAAGTACCTGTTATCGATGTTTGTCCCCGCACGCTCCGAGTTGCACTCCAATCCTTTTCTCCTCGCTGAGTTCTGCGGACAAAAAAAGATACGACCACTTCCTACTCTATTGATATTAGCTTGAAAACAGATCTATCACTAAATGATAAGTCCATGTAACATCAGACACAAACTAGAAAGAAACAGGCCAAGCGTGTCATATTAATGAGAATAACGACAACAGTACTTACAATCGTAGATGCGAATGCGACAGCTTCATCAAGTCCTCTTCGTCTAACCCTTGCCTGAAAGATCCACAACCTGGATAACAACAGCTTCACTGATCACTCTCCTTTGGCTGACTGTAGGTTTCCTCCAAGATCATAAGTTTCATATGTTCAATTCTTCCCCAATCAGCTCCAGCACCACTTATGAGATCATAAGTTTGGTGTAATTCTTCTTTTCAGTCCTTACTTATGAGATCATAAGTTTGGTATCATTCTTCATTTGCAGTCCCCTTTCACCATTAGAAAGCTTGTTTATATAGCCTTGGAGAGGCTCAACAATCTTGAGATATTCTTGGGGAAGGTGAGGATTTTCCTCCTTCAGTTGAGGATCTGCCCTAGGATCATGGTTGGACTAGGGATTCGAATCCAACTGCCTTCCAAGAATGAAAATATGATTCCCCCATTCATCTCAACAGCTTAATAACTACCTGGAATAGGTAGCGCTCCCTCAAAAGGGCCATCAGAGCGTTGTAACGCTCCCTAGTAAGATTTAGGGGGCGCCAGCGCTCTCAAAATCTATAGCGCTCCCTCAAAAGGGCCAGGGGAGTGTTATAATGTTCCCTGACAGTGTAAGGGGGAGCGCCAACACTCCAAGGTAGTGTAAGGGGGAGCGCTCCTCTCCAAAAACTCATTTTTTGAGGTGCTTTCAGATGGCAAAAGGTTTGCAAGCCTGTTGACTCATTTCTCCTCTTCCAAATCAAATGTTTGAGGTGTTTCAAGTGTCTTTCTCATGTCGTTATAGGCATGACATAGGCATCGTGGCAGTATGTTTTGTTTGATGTTTGCGACACTTGTGAGCAACATGTGACACTTGCAACCTAGTGAGCAAAATGCGACACTTGCAGCCTTTGTAATGACGACACTTGCGACACTATCAAAGTGAGTAAATTTGACGTGTAACAGAATGCCCCCCAAAGTATGAAGTTAGAAGATGTGAACTTATGACTGAAATACTTTGTAGACGTTCAAGAAAGGGTATAGACTCGGAGAACCTGACGGAAGCTGCACACAAACATCCAACAAATATCATGACATATTTCAAAACCCAAAGCAGGCATACCTATGCTTGGGTGATCAAGACTTGCAAGATATGGCCTCCATAAAATACATTGCGGATCCATAATTGGATTGATAAAAAAGGTATAGCCACTGACAATACACTGTGGATCTATACTCTAATGACATGAACTGATCGTAGCCACAAAGAATACACAGTGGATCTACGAGATGACAAGGCATAGCCACGACCAATACAAAGTGGATCTATGTAATAGTGTATGTGTCATTTGTCCAATAGAAACTCCTTTGCAGCCTGGGCAAAGCATATATCCAAGTGGTCACTCAACCCAGGGTCTTCTTACCAATCCCAACGTGGTACGATTCTACCCATGCGAATAGATGTCCTGACGTCGAACATGGCAGAAACCACTTGATTACCGATCAATGAGGTAAACCGTTAACAAGTGCGAGGGAGATCACCATTAATGTCAATGATTCCCAAGGTACCTTAGTACATTCCATCGAACATGAATAGATGAGCTGAGGTTGAACATCCGTGGAATCATTCGATCAGAGGTCAATGATGTAAACCCACTGTCGAATGTGAGGAGGCCTGCCATTGAGGCATGCAGGTCCCAAAGTACTAATTAGTTTCTAAGTCTAATTCCCAGATAATGTGTTGAAGTCAACAGGAATAGACTCGTCGAGGGAGGGCCTTGATGTATCCCCCATCAACGATGTGAAACGGACATGGAGATGTAATTGGTATATCAAAAGAACATGGACTGACACAGGTTTTGAGGCAGATATTTGGGATGGTTGACTCTCGAGGCGGATACTTCCCTTGAACACTGAGGCACAATAGAAAAACATGACATGGACCAAAACTATGCAATGGATACTATGACTTGCGTCAGGTGACCCAAAGGAGTGAAAGGAACTCGAAGGATTGGATCAGTGCAGAGGTTCAGCGGATTATGATATGTGCAAAGTGACAAAGTGTCGTGTTCAAGGGCAACTCTAAGAAGTGTTGGATGATGTTCTCAAGAGACTGCTTGGCTTGCTCCTTTCAATTTTTTCCCCCATCCAGATAGACGAGTACCTCTTTTTGATTTAATGAGCTCGAGGAGAATAACACATTCTCGATATAACTTACCTTTGGTAAGTTCCTCTTCCTTTGTTTAACGAACCGGAAGAAGTAAGGGATCGGTCCCATATGGGCCTGTCGATGTGTGCTTTAACGAGTCCAAAGACAGAAAACTCGAAGGTTTTTCGGGATTATAGAGTTTGGAAAAACACTTAAAAGAGAACTCTCTCAGTTGTTTTTTCATACAATAGTCCAACGAGATCAAAAAAGGGTTAAACTATCGCTTGAAAGACGCCCTTTCTAACCTTTTAACGAGTGTGAAAGGAAGCAAGATCACTCGACAATCTTTTCATATTTAGAGAGTCTGAAAAGGGTTTAAAGAATAATCCAGGGGTGTTCCTTTTTCATGTGATCATATCCGTACGGGTCTAAAAAAGAGATAAAACTTTACCCAGTTGCATTCTCATGTATTTACGAGCACGAGAAAGAACAAAGACTAAGCTCGGTATGCCCCCAGCTTGAAAGCTGGTGGATTGACTCCAGAATGATCATCAAAGGCTGGAGACATGCCCCCCAAGCTTCAATTCATTCACCGACTTTGAGGTTGTCACCAATTTCTGTGCTAGATGGAGAAAAAGGATACAGGTGGATGAAATGAAGGTTCAAAAACGAGACCTAACGATAGACTCGACTCGACATCTACGAGATTTGGCGAAAGACTCAACTTGAAGGGAGAGGTGATTGTTTCATTTTTTAATGAGCTTGACACAGGAAAAGAACTATGCTCAAGGTTCTAGGTTTGATCCCCAGATTGTTGTTTCATTTTTTAACGAGCTTGCTACAAAGAAGAAAACTATGCTCAAGGCATCTGTTTCATTTTTTAACGAGCTTGCCACAGAGAAGAGAAACTATGCTTGTGACCTATGTTTCATTTTTTAACGAGCTTGCCACAAAGAAGAGAAACTATGCTCGTGGTTTCCCCCAACATGAAAGCTAGTGGCCTCTGTTTCATTTTTTAACGAGCTTTCCACAGAGAAGAGAAACTATGCGTGTTGTGCCCCCAGCATGAAAGCTAGTGGCCTCTATTTCATTTTTTAATGAGCTTTCCATAGAGAAGAGAAACTATGCTCGTGATGCCCCCAGCATGAAAGCTAGTGGCCTCTGTTTCATTTTTTAATGAGCTTGCCACAGAGAGGAGAAACTATGCTCGTGGTTTTTTCCAGATCATGGCTTCCAAGAGGATAATGCTCTGGAAGGGTACCATGTCAAGGGACAAAACTCGATCATGGCTTCCAAGAGGTCTTCGTTGGATGGAAGAGAATCACTCTGGAAGGAACACATGTCGAGGGTCGCGATAGGGGTAATGAGATCAGGCTCCAATAACCCTACCGAAGAGATCACCATGTCAACTACCGGATCCAAATCATCGGAATTTGAGGTCATGGGAGACAATGCCACATAATTGACATGCAGCAAGGGTGATATTGTCTGTATATAAGAACCAGTTAGGGAGGTAACCCAGTCGGGGCCGATGAATGAAAGTTGATCAATAGTCACAATTCTTCCATCGTGAGGGAAATATATCACACGGAAAAGGGTGGATACAAGAGCTTTCATAGCATATACATAATCCCGTCCAAGGAGTAAAGAGAAATCCAAGGGGTCTCGGACTACCATGACATCAATAAAGACAGTTTTCCCTCCCAAAGTTACAGGAAACTGAGGAAGGATCCCTAAAGGTTGACTAGTTCTTCTGTTAAAAGCCAACAGATTCTATGTAACTGGTGCAAGCTGCGGACAACCTAAAGCATACCAAGCAACATAAGACAAAATACTAATGGACGCACCTTCATCTATCAACGTTTGGGGAACGTCCCGACCACGAACTTGTACTGTAATCTGGAAAGGAATGTGGGAGGGAAGATGAGGTCCAGTTAGTGCACCCCAATAAAAAAGGATGGCCTCATTACTTGGAGGGGGTTCCACAGGAGGAGTAGGAATGTCCCCAGGCACGGTAGAGTCTGTATTAACAAGAAAAACATGGGCAGTATCGGGTTTACTCTCTAGAAGAAGGGTAGGATCGACCGATGATTGGATCAGATCGACCAATGGTGGACTTGGATAGACCACTTGGGAACTCTTCAGAGGAAGAGTGGGACTGACCGAGGAAGGGACTGGATCAATCACTTTGACATTCCTTAATGGAGGAATGGGATCGACCGATGGCAAAACCGAATCGACCACTTGAGTTTCATTCTCTGAAGGAAGAATGGGGTCGACGGGTGGAAACAGATCGATCGCTTTAGTGTCACTCTCTAACGGGATAGTGGGGTCGACCAAGGATGGAAACATATCGACCACTTTGGTGTCACTCTCTTGATGAAGAGCGGGGCTGATCGATGACGGAAATGGATCAGCTACTTGGGTTCGTGGTTCAATCGAGGAGGAAACTAGATTGACCACCTGATCAACCGAACTGACCGAGGGTGGAACCGGATTGACCAGTCCATCAGCCAATGATGGGTCGGAGGAAATCTTACGATAACCTTTTGGAAGTTGAAGTTTTTCCAAAAGAGAAGAAGCCTCGTCCATGCGAGGAAAAAGGTGAGAGTAATGATTACCTTTACATAAAATGCAAGGGAACTTGACAGTTTTCTTCTTCTTACCAACCTGAACATCACTAGTTGACGGGGTATCATCGACATGACTGACAGAGGCCGATGTCGTGGAGGACCACATTTCTAAGACCTAGGTAAGACCGGGGCAATCCCTCAGAAAGTGGTCACCCTTACAAAGGCTGCAAGGGAATTTGGGTTTTGGATTCTTCCCTTCAATCTTGTTGACCTCATCAATACTCCCAGTACTATTAACGGTAACTGGTTTCTTAGAGCCAACATCTGATGTTGTTCGGGCCTTGGTCCTTTTCAGGCTCTTCTTCTTCTTCTGTTTCCATTTATTCTTCTTCTGATCAACCTGGCTACTTGCTTTAGAGATTTCACTAGGCGAAGAAGGAGAAATGGAAGGAGACTTGATGGGCGAAGAAGGTGAAAAGTCGACGTGAGGTTGATGTGTGGGTGGTGTATTGACATCCAAAGTATTAGGTGCAAC
>ML783303.1:482129-503812 GCA_009831015.1 Picea engelmannii | reverse complement strand
TGTTCGCTTCCAACAGTCGTGTTTCAGCATTCGTGTTGCAGCAGTCGTGTTTCAGCATCTACGTTTCATAAACAATCGATTGCCATCAATGACAACCTTGATCATCTGCGTCATCTCTGTTGTAGCCATATTTCCAACAATATTTTTTCCCTCTACTTGCATATGTATTCTCGTTTAATTCCATTTGTATCCATTGTATTTTACTTACTAAATTCCTTGATTGTTTTTTTCCTATGTGGTTTTTCAGGTCCCTTGTACTTCCACTTTTAAAAAATAGTATCAAAGTTATGCCATATGCTTTGACAACATACTTCCACATTCTCATTCTCATTCTCCCATTTAAATGGTATGCTAATACATAATAACCGAATCTGAATCATTCCATCGTGGTTGGGCTACAAAGACAATAGTGACTCATATACGAGTGCTCCAGCCCACCTTCTACGTCAGTCCTAAATTATGTTGGTTCAAAAAAATAGATTGATTTCAAAGAAGCTTCATAATTTTCTAAATATAAAAGATAACGAAAATTTTGAACATGCCTTGTAAATGCACACATGAAAAACAAGCAATGGCAGAGATTCTCTTCACCTCTCCCCCTGTATCGGGGCTTCTGGTTTAGTCCCTCAACCTCCCTCTTCTTGTGAGGACCTGTATGCCCAACCTCCTGTTGATATCCTCTTGATATCCTCGAGGGGTGCAAGGTTGAACTGGAAGAGGCATCAAGCATCATGGCGTCTTTGTTGGCCAACTCTCATGATAAATATGTTGATGATGGGTAGTGAAGCCCTCATTCTCCAACTATGGTTCCAGTTGTGATCCCACAAGGATCTGAGGAAAACCCCAACTTGGGTACGTAAATGGTTCCACCCTCACCACGCAATTTTTTTGAAGAACTATAAATTATCTTCGAACTTGGGTGAGATAATGCAAACTTGAAATTTTGATGGGAGGTGATGGAGAAAAAGGTGTATTGGTTAATGGATTCTTTCTCTACACATCCTGAACAAAGGAGGGACTAGGAAAATCTTCTTCAACCTATTATGACTCTGAAATGGCCATACACCTTAAAGCATACTCCTTTGGGAGACCCCTCAGGAAATTAATTGTACCATTGTCTAGGATTATGACTTTTTTAGGTTTTGGCTACTCTTTCACTTATCACAGAGGAAAGGGAACGCCGAAATGAATCATAAAGATACATTTTTTGAAGATAGAATAAGTGTGTTGGATGGTTCATGGATAAACAATAGAGGATCCATTGAATATGGTCCATGAACAATGTATTAAAATGATCCTTCAAATGGTTAAGCATTGTCATAGTTGATTTCTAAATGTGTAAGGAAGAATTTTCCAAGAGGAACCATGTTCTCATTTCAATGTAATACTAAGTAAAGGTTAAACATAGGAGATAGTCATATGTCAGTTGTTCTTGTGAGGGAATATGAGCGATAGTTTGGCATGTGTCTTTCAAATATACATGTGACCATAAAGGAGATTACACATGTTGATCATTTATTAAAAAACAATTTTCCAAGAGAATAATGATGCCTTGATCGCCATTAGATTACTTGAAATCAACAATGTATGATCAATTTCAAAAAAAAAAAAAGAGCGACCTTCACCAAATATCCTTGGATGGCCGAAATCCTTGCTTTCCCTAGATATGGAACAATTTTCATTGTTTATCCTCCTAGGTTCCATGCCAACTGCTTCATTGGCCCAGCCAGAATCTTAAGTTTCTTTCATATATAAACACACTTAATATCCAAAAAGAAAGTAGTGAATATGGCATTATTTATCCAAGTCAAAATATTTTCCTTCAAATATAAATGAGAAAATGAGAAAGCACATGTGATTTGGCTTCCCACATTAAATCTTGCAACTTATAATTACAATATGTCTTCCCCCTTCATAATTTATTTTTCCAATAATAAGTTAAATCACATTCTTCAATAACCCTTCCAAACATAACTCTCCAAGGATTTTATTGATAGGCATCAATTGAGATCCAAAACTATTACGCTAATAAACATTGGGCGATGAATCAGGGTCTCTCTCATTTTATTACCAATACTATTGTTCTTGTTTTTCATTATGGGCCACTTAAAAAATTGGAAAATTAAATTTCTAGCTCACCTATCAAATTCAATAAGAGTGTTTATTCTTGCAAGTTACTCCAATGAGCTGACAACTCCCACGATAGATGTTTTCTTTCTATGTGACTAAGTTGTCAAAATTCAATTGCAACTATGACAAAAACTTTTGCATGACCATATTCTCTGCTAGACTATTAGATATATAGTTTTTAGACAATATGTTAAGATAGGCACTTTCTGTTAAAGGTTGATTGTCTTGAGTATCGACTCTTCAAAGAAAGAAAACAAAGCATCTAGATGACCCATATGCTAATAGCATAGTTAATTTCTTGCTCATTCTAAATATAACATTTAAATCCTAGAAACAAATACCAATTAGATAATGTCACTAATACATATAAACTACTCAAAAGATTAAAGAGCAAGATAGACTAGGAATGAAAACTAAACACACCTCAAAAGTACGTATATGTATTTACCTTAATTTGTCCCTGATGTTTCTCCTTGACAATTCAATCCCCAATAAACCATCAAACCCCATTACAAAAAGAATGCATATAAAAAAGTCACAAGGTTATGAATTCAAATCCCATGTCAACTGGAAAAACACCATTTATGATCAAATGCATGTAATATATTACAAGTTAAATCCATGGAATCACCAAACACTAATGATGAAACAAATATGGAAAAGATCATAATTTCAATCCCCGCCACTTCAAGATGCAATAGTTAGTCCCCACACTCTATAGAAAGAATTTGGATATTCATGTTTAAGCGTATGTCGAGGGTTTCAGTTCTTTGGTGGGTTAGCAGATGATTCCAACTGTTGTTTCTTCTAGTCGGGGTGGCTCATTTGACCATTATTTTCAGCACAACAACATAGAAGATACTCATGCATTACTGGACTGGTATTTTCTCCCTTGGGTGCTCAATTTCCCTCTATCTAATATCCATATTCCGATGGAAATTCCCCTATACATTCCTTTTTAAAACGTGAACCTAGCGCAGGGAGTCAAATCTCTTTGTGATTAGAGCACCACCTTCATGGATGCTACGCATTGAGGTTTTAACAAGTTTTTTCAGGAAAGGCCCTCTGATAAACCGTCGACTATCGACTACCTGAGTAACTAGAGAAAGAGAAAGCTGATTTTTTTTATAGTTTTGTATTTAAATTGGTTTACAAATATTTAGGTATATGACAAAATGGGGAATTCGAAATATCAAACATAAAATATTTGATATTTCGAATTCCCCATAGTTTTTAATACTCTCTTCATCAGAACAATATGAATAAGGACGATCAAGGAACACACAAGGTAACATTAGACAAAAAAATGGAAACAAGAAGATAAGGGGAATGGTTTCTAATTTTTAATTTTATTTTTATATATTTGGAATCCACATAGCCGACTATATCTACGTTTGTAGTTTCATTGACAATGGATTTGTGTATTCTATAGAAAAATAACATAAAAATCGGGGATACAAAGAAGTATTCATATAAATGGAGGCTTTTGTGTTTTTGCAGACCAAACCATTGGGTTTGTCATCCCAGACCTAAATATGAGGCAACCAACTCAACATTCATGTACGCTAGAGTTGTCATTTCTTCCCAAAAAAAATTAAATTAGAAATAAACCGCACACACTCCTAAGAATGTGCACACATTCTAGGAACATTCACATGCTCTAGGAACATGCACGTGCTCTAATTAGCATGCACACACTATAAAGAATGCACACATGTTCCTGGAGCATGCACACACTTTTATGACTTTTTTCTTTGTTTCTCTTTCTCTCTCCCCCTCTCCCCTACTTATCTACCCTTCACCTTATCTCCTCTCTTAATTCCTTCATCCCCTCAACCCCCTCTCTTTTCCCCTCTCTCTCTCCCTCCCTCTCTACCCCCCTCTCTCTCTCATGCATCTACCTCTCTCTACGATGTCTCTCCCCCTCACTATGTATTCCCCCCCTATCTTGCCTACTATATCCCCCTCCCTCTCTCTCCCCCCTTTCTCTCTTTTCCTCTCTCTACNCACTCCCTCTCCCTCTCCTTCTCTCTCTCTCTCTCCCTCTGTAATACCCCAAGGACAAGCCCTAGCTGAATTGTAAATATGTTTTATAGGATGGTGAGACAAGTGATTATAAGTGAGGAGGCTTATGTGATGATTAGGATGAAGAGATTAGATACTAAAGGCCAGTGAGCCTATTTATATATATGTAAATAAACATATCATTAATATAATACATTGTTGTGTGTAGATCGACCACAATAAAAGAGTATGGGGGACTAAGCTCCACTAGGTAGGGAAAGGGAGGGCTAAGAGACTAGGAAAAGGGGCTAATCTAGAGGGCTTATCTCCAAGAGAATATTATATTATTATTTCCTAAAGACTATGGTGAGGATAATTATTTTATCCTAAGTCTCATGGAAGAGTGAATGAATCACAAGTGGAGAGAAATGAGCTCCAGAAGATCCATGTGCCAATCATGGCGCCTGCAAATATATGTGGGGGAAAATAGTTTGTTTTTCCATATTTTCTCCATTCACCAATGCATGGAGGAACTCAACCAATTTTCATGCAGCTAACCATTTCCTCCATGAGTTGACCTCTGCATCATTCACGCACCTCTGGAACTGAAAAACACTTTGAGCTATCCTGTACATTTCCTATGAAGTATAGTGCACCTTTACTTTGCCTAAGTCATACTGTGCCTTAACCATTTGTTGTTGCTGCAAACGCAGTTCCTGGACTGAGCTTGGCTTGTTTCCATCATATGTTCCATACCTATTTTTTGTTGCTTCCTTTACCTGAGCCTGTTTTTGGTTTACTAGAGAGTTGGATTGAAGAGGTGGGTTGTCGGGATCATGGATTGAAGAAGCAGGTTGTTAGGCCTATGAGAAACTCTCTCCAGGTGAGAGATTTTGTTGGGAAAGTGATTTCCTGAGGGAGCCCAACTGAAACTATAGTTCTCTGATAATTTATGTCCGACATGTTGCTGAAGCCCTAGAAGGGAAGTGGGCCAACTGAAGGAATTTTGAGCAGAGAAGGGGCAGACTTCCTAGGGTGGGACATGCATGTGGGGAATGCAAGGATATATGTTATTAATGTGATTTGGCTCCTTGAATGAAATCCTTCCTATTGATTGTGAAACTTCATGTTGTCTCATCCTATCCTAGGAATCCTCGGGTGGAGTTTAGTCCCAGCTCGGGGGTGACCCACTGCTAAGAGTGATGAGCAGCGCGGTCTAAGGCTGGGAGGTTCATGGAATGTCTACACGTAGTTGGTGGTCTTCTATCAAAAGATAAGTATCATTTATGTGTTCAATTTCATGTTGTGTATTGTACATGCTTTTATAATTATGAGTATTGCTCGTGTATGTTGTATGTATAGGCTTACTGTTATTTCCGCATGAATCTATGTTGTAGAAGAATGTATTTGTCTATTTTAAGTTTATATATTTGAATTTTCGCAAGAGTTTTTGTTAGGGACCTAACCCCTCACGTAGGCATAATAATATATTTCCATGTAATAAAGGTCAATATTAATAAGACCTAGCAATAAGGAAGAATAAGTCCAATGTAAGAAGACCTAATAAAAGCTTCCGCTTCTAGAAGGATCTTCCTCTAGATTGTTCTTTTGATAGACATATTTAGTATAAATAGGAGTCAAGGGTATGAGAAGTTTGTCTTGGATATTATTGTAATATAGCTCTGCTCTACTGGAGGTTGCCCCCTTGAAGAGGCAAGTGAACATTTCTCTCAGTAATCAACATGCTCTTTTTGGTGTTATTCTGGTACTATTTTGGTATTATTGTGATGTTGTTATGGTTATATAATTGTTTATCTGCCATTTCTCGCTAATTATTTCTTTTCTGCATACTATTTTATATCTGGAATATTACAAGTGGTATCAGAGCACCTTCCTCGACAGAAAATTGTGGGTTAAATTTTTTTCAGGGTATAGACGTACTCTGACGTCTTTAAGCTACAAAGATTTGTCATTATGCACATAAACCCACAGTCGGGGATTCATACATGCAAGAAATACAAGTGGTACTTAAGCGCACATATTTTGGCCACCCTTGTAATCCCTGTTAGTACCCCTTTGAGTGGTAGCACATCAGACATCACCTGTATACAGATCGACCTAGATCTCCTGAAGCCCTCCATAGATAAACCGATTGACCGCCTAACTTCTATAGTGCCACCGAGAACAACACTTGGGAAGATACTCTCTAGTACCTGGGTAGTCAGGTAGTACGGCTAAGGGTACAGTCTAGCCTCCTTAGTTGGTGCCCTGAGATATTGGGTCAAGTACTACTGTTGGACCCTGCATGTATATCAGAGAGTTATAACATAGGGAAAACCCTTGTCTATAGAACCCTTGAATACCCTAACCCTTGGGAAGGAAACATAAATAGAACCAATAAGATCTATTGTCATGCTACAATATCTTTTGCATTCTGGTTGCAAAATTACTACACATTTCTTCCTATTAATCATTTGGGCATTTCGTCACTGCAATATTCTTCAGGATGGAGTATAACTCCATAGGAGTAAAAAAATAAATGAGTATAGTGGTCACACCGGCACACTTATTTGGGACCTATTCCATTTTATTCCCATTTTCTCCCTGATCGCAGTCATACCCTTCATTTTTAATCCTTTTTGTTTCATTGGACCCGACCCCTTCCCAGTTTCCCTATTTTTTCTCCTATCCCATTATATTTCCCTGCAAGCCCTGATCGTCATGGTACCTATCACTTCTAAGTCATTTTTTTTGTGGTCCCACCCATCCATTTTTTCCTTACCCGCACTTCCCCTCTCCAAATGGCCACCACTCGCAACCAAGATCTCCAAAATTCCGTCAATCAAGCCCATGTCTCCATCGAACATATCACACCTCAATTGGATTCCACCAATTCTCGCATTGACACCTTGGAAGCCAACCTCATAGCCCAATTGACCTCCCTCAAGTCTATTGTCAATCAATTGTTGAACCTCCCTATGGTTCCTTCTTCATTAGCACAACCCGATGCTGGTGATTCCTCTCAGTCTCCACAGTTTCACTCCAACTCCTTTCATCGTGAACCCCATATTCCCTGCATAGAGGTCAATAAATTTGATGGCTTTGATCCTACAGGTTGGGTCACTCAAATGGAGCATTATTTTTATCTGCATGGTATTATTGACAATTTGGCCAAACTTCACTATGATGTCCTCTATCTAGATCTTGAATGGTGGCAATGGTGGCAATGGCCCAAAAATTTGTTAATGTTTAAGCTATTATTAGAGTTCTTTTCATTTCAATAAATAACAATAACATAATATAGGATCACTGAGAAATACACAATCAAAAGAGACACATCATTTATCCTGGGAAAACCTCATGGGGGAGAAAACCCAACAAAACTTCCTTATTATAGATAGCCAATACAATGCCAAGAGATAACTCAAACAAATACATAAAGTTCTCTCCCAAGGATGCGCCTCTCTCACTCTCTCTTCTTAAACTGCAGCTCCAAAACTTGTCTCTCAATGAACAAGTAAGTGTGTGTCTAAGTGAGGTGCTAGCCTCCTTATTTATACAATTCTGGCACGTGTGGAAGTGTCTCTTCACTGGCAGGGCCGACTTCTCAATCTGGGTGGTTATAACCAGCTTTAATATATTTTGGGGCCGACTTTTTATTCTGCCTATTACAATTATATTTTGACCAATCCACAAAAGGGGATTTAGTCCTTTACAATAGCCGACATGATCAATCCACAAAGGGGATTGATCCAATGAATAACATATCAATAATAATTAGAATACACTTTGTAGTTACATTATTTCAACACTCCCCCTTAACAAGAAGGGTATTCTATAACAACATCAGGCGAGAGAGAGGATTGCATCAACAACAACATCATCAATATCATCTTGGAACACTGAATGGCGTATCTATAAATCATTGAAATTTATCTCGTCGGCAACATCATCATTCTCAAAGGAATGCAATCATCATCTGCATCAATATGGATTAGTATAAAACTAATACATCATCATTACAACATGATGCTGGCTCATTATCACAATACTGAACTAGCTTTGCATCACAACTATCAAGCTTGGAAGCACAATACTTGTCTTGTTTTACGTCACAACAATCAAGCTGGAAGCAATATACTATATTGGCTTTACGTCACAGCTATTAAGTTGGAAGCATAGTACTATTCTCATCTCATCGTCTTGCTTTACGTCACAACAATAAAGTTGGAAGCAAGATACTAAACTAGATTTACATCACAACTATCAAGCTAGAAGCACAGTACTAGTCTCATCTCATCGTCTTGCTTTATGTCACAACAATCAAACTGGAAGCAAGATACTAGATTGGCTTTACGTCACAACTATCAAGCTGGAAACACAATGCTAGTCTCATCTCATCATCTTGCTTTACGTCACAACAATCAAGCTGGAAGCAAGATACTAGACTAGCTTTAAGTCACAGCTATCAAGATGGAAGCACAGTACTAGTCTCATATAATCGTCTTGCTTTACGTCACAACAATCAAGCTGGAAGAAAGATACTAAACTAGCTTTACATCACAACTATCAAGTTGGAAGCACAATACTAGTCTCATCTCATCACAACACTACTCCCCCTTTCGAGGAAGGTCCTTTCGGACTATACCAAGCTTATCTCAAAAGTGCTCAAACTTTACACGAGATAGAGGCTTGGTCAACACATCAACAACTTGTTCATTTGTGCTAACGTACTGGAGCTTTAGGGATCCTCTCTACACCATGTCATCGATGTAATGATATCGGATCTCTATGTGCTTCTACCTATCATGGAATACAAGATTCTCTATCATCTTTATGCAGCTTTGGTTGTCACATAGGATCGTGGTCGCTTCCATCTCTAGGTCAAATAAACTGGTCAACAACTTTCTAATCCATATAGCTTCGCAGCTAGTAGAACACGAAACAATGTATTCTGCTTCTGCTGTGTTGAGAGAAATGTTGGATTGATTCCTACTCTACCATGAGATCATGGTTGATCCCAAACTGAAACAACATTCTGAAGTGCTCTTCCTATCAGAGACACTTCCTGCCCAATCTGAATCAGTGTACCCACTCAATGTGAAATCATGATCTCCATCATAACTGAGACCACAATCTAATGTACCGTTAAGGTACCTCATCACATGTTTTTAAACCACTAGGTGAACATGTCCGGGTTCTACCAGAAACTGACTCAAGGTGTTCATCGAAAAACAAATATTTGGTCTGTTGTTTGTCAGGTACATTAGCGATCCAATAATTTTCCTATACAACATGGAATCAATCAATTCTGACGAAGTGTCGACCAACAACTTCAGCTTCATTTCCATGGGTGATTCATGGAATTACACTCTAACATGTCAAATCTCTTCAGTATTTCGACTACATACTTCCCTTATTTAAGGAAGATCCTCTCTGGACTCTGCCATACCTCAAGACCTAAGAAATAATGCATTAGGCCAAGGTCTTTCATCTCAAATTCTGAGGCAAGCCTCTTCTTACATTCAATGATGAGATTTTCTTCTCTAGTTAAGAATAAGTCATCTACATACAACAATAATATCACTGACTCATCGTTCATAACCTTGAAGTAAAGGTTATAATCTGCTTTACTCTTGTTAAAGCCCAAGCTCATCAGGAAACTGTCTATTCGGCCATACCAAGCTCTAGGAGCTTCCTTCAATCCATAGAGAGCCTTCTTCAGCTTGCAGACATGAGACTTCCTGTCTTCAACTTAAAATCCTTGAGGTTGCTCTATATACACTTCTTCTTCGATGACACCATTTAGGAAAGTTGTCTTTACATCCATCTGGTGTAACTTCCACTTCATCTTAGTTGCAAGGGCTATGATGGTTCTGATCAAAGTGTATTTGGCTACAGGAGCGAATGTCGATTCATAGTCAATGCCTTCCTTTTGAGAAAAGATACGAGCGACAAATATTTCTTTATACTTCTCAATACTTCCATCAACAACATGTTTTATTTGAAAATCCATTTGGAAGATACCACATCCTTACTCTTCAGTCTGGGAACTATTTCCCATACATTGTTCTTTATTATGGATTGGTATTATTCTTTCATGGCATCTGCCCATTCTTTCTTATGAATGTCTTCTTCAAAGAAAGTAGGCTCTTTCTATAGGAGATCACACATCAAAGACATATAACTAGAGAATGGCTTAGGTCTCTTCACCTGTCTCGTCGTTCCTTCGGGAACACCATACTTATCTCCATCTTGAATAATATCTCTTTCCCAATATGGCTTTTTCTTATGGGAGATCATCATCTAAGGAGGTTATTGAAATTCTACTATGTCATGATCTTCTAGAGTTTCCTCGTCAGGGGAAGTTACGACTTCTCTCACTAGTTCTGCAACTCTGGGAACCTCCCTCATTGATTCTGCAACTTTGGGGATTACGGGATCCTCTTCATATACTTCTTCAAGATGACATATTCTCGATTTCTTGAGCACCACATCTTCATCAAAGGTCACATCCATTCTGATATCAATGTGATGGTGACCTGGTATATAAATCATGAAGGCCTTGGAGACCTCACAATATCCCACAAATATCCCGTCTTTCCTGAGGCTTCCATCTTGTGTCTCTTCTCTTTCGGAATATGTACAAATATTGGGCAGCCAAATATTTTGATATGGCTTACCTCTAGTTTCTTTCTGGTGAACATCTCTTCCGGGGTCTTGAACCCAAGTGCACTATGGGACAATCGGTTTTGCACATATACATCTGTCATTGCTGCTTCTGCCCATAAGCACATTGGAAGATCTTGATCATGGATCATGGTCTTCACTACTTCCATTATCATTCTATTATTTCTTTCTACCACACCGTTTTGTTGAGGATTGTAGGGAGTGGTGAGCTCCCTCTTGATCCCAACATCTTTGTAGAAGTTCACAAACTCTTTTGAGGTGTATTCTTCTCCATTATCTGACCTGAGTATCTTGATCTTTCTTTCATAAATATTCTCTATCAAGGCTTTGAATTCCTTGAATTTACTGAACACTTCATCTTTTTATTTCAAAAAGTACACCCAAGTCTTACGATAATAATCATCAATAAAAGATACATAGTGTACATACCCACTGATGGAGGATGATGGCATTGGGCTACACACATATGAATGAATGAGTTCTAGGACTCCTTCTGCTTTGGTGTCTCTTTTCGAAAAAGGGTTCTTGATGTTCTTACCTTGTGCACATTAATTTCTCACGCCTTCATGGTCAACCTTGAGTTTTGGTAGACCTGTGACTTCTTTGCATATGTATGGTAGTGCCTTGTAGTTGATGTGGGCTAATCTTCTATGCCAAAGTTCACATGGATTCTCAATAGCGTGGGTTATGGAAGCTTTTGAGTGACCCTTTAGCTTATACAAGCCACCTTCTTCTTTTCCAATGATGATTGATTCTTTTAAGGTTTCTCCTTTAGTACGTTGCCTTCTGCAACCTTCACTATAGCTTCCTCAGGGTTATTACCTGTGACCTGAAACAAGGTCAACAAAACAACAAGCACGAATAATATCCTTTTGATAATATAAAGTAATAGCACGAACAATCATCACAGTAGCGCCTTTAGAGCTATCACTTATAACTTGTCTGAAGAAAATATTAAAGGTAAGGAATACAATACAAAATGAGGATAACATTCTCATAGTGTTGTGATCAAACATTCCTCCAGGGAAACCTGGAACTAACACAAGAGATTTCTCCTGGAACCTGGAGTCTTGTCCTTGAGTGTGCTGCTAATTTCCTTCCACATCTCCTTTACTCAAGATGAAAAGTGTTTTCTTCAACCTGTATTTTGTACTAGGAAAATATGCTCTCTTTGACAGAATATTAGGTTAGAGAATAAACTCTATGATCTCTACTTTAATCCATCTAATAATTTGATCATAGCTTCAACATGCAACATTGAACAAAATAATGTCATAGCAAATAGATGCATCTCACAATAATCAAACATGAGTTGCATTATTATTTTGAATGTGTTGGATCTTGAGATCCTTATGGATATATGGAAAGAGATCCCTTCTCCTGCAAATACTCTTTAAATTTTAACCATTTAAACATATGTGAGTACATACCTCTGATAGCATTTGTAGGTAGTGGCACCATCTGGCAGAAACGATAATCATTACCAACTCTTGAAAATTTCAAGGGTGACTGCAACTGGTACCATGACTGATACTTCAACTAGTACTACAACTACAATTGATACTGCAACTGCAACTGCAACTTAGGGTTTTATGAGAAAACCCTAATTTTTCAAACTTCAAATTTTGAAATTTTGATCCAGGGGATAGATGCACTGAGCTGAGGAAAGTAAGCTGGTGCAGTCAGATTTATGAAAATCCAACTTTTACCACCTCAAACTTGATCTACATATTTTTGGATTGGTTCTTTTGGTTTTCTGGTACTTTTGGTACTTCTGGTAATTTGGTTTTATGGTACTTTGTGAAACTAGGGTTTCACTTTTCGGGAAATCTGTCCACTGAAAATTTGCATCGAGGATTCCAAAGTGATCCTTGAGGAAGGGGACACTTTTCTAGATGGTTTTAGGGATGAAATGCCTCACCAACACAAAGCCCTAATTTACATGTATGACAACAATGACATTTTTCACTTTCTCTTGTGAAAGATTATCTCTTTAGTTTAGCTCTAAAACCATGTTAATGTTTAAAGCTATTATTAGAGTTCTTTTCATTTCAATAAATAACAATAGCATAAGATATGATCACTGAGAAATAAACAATCACAAGAGACATATCATTTATCTTGGGAAACCCTCACGGGGGAGAAAACCCAGAGATAACTCAAACAAATACAGAAAGTCCTCTCCCAAGGATGCGCCTCTCTCTCTCTCTCTCTTCTTCAACTGCAGCTCTAAAACTTGTCTCTCAATGAACAATTGAGTGTGTGTCTAAGTGAGGTGCTAGCCTTCTTATTTATACAATTCTGGCACATGTGAAAGTGTCTCTTCACTGGCAAGGTTGACTTCTCAATGTGGGTGGTTATAACCACCTTTAATATATTCTGGGGCCAACTTCTTATTCTTCCTATTACAATTATATTTTGGCCAATATGAAAAAGGGGATTTGGTCCTTTACAATCGTTGACATGATCAATCTACAATGGGGATTGATCCAATGAATAATATATCAATAATAATTAGAATACACTTTGCAGTTACATTATTTCAACAAAATTCATGTCAGGGGTATATTTCCTGGACCGAGTTTGTTGCTAATATCTATGCCTACTTTGATACTGATACCCACTATCTAGGTCATTTGACCAAGTTGAAATGGCCAGGCATAGTGGAATACTTCATCACTTCTTTTGAGCATTTGGCCTTTCGAACAGAGGGCATGTCAGATGCGTTCTTCCGCTAATTCTTTATCAGTGGTCTCAAGGATGAAATACGATCCCAGGTTCTCATGGCCTTCCCTCCCACTTGGTTGGAAGCTACTCAACATCCTAGAGAGGCCCAACAAGTTGTTTTTTCCCAGAACAAAAAAAACCCTTTTGTTCCTCACCCTTGAACGGCTAATCCTAAGCCCCCTATTTCTCCCCTCAAGGTCCATAAAATAACTAGGGCTGAAATGGATGAACTCCAACTGAAGGGTCTTTTCTATAATTTTGATGAAAAATAGATTTTGGGGCATAAGTGTAAGGAACAAAAACTATTTATGGCCATCTTAGAATATTTTCCTAAAGAGGATGTGATAGTTCTCCTTGTTGAAGAACCCTCCCTTCTCGATGCCACCCAAGAGCCTGCTGACCCACCTAAAGTTGACCCACTTATTTCCTTGCATTCCCTCACTGTATTCTCGCCCCCCCAAATGCTCAAGATCATTGGCTATATTAAGAACATGAAGGTCATCATCCTTGTTGAAAGTGGTAGCACCCACAATTTTATTCATCATCGCATTGCCCAGGAAACCAATTTTTATATTCGTGATGTCAATAATTTTCAAATCATGATAGCCAATGGTGGGTCCATGAAATGTGGTGGGCGATGTGAAAATGTTCGTCTTCAAATTGGACATTACCAACTAAAATGTCACATGTTTTCCATTGACATGGGAGGTTGTGACATTGTGCTAGGTGTTGAATGGTTACGCACTTTGGGTCCCATTCTTATGGATTTTAAGGAATTAACCATGTAATTCCAACAGGAAGGACAAAAGTATCAATTCCAAGGTCTCACAACTGGCTCTCCTGAGATCATTAGTTCCCATCATATGGAAAACATCCTCAAGAAAGGCCAATCCGGTATCATTGCTCAACTTCATTCTATTCAAGATGTTGAGACACCCTCTATGCATCATAATCTCCAAGCTATCCTTTCCAAACATCAAGTTGTTTTTTCCACCTGTGAGGGCCTTCCTTCTTCTCATGGTGTTCATGATCATTCCATTCCCCTTTTTCGTGGCAGTCTTCCTCCCAATGTTCGCCCTTATCTCCACCCCTTTTCTCAAAAGAGTTAAATTGAGAACATAATGCAGGAATTTCTCCAAGTGGGTGTTACCTGCCCCAGTACCAACCCTTATTATTCCCATATGGTCATGGTACTTAAAAAAGAAGGTACTTTTCGCATGTGTCCCAACTTTCGTTCCCTCAATAATCTCACCATCAAGGACAAGTTCCCCATTCCTCTCATTGATGATCTCTTGGATGAGCTAAGTGCTGCTCAGTACTTCACTAAAATTGATCTGCGTTCTGGATACCACCATATATATATGAAAGAAGTTGACATACCCAAGACTTCCTTTCGAACTCACGAGGGTCACTATGAGTTTTTGGTCATTCCCTTTGACCTGTGTAATTCCCCCTCCACCTTCCAAAGCCTCATGAATCATGTATTCCATCCTTTTCTCCGTCATTTTGTCTTAGTTTTCTTTGATTATATTCTCATCTATAGTAAAATTTGGTAATCTCATCTTTCCCATGTGGATCAAATTCTCCATCTACTCTCGCAGCACAAAATTTTCCTCAAACAATCTAAATGTGATTTTGGCACCGTAGAAGTTGAGTACTTGGGTCACATTGTTGGTAAGGCCAGTGTTCGGGTGGATCCTAAAAAGATTGAAGCTATGCAAGATTGGCCTCACCCAAAGACTCTCAAAAGATTGCATGGATTTCTTGGTTTAACATGTTATTATTGTAAGTTTGTTAAGAATTATGGAAAGATTGCAACACCTCTCATTGCTCTCCTTAAAAAGAATTATTTCACTTGGACTCCCGTAGTTTCTCAAGATTTTCAAACATTGAAGATGGCTATGCGCACCACTCCAGTCCTACCCCTTCCTGATTTCACAAAGACCTTTGTCCTGGAATTTGATGCTTTAGGGAGAGGAATTAGCGTCGTCCTTATGCAAGAAGGTCGACCTTTGGCCTTTACCAACAAACAATTGTCAGAGAGAAATTTGGGAAAATAAATCTATGAAAAGGAAATGTTGGCTATTCTACATGTCGTGGATATATGGCACCCTTATCTATTGGGGAAATTCTTCTAAATTAAGATAGATAATCAAAGTCTCAAGTACTTTCTAGAACAATGCCTTTCCTCCCTCGAGCAAAAAAAATGGATGACTAAGATCTTTGGATATGATTATGAGATCATTTAAAATAAAGGAAAAAGCAATGTGGTTGCTGATGAACTTTCCAGAAAATATGAAGATGAAGGGTCCCTTTTTTCTCTATCCTTAATTATACCAGATTGGCTCCAAGCTGTTCGCCAGTAATGGCTACAAGATTCCAAGAGTTCGCATTTGATACAACAATTACAGTCTAATTCTCTAGTCTCCTCAGGGTACTCTTGGCTCAATGATGAGCTTCGATACAAAGGTCATTTGTATTTCAGTACACATTCAAAACTTAAATCCACAGTACTTTTTGAGCTTCATGCTACACCCTCAACTGGGCACTCAGGGTTTACCAAAACCTATGACCAGGTCAAACGTTCTTTTTTCTAGGATGGTATGAAACAAGACGTTTGTAAATTTGTGGCTGAATGTGATGTGTGTCAATGTAACAAGGGAGAAATAGTCAAATCTCCTGGGACACTACAACCTCTTACGATTCCACCCGTTATTTGGCAGGATATCTCTATGGATTTTATTGTAGGCTTACCTAAATCAGGAAATAAATCAGTCATCATGGTGGTAGTTGATCGTCTTTCCAAGTATGCTCATTTCTGTGCTCTTCAAAACCCATTTAAAACCTCCACTATGGCTCAACTTTTCATGGATCAGGAAGATTCATGACATGCCACATTCTATTGTTTTTTATCGCAACCCAACTTTCACTAGCAATTTTTGGTAAGAAATTTTCAAGATCCAGGGCACCCAATTGCATCTTAGAAAAACTTATCATCCCCATAATGATGGTCAAATTGAAGTGGTCAACAAGTGTTTGGAACCATATTTGAGGTGTTTTGAATTGGAAAGGAAATATCAGTGGGCTCAATAGTTACCACTAGCTGAATGGTGGTACAACATGTCTTACCATACAACTACCCCCATGACTCCTTTTGAAGTGGTATATGGAAAAAAGACACCTTCAATTCTGTCATATTTTCTAGGTGTCTTGAAGGTCCAGGGAGTTGACCAAACGCTTATAGTTCGAGAGGCTATTCTCTGTACCCTCAAAGAGAATTTGGTCATGGCCCAAAATCACATGAAAAAACAAGCAGATCAAGGTCACTCTGAACATCAATTTATCAGGTGTTTCTTTGACTGTAACCTTACAAGAAAAATTTCCTACAGGATGACCATTGTCAGAAACTGGCGCCCAAATTTTATGGTCCTTATATAGTTCTCAAGTGTGTAGGACAGGTGGCCTATCAGTTAGCTTTGCCCAGTCATTATAAGCTCCATCCTGTTTTTCATGTTTCCTTCTTAAGGAAGGTGATTTGAACTAAGTGCCAAACTCAAACTGACCTTCCCAATTTGGATGAAGAAGGCTCCATTTGGATACAACCGCAAGTAGTTTTGGACCAGCGTGAGCGTCATCTGTGTCAACGAACCATCAAGGAAGTGTTAGTCCAGTGAAAAGATACAAATCCAACATATGCCACTTGGGAACCAGCTACTATTCTACAACAATTTCCTCATCTCAATCCTTGAGGACAAGGATATTTTTAAGGGGGAGGACATGTTAGGGACCTAACCCCTCACATAGTTAGAATAATATATTTCCATGTAATAAAGGTCAATATTAATAAGACCTAGTAATAAGGAAGAATAAGTCCAATGTAAGAAGACCTAATAGAAGCTTCCACTTCTAGAAGGATCTTCCTCTAGATTGTTCTTTTGATAGACATATTTAGTATAAATAGGAGTCAAGCGTATGAGAAATTTGTCTTGGATATTATTGTAATAGATCTCTTCTCTGCTGGAGGTTGCCCCCTCGAAGAGGCAAGTGAACATTTCTCTCAGTAATCAAAGTGATCTTTTTGGTGTTATTCTGGTACTATTATGTTATTATTTTGATGTTGTTCTCGTTATAGTATTGTTTATTTGCCATTTCTCACTAATTATTTATGTTCTACATACTATTTTATATATGGAATATTACAGTTTATGTGTGCCATAGCCCAACAGGTCTATTGATGGGTATGTTACAATTTGATTATTAGAAACAAGTGAAGTAGTAATGTGGCATGCCCCAACCTGGGAGGCCCAAGGTATGCTACAATATGGTATTAGAGCTCCAGTTTTCAACACTGAGCCTAGATGGGCCATGTAAGGTGAAATTAAAGAAAACGTTTAAGAAAGAATTGTTGTCGAAATGGACAAAATTTGAGTTTTAGACGTCCATGAGTGCCAAGAGAGAACTGAGAGAACATCTTAATTATGTTTGAAATCTCATAAGGTGTATTAGTTCAAGAAATCCAACAGAGGAAAGAAACCACAGTAACCATGGCTTTGGGGCCACAAAGTTAATATTTGGGCAGTCGGATCTATTCGGGGGAAGGAAAATCCTTCACAGTCATCAGATCTGGGGAAGTAGAATGGTTGCTAACCCCTCAAGTCCTTCGAACTTCGTTGCTTCGACAATTTTAAATATTTTGACAAAAAGGAGGCAAAATCCTCGAAGCCCTGAACTCCTAGAGTGAATCTCCACCATAGATCATTTGGGAGAAGGTGTACCATTGGATCCCCCAAGTGGTTCAAAATTTTGACGTTCAGGGAAATGAGGTTGTGGTTGCATAGAGTGGAGTTTTCCCCAAAGTCCCGAAGTCTGAAACCAATATGGACAGTCCATTATCGGAGACACATGTCTGCTTATTTGCAAGTGTTCAAAATTTTGTCATTTGGCAGTTCACGGGTTGTATGGTGATCAACACCAAAAAAAATTGAAGCCTGAAGCCTCGAAGCACCGGAGTCCCAAAACTCTGGAAGATCACAGTTCAAAGAGTTAGCCACTTCAGGGTTCGAAAGAAATGTGGAGCTGTGTTGAGGAAATATCCTGAGTCCCGAAGTTTTGGAGCGTCGAAGTGACGTGACATGATGATGTCACGTGGAGTGATGTGGAACTGATAAAGAGTTTAGAAGCTCAACCATCAGGAGTTTTAAAGTGTATAGATGAGAATTTTTCTGAATTCCCAGAGCTCCAAAGTCCCAAAGCTTCGGGGAACAAATGTTCGGAATTTTGGTATTCGAGATTTATCAAGTATATTGATGTGAAAACTTATGAAGCCCGAAGTTTCGAAGTTCAGGATCGTCATAGTGATGTGGCATGATGACATCACTGAGAGTGATGTGGACCTGCTCAGAAATTCAACGTTTGGGAGTTTTGAAGGATGTTGGAGAGGAAAATTCCAAATTTCCAGAGTGTTGAAGTCATGAAGCACCGAATTGACGTGGCCTGCTGATGTCACATAGGTCGACATGGACACACATGATGCTTGCCACATGTCATCGTGTTTCATGATTTTCAAATACCTTTTGTGCTAATTGGAAATCAACACGTGTCACCGGTTAGATTGGGACATGTGTCATATCCATACTTCTACCACGTATCTCCTCCTGGGGCATGTTTTTTGTTGAGAATTTGAAATTTTGGAGGTTTGACATTCAGAGAAATTATAGTATGTGGTTGCAGGAACCTCCAAAGTGCGAAGCCCAAATATCTTCTCCGAGTGTTCACCAATTCCACGTTCAGAGGAAATGTGATATGATGAAGGTAAAACCTACGAATCTTGAAGCAACAGAGTTCCAGAGTAATGAAACACCAAAGTACCAGCCGAGAATTCGAAAATTCGACATTTGGGGGAATGTAAGTATATAGATGCAAGAACCTTCGAAGTGTGAAGCTTTAGAGAGATTCTCTAGGAATTTTCCCATTCGGCACTTAGAGGCAATGATGTGTGGAGTTGGTGGAACTTCTAAAGCCTGAAGTTTCAAATTTTTGAAGCTCTGAAGCAGTGGAGCCCTGAAGCTCTGAAGGTGTACTGTGCAAGGATTCGCTAGTTCAACATTCGAGAGAAATAAGGCATGAGGTAATAAGAACCTCTAAAGCTTGAAGTTCTGGAGCCTGAAGTCCTGAATCTTTGTATGATTTCATATCAGATAAGCGCTTGGACATATCCCTTGGTCGTATAAGACTTTGGTAGAGATAAAAGAGGGCTAGTGATGAATTGTTGTTTTCAAAGACAAATTGTTCAAATATTCATAACTTCCTGCTCAAAAATAAGAATTGAGCAAGGGAGAATTCATTGGAAAGATCTTGGAAAATAGAACATAAATCTTGACCCAAAATTTGACTTGAACATTTAATTTCTCAAAAAATCAGAAGAAATAAGTCCAATATATTATTGAACCAAAATGGTTCATATTTTCATAAAATTGTTGAGTTAGTTAGCCTGACAAAGTTATGTTGGTTGAACATTTTGTAGAGTTAACAACAACTATATTATATCAATATCATATCAAGATCAACTCAGAGGGTATAGGAATGGAGGATACACAGGGGGATTATAGATAGGAATATGAGATCAGAGGGATGGATGTCCATATGGGTATTGAAGGAACAAAGTCCAATGGACATGGAGAAGGAAAGGATGAAAACATGAATATGGTAGAGACGATTAAAAATTTGCAGAAAGATGTTGAAATTCACAAAGTTGATAATGAAAGGCTTATGAAAGCCAAGGAGTAGAAGGAGGACTTCAACATGAATTTAATGCAGAGCTTGTACATAATTGAAAATAAACTGGATAAGAAGAATGGCTCAAGAAAATCAGGAATTCATAGGTTTCCTTAGGAGTAAGGAAGATCAAGGAAGTGTTAACAGACATCACCATTTCTCCCCAAGGAATTCCAATAGGAGAGAATACAATAGCTCAAGTTCATCCCCTATCAGGAAGAATCAAAAGAAATCTGGGGTAGATGAACTTCATGGAGAAATGAACAAAATCAAACCTCCTACATTTGATGGTGAGCACAAGAAGGATGAAGATTCTGAGACATGGATGCTATGAATGAGAAAATATTTTTGATTGGATAATTATTCTTCTCACGCAGAAGGAAGAATTTATATCTATCATCCCAAGGGAAAGACATCCATGTGGTGGGATCAACTTGTGCAGGTGAAACACATCAAAGAGAAAAATGTTACTTGGAAGGAATTCAATAAGTATTTTGTAAAGAAATACTTGAATAAGAGATATTATGAGAGAAAAATGAAGGAGTTCTTTGAACTCAAGCTTAGAAATATGACCATTGATGAGTATGAAAGAAGGTTTTTGGAACTGTTGAAGTATGTCTCCTTCATCAAGGATGAGACAGTTAAGATTCAAAGGTATTTGAGTGGGATGGCATCTTGGATCAGTGATAAGATTCAATATGATGATCCCAAAACTTTGGAGGAGACTGTTGGGTCGCCAAAGTACCATCTTTTTACCAACCTTTCACTTCACTTTCACTTTACTTTCACTTCACTTTTAACCATATTTCTCTTTCCCATACCCTTACATTAAACCATTTTCATGATTACATGGGTTTTAGACATATTATTTTCCAATGCATCTATTTTAGTGTTTTTGAGTGAATTTATGATTAAATATTGGAAAAATGACATGTTTACACTTATATATGAAAGTGGGATGAGTTTCACGATGTTTACAGGTGTATTTGAAGACTCCAACCAAGTCAAACTTGACCATCAAGCCTCAAATTCGAATTTCCTCTTCAACCCTTGAAGATTTGATGAAGATTTGGAGATCTACTCAAGTATCTTGGATGGAGATTAATCATGAAAGAAATATTTGTGAGAGGATTTGTAGAGATATTACTTGATATGTGTGAGCACATGGTTGTAACCAAATGAGACATTTGTGGATCTAGGAGATATTTGTGGTTCTAAGTTATCTTAAAATTTTGTATAAATAGGAGTGCCTCCTCCATTTCAAAGGGAGGACTCTTGGAGCATTATATCCAACTTATGATGGAATAAGAATCAAGCTTTCTTTTCACATCAGTTTCCATTCTCTAGTTTAGATTTAG
>ML783303.1:465543-478295 GCA_009831015.1 Picea engelmannii | reverse complement strand
GATTGGACCTATAGATTATATGCTTGAATTACCTACATCTATGTCTATTCATAATGTATTCCATATGTGATTTCTCAAAAAGTATATACCTGATGCTAATCATGTTATTGATTGGAATGTGATTCAGGTGGAGAAAGAAGGTGATTTTCAAGTGCATCTAGTGTGCATATTGGACCAGAAGATCAAGTAGCTCCATAATCGAGCCATAGAGCTAGTAAAGGTCCAGTGGATCTGGTACAGTCCAGCGGATGCAACTTGGGAGCAAGAATATGCTATGCGGGCAGAATACCCCCATATTTTTTACGATTTTTGAAAATCTTGATGGTAATATGTAAATAAGTTTCACTGAGGACATTGCAAAAATAAGGACAGAGGAATGTAATATCCCAAGGCTGAGCCCCAGCTAAATTGTTAACATGTTTTATAGGCTATTGAGAAAATTGATTATAAGCTAGGAGGCTTATGTGATGTTTAGACCAGAGAGCCTATATGCTAAAGGTGAGTGAGCCTATTTTTGTATATGTAAACACTCATATCTCTAATATAATACATTGTTTCATGTAGACCGATCATGATAAAAAAGTATGGGGGACTAAGCTCCACTAGGTAGGGAAAGGGAGGGCTAAGAGACTAGGAAAAGGGGCTAAGCTAGAGGGAATATCTCCAAGGGAATATTATATTATTATTTCCTAAAGACTATGGTGAGGATAATTATTTTATCCTAAGTCTCATGGAAGAGTGAATGAATCACAAGTGGAGAGAAACAAGCTCCAAAAGAGCCATGTATCAATCATGGTGCATGCAAATATATGTGGGGGGAAATAGTCTGTTTTTCATCTTTTCCCCATTCACCAACACATGGAGGCACTCAACCAATTTTCACACAACCAACCATTTCTTCCATGAGTTGACCTCTGGATAATTCATGCACCTATGGAACCTGAAGGCACTTTGAGCTATCTCGTACATTTATGGTGAAGCACAACACACAAGTACTTTTCCTAATCCATACCATGCCTTAACTTCTTGTTGTTGCTGCCAACGCAGTTCCTGAACTGAGCGTGGCTTGCTTCCATCATCTATTCCATACCCATTTTCTGTTGTTGGATTCACCTGAGCATGTTTCTGGTTGACTAGAGAGATGGATTGAAGAGGTGGGTTTTCAGGCCCGTGGATTGAATAAGTAGGTTGTCAGGTATGTGAGAAAATATCTCTAGGTGAGAGAGTTTGTTGGGAAATTGATTCCCCATGGAGCCCAACTGCAACTATAGTTCTCTAAGAATTCATGTATGGCTTGTTGTTGAAGACGTGGAAGTGATGTGGGGCAGCCGAAGGATCGTTGAGTAGAGAAGGGGCACACTTCTTGGGGTGGGACATGCATGTGGGGAATGAGAGGTTGTAGGTTGTTAGTGTGAGTTGGATCCTTGAACAAAATCCTTCCTGTTGACTGTGCAACTTCCCGTTGTCTCAACCTAGCCTAGGAATCCATTTACCCAGGTGGATTTTAGTCCCGGCTCAGGGGTGGCCCACTGTCAAGGGTGATGAGCAACGTGGTCTAAGGTTGGGAGGTTCGTGGAAGGTCTGCATGCAGTTGGTGGTCTTCTATAAAAAGATAAGTATCATTTATGCGTTCAATTGCATGTTGTGTATTGTACATGATTTTATAATTATGAGTATTTCATGTGTATGTTGTATGCATAGGATTACTGTTATTTCCACATGAATCTATATTGTAGAAAAATGTATTTGTATATTTTAAGTTTATACATATGAATTTCCACAAGCATTTCTATGTTCCATATCCTAACAGGTCTATGGATGGGTATGTTACAAATTGGTTATCATAAACAAGTGAAGTAATAATGTGTCATGCGCCAGCCTGGGAGGCTCGGGGTATGCTACACTCTTTCTGTCCCCATCCCTATCTCTCTCTCTAGTTGTGAGTCTCACTCTCACTCTCTATCTCTCTCCCCTCCCTCTTTCTCTCTATCCCTTATTCTCTCTCTCTCTCTCTCTCTCTCACTCTCTCTCCTACATCTACCCTTCTCTCTTCGCCCCTTCCTCTTATTTTCATTGTGAAAGAAAGTATAGTATGAGTATGAATACAAAATAAAGGACACAAATAAGGAGACATGCATCATAATAAGGATGTAGACTACAAGAGAATAAATAAATGAAAGACAAATAAGCTGCCACCCATAACCCATGACAATGCCTTGTACTACACATTAAATCTCTAGTTGATTTTCCCACTCATGGAATTATCCTTGATTGGATGTCCTAGTTGGTTGTCATTCATGGTGATTGTTATCATGAGTTAAAAGAATTAAAATGGAAAGGTAGTAAATGTGATTATTTCTCTCTCTCTCTCTCTCTATATATATATATATATATACCCCCCTTCTCTATCTCCTTGTTGTGAGTCTCACTCTCACTCTCTCTCTTCCCCTCGTTCTCTCTCCCTCTCTCTCTCTTTGCACCATGTTCTACCTCCCTCACTCTCTCTACCCCCTCCCTTTATCTCTCTCCATCTCACTCTCAACCTCTTTTCTACTCTTGTTGGCTCTCTCTCTCTCTCTCTCTCTCTCTCTCTCTCTCTCTCTCTCTCTCTTCCCCTTCCTTTTACTCTCATTGTGAAAGAAAGTATGATATGAAAATGAATAAGAAAGAAAGGATACAATTGAGGATATTTACATCATACTCAAGATGTAGACTACAAGAGAATAAATAAATTCAAGAAAAATAAGTCACCCTCTGTAACCCACAACAATTCCTTATACTGCACCTTGAATGTCCAAATGATTTTCCCTCTCACACTCTCACACACTCTCTCTACCCCACCCTCTCTATATTCATCTCTCTCCTTCTCACACTCTCACTAACCCATAACAATGCCTTATAATGCACCTTGAATGTCCAAATGATTTTCCCTCTCACACTCTCACACACACTCTCTATCTTCCTCTCTCTCCCTCTCATACTCTCTCTCTCTCACACACACAAACACTCTCCCTTTCAACCATTATCTGTTTCTCTCTCTCTCTCTCCCACTCCCTCTCCCATCTCTCTCTCTCTCTCTCTCTCTCTCTCACACACACACACACACACACACACTCGTGTTCACTCTCTCCCCTTCTCACCCATTCCTTCTCTATCTCACCCCTCTTCCACTCTCCCCACTCTATCTATCCCTCCATATATTTGTCTCCCTCCTCTGTTCCTCTCTACCCCTCTCTCCCTCCCTCCCTCTATACCCTCATCTCTCTCCCACCTCTATCTCTCTCTCCTCGTTGTTAGTCAGTCTCTCTCTCTATACCCCCCTCTTTTTATTCCTCTCTCTTCCCTTATCTCACTCTTGTTCTCTCTCTCCTCCCTTTATCTCTCTCTCTCTCCATATCATTCTCGACCTCTCTTCTATTCTAATTAGTTCTCTCCATCCCTCCCCTTATCTCCCTCTCCCCCTCCTAACTCTGTATCCTCCTCCCTCTCTTACTCATTGTATACTCCTATATCTCTCTCCCCCACTCTCCCCTTCTTTATCTCTTTACGTCTCTTTACCTCCCTTCCCTCTCTCTCCCCCCCTTCCCCTCACTCTCTCTCTATACCACCCCTTTGTCTCCCTCTCTCTCCCTATGACACTCTCACACACTCTCTCTATCTACACCCCTTCTCTCTCTCTCTCTCTCTCTTTTCCCCTCATTATACCTCTCTCTCTTTCTCTCTCCATATCATTCTCTACCTCTCGTATACTATTGATGGCTCTCTCCCTCCCTCCCCTTCTCTCCCTCTCTCCCCCGGTATCTCCCTCTCTCCCCCCTATCTCTCTCTCCTACATATACCCCTCTCTCCCCTTCACTGTGTATACCCCTCCCTCTTAATAAATAATATGAGAATCATGAGAGAGAGTGATAACACACAAATACTTAGTTAGTTGTATATTACATTAGAGAATACATGTATTTATACAATCCTAAGAAACGCTCAACCATTGATATTGATAAAAAAAAGTCAAGGGATTTAATTAAACCTATCCAATATCACAATCTACTTTATCGTATCTCTGTATCTTCTTGAGCCATGTTCTCAAATACTCATTTGAATTGGAGCGAAATCCTTCTAACTTACTCACATAGGTCATCACCTCTAGTTACCTACTCAACATGTCAAGTCATCATGTAACATGTATGAGTTATATATTCTAACACTCCCCCTTAATGAATACATGTCTTAATATCTATTTGGTTAGGTATTTATCAAATTCTTGTTGTCGTCTTTAGTTTCTATCTTCATATGGATGGGCTTCATTGAGTGTTCTACTTACTAGATTCCCCACATCATAAATCACCTTGGGATTTTTTGTCTTACCCCTAACCATTAAAATGTTCAAATGGTTTTCGATGACCACAAACCATCACCCCAAGTTCTTTCTAGCTGACCACACACTTCACATACAAGTGGTTTCGGTTGACTACTCGCACACAAGTTTTCTCAACTGACCATGAACCATCATGATGGGAAAACTAATGCACACACTCTTTTAGGATTTCTTCACTATAAGCTTCATCCTCAAACTTTCTTCTTTTTTATTTTGTACCTTCACTAAACTAACTAACTTACACTTATTCTTCTTGTTGTACCTATAAACAAATGATCATTGATTCTTCTTGTACCTGTAAAAAACTAATCATTGATATCCATACAAAAATAAATCCATCTATTGATATACATGGGTGCCATATTCTATACTCGCTAGTACTCTATAAATCCTTTTCACCTACATGGCTCATCAACACATTAGACTCTCCTTTAATTATAACTTGGTCCCTATCTTCTCACACTATGAGATTACTCCATCTCACATTTCCCCCTTAATCGAAGATTCAACTTCTCTGATTCAACATCAAGATAGAATATGAGTACTACACTTGCCACCCTTGTACCTACATAGTGGTTAATTTCACAACTTGATGCCACATCCACTCTATGCATAAGAGGGATACATGCTACATGATTACATGTGCTACCGTACTAATCCATGTAGGCCTTACTCAATAGGGCTTGCTAAACACCTCAAGAATACAACTTGCCTATGGAAAATATTTACAAATTTGGACCAAGAACCTTTGACATGTCGAGTACAACCGATCACGCACCCCTTGAAACACATATAAAAATTCTTTAAGTTAGGTACAAAAAGCATTAAAAATTCTTTCCGAACAAATTAAAATCTCATCACTTACAATGCATCTTATATTTTCTTAGCCCCGTGCTTAATATAAAAAAAATAACCTATAGGATTCCTAATGTAGTAATTATGAGGAAGATGGTTGATGATTCAACAACCCAAGATAACTTTTTGGTCAACAAACAAAAAAATTACACCTTTCACATTCCAGTTGGGAGGCGTATTAAAATCTCCCACTATGCCATATGGCTCATATTCAATGACACATCAGGATTAGATGCATGAATTACCATATGAAGGGATATCCACTCACCTTCAACCCAATATTTATCTCATGAGTTTGTTCTTTTGAAAGAACTACAAGGATTCTAAAAGAAACATACACAACCCTTTCATAATTTTTCCTATTTACTCAATCCTTGCAATTTGTGGTTTTCCAAAAAATTTCACCCAACTCTGTGTCCATGACATTCCTCCCATCCAAGAAATCCAAGGGTATGAGATGACTTGATGTTGTGAATTAGAGAAATTTCCCAGTATCCATGTTACCTTTGGAAGAGACTTAAAATTTTCAACTAAAGTAGGAGACTTCCTCTCCTCCTCCACCTCCAAATTTTACCCACTGTTAGTGCTAGAAGTTACCCCTAGACTGCTATAGAGTCAAGCCTAGAACAACTCCATTTATTGCTATGATTTTATAAATAAGGATGTCTTTGGGTTTTGAAAGAAGGTGGATCAGGTAAAGTGAAAGAGAAAGAATAAAGGAATAAGCTAAAATGCAGACTAGTGAATCAACATTGGGCATGGAGTCAAGTAAACACTCTGTTAGATTGAAGGCCAGTAAACTGCATATCAGACAAAATACTTATATGATGATGGTTAGAAGAATGGAGAATGTGACAAATAGTAGAACATCCACCAAACATAAATTCTCTCTGCAAAATGGATTTGACAGGTACTTGAACAAAGCACACAAACAATAGGCAGATCACAACAAATCTTGTTGCTCAAGAATCTATTGTTTATGGACAGTCATTGATTCTCAATGGCTATAACTCGTTCAAGCAAGAGGGAAAAACATAATGGAAAATATAGAAATCACAATCTGATAACACAACTCACAGGGATGTTCAATGTCGGAAATGAATTCATAATAAAACTTCCCATAGGCTTACAATGTTCATACACAAGATGATTAATCAAATTCTTCTAAGGCCCTTCCCTCTTGGGTCTCCTCCTGGATCGAAACTAAAAGATGAAATCCCAGACATTAATAAATTAAAAGCGTTGGAGACTTCCTTCGGGCTACCAAAAGAGCCACTGTTTCCTACTTCCCTTTGCAATTTGGATCTTTCATTTCCCATTTGTACTAATGATGTAGGAAGCACCTCAAGTGAACCAGATAAACGCCAATGAGAAGAAGATGATTCTTGACTACATTCAGGTATCTCTTCCAATGCTAATCCTCCTTACTGACGTACTAGCATCATTTTCCACTTCATATTCTTTATCCTTAAAGAGCCAATATCCTATGTTTCACTTGGAGAACTCTGATTTTCCCTTATGTGCATCACAGTGGCCTCATTTTTCACTGAGAAAATTTTCCATTGGGTAGAAAGAGAAGGGGATCTTGGCAATGGAGGTGCTATTGGTTACATTGGATTCCATGCGACTGATTCTATTGCTTCCAAATATACATCCTCCTTCAAATCTAGGACAATTGTGTTTTCCTTGTCAAATCAACATTCTTGTTTGTTGGTTTCAGAAACACTGGCTAGCAATATTGGGGCCTAAGTTTCTTTTTCTGGCAAAACCCTATGAGGAAATCCCATTATCGGATAAGTGGTTGATTCCTCTTCCAGAATGGTTGAGGGGAATGGAACCCATTGCAATGTGTAAACCATGCTTAGTATCATTCTTCCTAAAGGTTAAAGAAACTTGGGGTGTATCTCTCTCTACGTAGACCCATGTGCCATGAACTGATGAAAGATCCATGAGGAGGAGACGTTGAAAGGATTTGTGAAGCTGGATCTGTAAATGCCATCTGCTGGTGTTGGGATGATTCACAACAATATGGAAATCCTGATTCCTTCCCACCATTAATATTTTCTCTTCCACTAAGTTTCTCTCATTTTCCTCTAAATTTGGGTCGTGCAGGAAAATAGAGTGAATTCCTATTCCGTTTTTGGAGACATAAAGCACCGGGACGAGCTCTCCACTTCCGTCTTCATCGTCCATGTGGCTTGAATTGTGCGCTTGAATAAAGTGTCAATTGTAGGTGCACTGGCTCATTTTGTGTTGCGTGGTGTTTTTCTATTTTTGTGTATGCAGAGAAAAATATCCATATGCATGAGACAAAAACCCTTTAATTCTTTTTAATGTTGACAGTTGTGGACAAAATTGATGCATAGTGCATGAAGAAGGCCTCTTTGTGGGCTCCTCCCATGGCGCCTTTTGTTGAGTGACTTAGCTCTCGACTTAATCGATTGAGCATTTGGCATCTGATGTCTCTGCTGGAAGATTTTCATCACGTTGGCACTTACACAACCTCTGTGTTGTATTTGATGGCATGTGCTTGGCTCGATAACCTGTGAACTTGGTTTTTTATGCCTGATGGATTTAATGGAGCTTCGCCCTTTTGCCAATGTTTACTTTTGGTTGTAAACAATATTAAACATAAGCAGTTTAGATATGGTTCAAAAACCAATCTAGCGAAGAATATGATGCTTTATAATGGTGCTACAAGAATGTCATTATTCCAGTAGCGTGCTTGTCTTCACCAAAAGTCCAAAATTTAGCACTGTAAACTAAGTACTAACACTGGCTTCTTCTGGGGATGATGTTCTCCCTGTGAAGCATCAAGAACAAGTAGACCACTGTGTCTTTCCTCTGTGCATCTGTGCAATGTAACCTGCAAACTTTTTCCTCTACAAACATCCACATTTATGCTCCGCTTAGTCCGTTGGGTTTGTAGAGCCATTCATACTGTCACAAGATCTCTACAATCTTTATTCAAAATTTGAACACACATTTCTGAAAACAAAATTACTGTTGCATGCTAACAAACTGAAAATAATCTACCTGGTCATATGACAAGATTATTTTACACACTGCTTACTCTATCCAACTGCTTCCATTAGATTAGGTAAAATCATGCTTCCAGTGAAGCCATACAAGTATCTGACTAACTAGTGAAACTCTTAATCTGGAGATAATGAAAGAAGGAACCCATGAAATACAGAAATGCAATTCAAAAGGATGTCAGAAGAACAATTTGACATTTGAATGTTCAAAGATTCCAAATAATTGGAAAAAGGATCATGAAAACCATAAAGAAATACCTTTTCCTGATTTTTTAGTTGAAGATCAAAAGGTCTAGGCATATCTTCTTTCTGATAATGGTTGCTTCCTTCAACTATTTGCAAATCTGAACATGACTGTAAGCTGATTTCACTGCTGCTCGATTCTTGTTTGATGTTATCTCTATAAGTGATACCTGTTTTCTGTTTGTGAGATATTGAACTGAACTCTTCAATAATCTTAATCCCCATATGCTTAATATCTTCTAAAGATGATGAACCATTAATATCAGATATTGGTTTGTTGACTTCCAGAAAATAATCTGTTACAACTAGTGAACGAATAGGCTTAGTAATTTTTTCATAAAACTGCTTCAGGTCCCCATCGTTTCCTTCCTCAACTTTGGATGCATAGCTGTCATAAAGTGGATTACTGCTGAAGTTTTCATTATGTGTTGATGTGAAAATTTTCCCTCCACTTGAACCATGACTATCAAGGAGAGAATCTAAATTTTTGTTGTGATACAACTGCTGATCAAAAGCCTTAGAGAGAAAACATGAGATTTGTTGTTCATAGAAATTACCATCATCTTCAGAATTATAATACTCATCATAGATAGGTGAGCCAAAAACCTTTGTGTCTTGCATAGAAGGATGAGCAGCCTCATGCTGTAAAATAGATTTAGAAGAAAATTCAGAAGACGATGAAACATCTTCTCCTTCCTCAACATGATCATCCTCTATATCATAGTCAAAATTACTAGAAACATTTGAACAAAGGACAAATGTGTCTACAGTATGGTTGTCACAAACATCCTTACAAACAGAAGAAATACTAACTGAATGTTGAATGTCAAATTCGAATTCTTTACAACAGTTATCAAAAGGAAAATCAATTGGATAAATGTTTTTGTAATAATGATGAAAGACAGTATGAAACTCCTTCAAAGAATGAATGCTAGCAACAAGAAGGGTTTGCCATCATTCACAAGCATGTTCTTATAATGAAAATATTAACATCTTGATTAAGACATCCTTGTGAACAAAATTATGTTCAAGCATGCATTTATGAAAATTTGATAAATGCTCACCGGGATGATCATCCTTGCATCCTCTAAATCTGGGAAGATAGTCATCCCATTCAGATATTGTAGGTACTAGATGTGGAAAACCAGCTATGTTTGTGAAATCACAAAATGCATACCTCCGAGCCAAAATAGTTTCCATGGACATCATGGATATTCCCTAGTGGAGTCTCCTATGAATCTCGGGACAATGGAGTCGCCATGGTGAAAGATGTGCAGTCATGTATCTGCCCTCTTCTTTTTCACCATCAAGAGGCAGATCTGATCATGTTCATTCTCCAAGGGAAGATATCTTCTTTTCTTCGTCCCCAACAATGGCACCAAAAGATGTTAGTCCCTAAAGTTGCACTGACTGTGAGAGGGTGCAATCTAGGGAATCATCAATTTATTGCAAAGTTTTTTAAAGGTTTTAATGATTTGGTTTTTGGGGTAAGGTGGTTGAAAACCGGCTCAAGAGTATAACATAACATGAAAATCACAATCAGAACATAGCATATCCCATTGACCGGTTAAAATGTAGTCACATAGATGAATTAGACCAATAATAAAAGAGAGGAGGAAGCTCCCAATTTGTCAACTTCACATAAATCCTTGTCTCAGAATATCATAAAGAAACAAGACCATCAACTTGATATCAAAACTTGAAAATAATTTCCACAGTAAATTTTTCATTGTATTAATTAACAATCGAGAAACAAAAGCATTGTAATCTGAATAAGGAATTCAAGCATGAAGAAAGAAAACAGAGTAGAAAAGAGTGTCTAACCATCCATATGCCTTTGTTATTAAGTGTCAAATAGAATAATAATGCCTTACAAGGAGTTTTCAGAATAAGTCCTTTGGATCTCCAATTTTTCGACCATGACACAATCTTTCCTCTGCCTATTTAAACTATCCATAAAACCTACAGATCCTATCATCTAGTGTACTTTTAATGACTAGATCCGAATAGTATCTATCTACTAGGGAAGTTAGCTCAGAAAGAGCTTTTACAATCCAAAAATAGATCATTGCTCAACAACTTGATATTGTATGATCTTGCCAGCATTACATTTGATTCTACAAAATAGGGTTTAGTTTGATCTAGTCATACAATTCGAGGTCTTTTCATTTCACAGGCCAAAAATGAGTAGACACTGCCATATTTCATGGAAAACATCAAAATTATGATTGTAGCAATCTTCATGAAACCTTTAGGATATAATCACGGCAGTAGCTTTAGCATTTTTCTATTTGAGCTTTGTGGTAAGCATGACATTGTGCCAATAGAATTTGAAGTTTATTTCTCTGAGTTCTTTGAGCAACACCCTTTGCTCTTTTTTCTTCTTTTTGAAACCTTGAATCCTTTCTTGCTGACAAGCATTCCATTGTTCTATTTGTGCCTTTTCTTTCTTCAACTGTTCCACTGTTTTCTGGAATTCCTTGATCCTTTCTTTATCATTTCTAATTTTAACCCTGAATTCTGAGAACTCTTCAAAAGGTGCAGGCTCATTCAGATTTAAGGAAACCTTGGGTTCTTTCGATTTAACTTGGTATTTAGAAACCAATCCTAAGCTATGTTCTTCATCAGAACTTGATGAATCCATGGCTTTAGGCACATCTGATATGTGATCTGAGTCTACAAGGTAATCCTTTTTATTATCAGGAATCTCACTGATACTTTTAGCAATTTCTTTAGCTTTTTCCAATCTGGTTGTAGCTCTCATTACAGGTCCTATAGATGATGAAAAAATGTGTTTACCTTTGTTTACTAGTTTCTTAAGCAATGGATTTCCTTTTTCCTTTTTTCTGGTAACTACTTCAACATCTTTAGAGCGATCTTCTATAACTATGACATTTTCTTCTTTGATCAATGGATTATACATGGATTTAGACTTCAACCTGTACTTGTTGGTAAGTCTAGTAGAATTCCTTCTAGGTTTTTAAGATGCAGACAGACCTTTATCCTTTGTCCTTTTGACTGCAGCACCCCTTTTACTGGTTGATGGTGATTCATGCTTGACTGTAGTTTGAGTATTAAAATCTTCATCTAAATCTTATTCCCCTTTAACATATTCCTCACAAAACATTTCAATTTTTGGATCCAACTTAGGTATTTTACCTATGTTATTCCTCGTCACCCTGATATCAGGCATTTCTTCTTTAACAATGGTTTCATCAATTGAAATATTTTGTTTTTGTGTAATAGTCATTTTTCCTTTTCCTTTCTTTTGTTTGCTGGACTGTGTGTTAGGATTTAAGGATTGCATGAGCTAGCTCCAGGATTTCTATAATTCTCTCAAAGAAGACATAACTAAAGTCTTAATTAAGAATTTATGAAACAGGCTGCTCTTTGCATTGGTGGAGAGTGATTGCACTCTCTTTGACATATTTGTCAATCTTTTGAGTAGAAAGTAAGGCAGATTTAAGGGATAATCGCCATTTAGATGCATTAATATCCTAATGTGGTAGATAAAGACTAGTGAAAATATACCTTCGCAGGTGATATACCTGTGGATAATGATCAGAGAAGTGTGCCATTTAGGTCTAATCCATGGAGGGACCAAATTAATTTAAGTCTATTAAAATCCATAAATTGAAACAGATAAGATTACTTCTATGCAGAAAGACTAAGTAATTTCTTTCATTCAGCATATAAGCATGTTAAATTAATTAATGAACAACAATTTCATAACAGAATAAGAATTACTTAATAGAATAAAAATGCCTCTGCTCTGATGCTAATTCCTGCTGAGTTGGTTGTCCTTTCTGAATGTGTTTCCCAGCCTGCTGCTTGACCAAACTTTGCCCAAACTGATTAACCACCCAGCCAGCTAGGAGCGACCTGTCCGACTCCCTAGCTCCAAGATACCATAAGGAATCCTGGCCCCCGTGCCCAAAACCCCTAGCAACCCGGTGCCCCCTGCAATGGTTCACCAAACCCCACCAAAATCACACTCCCCCCCCACCAAAAAAATATGCCAAACAGAAATCCAGTCCCTCCTCCAAAATGCTTTCTCCCTCCAAGATCATAATGCCTCTCCTATAAGACTCTTCCCCCTCATATCTTCCCCTTCACCGACTCTCCTCCCCTCCATTAATTACCTTATCCCCCTCCTTTATTATCTTATCCCTTCCTTTATTATCTTATCCCCTCCTTTATTACCTTATCCCCTCCTATCATACGTAAGTTTCAAAAGGATT
>ML783303.1:453111-464144 GCA_009831015.1 Picea engelmannii | reverse complement strand
ACATTCATAAAATTTACATTCACATAGTAGATCGCATTATATCCATCATCATCAATAACATTTAAACATTCATAAAGGTTCATACGTCTTAAAAGTTTAAGTGTATCATTTAATAGTTTCAATGTGAAGAGAAAATAATACAAGTAGGCCTCAGGTAATCCTAGTTGTCTAAGTCAAAAGGTGGTGTTACATACACCCAACCTTCGAGAAACATATTCTCGAGGTGGTAAAAAAAGTGAGGGATAGTCTCATCGTAGTGTCTCGATGTCTTCCCAAGTAGCAGATCCTAGACTATACTTGTCCCATTGGACCTTAACTTAGTCTACCAGACAGTTCCTGAGCTGTCGGACTCTATGGTCCAATATGCGTAACAGTTCTACCGTGAGGTTTCCCACGTCTGATACCTGCAATTCCTTCCAATTTAGTTTATGTGATTCATCAACAACATAATGACATAAAACAGATACATGAAAAACATTATGAGTTTTATGCAAGTGGGGTGGCAGTACGAGACGATAGGCAATGGGTCCAATTTTCTCTTGGATTCTGAATGGTCCTATAAATCGTGGTGACAACTTTGTCCCCTTCCCGAACCATATGGTACTCTTATTAGGCTTGATATGAATGAAAACTCGGTCTCCCACCTCATAACTTTGGTCGGTCTTGTGTGCAACCGCATAACTTTTCTACCTATCCCGTGCTTCCTTTAGTCTCTGCCTAATCTGAATCACCTATTCCTCCATCTCTTGAATCAATTATGGCCCAACTATTACTCAATCTTCTAATCTATCCCAACTCAACGGTGTTCTGCACGACCTTCCATACAGAGCTTTGTAGGGTGGCATTCCGATGGAGCTATGAAAACTGTTATTGTAGGCAAACTCTACCAAAGGTAGGTACTTCTACCACTGGGTTTGATTATCCATGACATACATCCTAAGCATGTCTTCCATGACTTGATTTACTCTCTCAGTTTTCCCATCTATTTTAGGATGATAAGTTGTTCTTAAGTTCAACTGAGTCCCCAATGTTGATTGCAAACTTGTCCAAAACCTAGAAGTGAATCTGGACTCCCTATCTAAAATGATCTTCTTAGATATCCCATGCAAATGGATAACCTCATTTACAAACACACATGCCACATCAGTGACATCGTAAGTGTCTCTAACCTGAATAAAATGACCACTCTTGGTTAACTTATCAACTATCAAAAGAATGAAATTGTGTCTATGAGATGTGAGCGGTAACCCCACAACAAAATCCATAGAGATGACTTCCCACTTGGACATAGGAACATCATGTGGTTGTAGGAGGCCTGCTGAGTGATGGTGGTCGGCTTTCACTTGTTGACACTCTAGGAATTTGGCGATGAAATGGACTACATCGTGCTTCATGCCTACCCAGAAGAAGAGCTTCCTCATGTCTGCGTACATATTATTCACACCCGGATGCGCACAATAAAGTTCTCTATGGGCTTCCCTTACTATGATGCTTCAAATATCCCCATCTTCAAGGATGTACCTCCTTCCTCGATATCTCTGTAGTCCATCTACTTCTAGACTATATCCTTCATACTTTGGATCTAACTACCTCCCACTCTGGAGTTTTGAAGTAACCTCTAAATACCAACTGTCTCCTTGGAGTTACATCAACACACGTTCCCTTAGATTAAATTTTAAGGGTATCAAGGAGAAGTCATGTGGTCTCCTGCTCAAGGCATCTGCGACCACATTTTCCTTCCCCTTGATGTACGAAATACCAAAATCGCACTCACTCATAAACTCACTCCATCGCCTCTACCTGGAATTTAGATCCCTTTGAGTGAAGAGATGTTTTAAACTCTGATGGTTCGTTTTGAGCTCAAATTTTTGCCCCACAAGATAGTGCCTCCAAATTTTCAGAGCTAGCATTACAGCTGCCAACTCTAAATCATGAGTCGCATATAGCTCTTCGTGTTTCTTCAACTTCCTTGATGCATAAGCTATCTCTCCTCCATCCTGCATTAGCACGGCCCCCAACCCTTGATTCGAGGCATCCGTGTAGACTGTGAAGTCCTTTTCCATATCCGACACTCATAGAATTGGCGCACTAGTTAGTAACCTCTTAAGCTCAATGAATGCACTATCACATTCTTTAGTCCATTCATACTTGACCCCCTTGTGCTGCAAAGTGGTAATGGGTTTCACTATTTTGGAGAATCCCTCCACAAATCTTCGATAATAACCTACTAGCCCCATGAAGATTCTCACCTCATGGGAATTTTTCGGCACTGGACACTCCATAATGGCCTTTACCTTTTCTGGGTCCACAGAGATTCCTTCACCAGAAATGATATGACTAAATAGTGGATCTCTTTCTGGAAGAAGGAACACTTCGACAACTTCCCATACAATTTGTTCTCTCTAAGGCAGGACAACACTACTCGTAAGTGTTCCTCATGTTCTCTTTTGTTCTTGGAATAGATGAGGATGTCATCTAGAAAGACTTGTACAAAACAGTCTAAGTACTTATGGAATATGTCGTTCATGAGGCTCATGAATACTGTTGGCACATTGGTCAATCCGAAAGGTACTAAAACAAACTTGTAATGTCCAAACCAAGTTAGAAAGGCAGTTTTTGGGATATCGCCTTCCTTAATCCTTAACTGATGATACCCGAATCACAAATCGATCTTTGAGAATACTACTGCTCCTTTCATCTGATCGAAGAGGTCATCTATTCACGGCATTGGGTACCTATTTTTCACTGTAGCACGGCTCAAGTCCCTGTAATCTATACATAGTCGTAAGGAACCATCCTTCTTCTTTACAAAAATTACTGGTGCACCCCAAGGTGAGACACTAGGCCTTATTATCCCTAAGTCCAGTAACTCTTTCAACTGCATTTGCAAATCACAATGTTCTGGTGCTGTCATCCGATACAGATTCTTGGAAATTGGTTCTGCACCAGGTTTTAGCTCAATAGTAAAATCAAGCTCCCTCTCAGGAGGTAACCCTGGTAACTTGTTCGAAAAAACATCCTTAAATTCTGACAATATCGGGTACTGATCCAATGAGGGCCCCTTACTTTCACTCACTGTTTCCACTACATACAGTCGACACCCTTGCCTCAAGCATCGCCTAACCTTCATAGTTGAGATAAAGTGTAATGACACCTTTCTCCATACACCCTAGATCTCTACCGGCCTTCCTTCGTCATCGACACAAAGCACCCTTTTTGTGAAACAATCCACCAAAGATCGATGAGCTTCTAACCAATCCATTCCAATGATTAGGTCATACGCCCCAAGAGCAGTGATGTATACCTTCAAACTAGTAGTACACACTCCCAGGTCTACTATACAATTATCAACACTAGGTCCTACCACTTGTTTTTCCCTTGAAGCCATCTCGACTTGTTTAAAGTCATCGTGCTCATAGGCTTCCAACCCACGCTTTTCTAATGCAGATGGTGAAATGAAACTATCTGTCGCACTAGAATCAAATAAAATCTCAACGTTGATATGATTTAGAGTGCCTGATGACTCCACCACCGTGGATTGATGTTCGGCCTGACGATTATTAACTGCTACGTAAATATGGTGGCTGCTACTTGCTCTTCCCATTGGGGATTTTCCTTCTCTATGCACGAACCCTGATTGTAACTCTTGGCAGTCACGCTAGTAATGGGGTCCTCCACATCCCCAACAGGTAACATGAGATTGAACCTATGCACTATTATGTGACTGTCTCTGAAATGAGTTCCTTCCCCTGGAACCCCTACCCCTACTAGTTGTTTCCTGAGATGGTCGTGGACCTGTCTGCATCGTTGGTGATGAACGAGATGCTGCACTTACTGCCATTGAAATCATTGTGGTTACTTTCCTTGGTGCGACTTTGTTACCATATGGAGGTGGCCTTGAGCCCCCTCCCCTGGGAAATGTCCTAGGGGTCTTCCCCACGAATCCACGATGATGTGGAAAGGTCGGTCTCGCACCTCTGGTTAAGTTCATGTGTTCCTCTACATAACGCACATTTTCCACAACGTCCGTTACTAAAGACGGTTTCCACATATGCACCATAGCCCTTATCTTAGGGTTCAACCCATAGACAAAGAATTTTTCCTATCGTTGGTCATTATCCATATACGAAACATACTTGACCAATTCCATAAACCTAATGTCATATTCTTCTACAGTTCTATTTCCCGGTACTAAGGCATGAAACGCCCCTACCTGGTGTTCCTCATAGTAAGCTGGAAGATATTTCCTTCGGAACCTCTCCTCGAAAAGTTCCCAAGATACCGTGTCTAGGGTAAGATGCAGCTGTCTTTTAGGTTGCCCCACCAGTTCAAGGCATTGTCTCTTAACTGAAAAATTGTTATCTTCTCCTTTGATTTGGATGCATAGTCCCTTAAGGAAAAACACCTTTTCATTCCTTCCAACCATGCTTATGTGTGTTCACTGGCGCGACCCCCGAAAAACTCCCGAAGTTTGATCTTTTGCAGTTCTCGAGTGATGTCTTCGGGTGGAGGTCCTCCCCCTGAATCCCTCGACGCTTCTGGATTACCCGTTCTAGATGGTGGGGTCCCTGCTGGTTGTCGCCCCTTTAAAGTCTCATTTATGGCCTCCAAAGAGCACAGTATGAGAGATAATTCGGGCGATGGTGGTGGTGGCATTGGTGGTGTTGGCGGTGACTGCAACGATGCTCCCCTGCCTCGATTCCCTCGAGTCCTAACCATCCAGTATGATTTAACCTGCATCAACCAAAGTTGTCAGGGTGAGTTCAAGGACATTTCAAATTGGTGCTACTTAAACTAGAAAACAGGGTTAGGCATAAGTTTCTTTTACTTTTCTGTAAACAGACGTTACTCTCTTTAGGGGACTGGCTAGGTTAGGGTTAAAGCATCTACGCTTGATTTCTTCGCCTAAGAAAATTATTGACTCCTTCGCCTGGTAGCTACACTAGCACTGTACCCCACTCGCTAATTCCTCTAACTTACCCTCCTAGCGTGCATGAAGCCCCCTCCCCCCGGGTCATGGTTTAAGTCCTTAAACTTTTCGTTTAAACCATTTAATTTGATTTTGAACATAGTTTGGGAGTGGCAGAGGAGGATGCGGAGGAGAGGAAGCCCAAGGCAAGCCCTGCTCCCCCATGGCTATGGAAATCCTAGCAGCGGAGTTGCAGAGCTATTTGATTAGAATATCGCTTCATGAGAACTCAGTACATCCCCGTACTTGTTGTACTTTCTCCTTCGAATTTGATTTGTTATTCCACTTTCTGTTACTCGCTATTACCCAGCTGCAACTTGCTATAATTAATTAAATCATTCTAATTAATTAATCCCTAAAATCATTAGTTGAATAAATTAATTGATTTAGTCGAATTAATTTAATTATAATTTAAACAACTAACTATAATTTAAACCGATTTAATTAAAATAATTAATTATTCTTTACATTAAATAAATTTTTAAAACAATTAATTATTCTTTACATTAAATAAATTTTTAAAACGATTAATTATTTTAAACAATTACTTTTACTTTACACTAAATAATTGTTTTTTTTAAAGAATTAATTATTTTAAAACAATTGATTATACTTTACCTTAAATAAATTTTTAAAACGAACACACAAAAAATAATAATAAAACATATAAAAAATAAATAAATAAATAAATAAATAAATAAATAAAATAATTAAAAAAAAAACAAGTGCAGTCACGCATGGATTCCATGTGCCCGCCCTGCTTCCTCCAACACCCCCCCCCTATATAAACCCTAACCTTCATCCCCGTAACCCTAATATTCTCCCTAGTGGTTTGGCGTAGGTGCTAGCTTGGGAACAAGAGGGCGCCATCCTATGGCTCCTTCCTCATACGAATTTGTGCAGGCTCTAGGGCATTGGTCCTGTGTATGGCGGTGGCGCTGGGCATTAAGTGCAAGAGAAAATGCCTCTTGTAGGCTCCTTTCTTAGATGTGGCTTGTTTGACTCGACGCTGGTGTTGGCTTGTAGGTTTTCTTCTTAGTCTCTAGCTTGGACATATCATGGATTCCCTGTTGCAATTAAATTTATTGATTTTCTGTCTACTTTGGAAACTTTTTAAAATAGTCTTTAAGAAGTTGTGGATGTGGAAACATTAACCTTGCGGATTTTGATACCTCGCCATGCTGAGAGATCTGAGGATAAATATGGATATATGCTATAGTATATCTGCAACTACATCTGTTTTCCATGATGGCTTGGACTATTTTGCTGTCCATTTTATCTGATATTCCATGTGATTCGTATTCATCAATTAACATTCTTAGACTAATTTTTTTTTTCTTTTCTGATATTGATTTTTCCATTGTGATTAACAACAAATGTACTTTATCTGGCTAGATTGTGATCTATCTGATATTTTGGGTTTGTCTAATACTCTTTTGGTCTATGAATTGTTATAAACCCCGTAGAGCACTCACTCCAACTTAACCTCGCGGGCTCCCCCTCCATGTGGCTTTGTGCTTGGGAAACCAAGGAAAGTCGTTGCGGCCGCCTCCTCACCCTCCTAGTCTCATTCGTGCTCTAAATTATTGTTTTGCATAGTTAAATCTATTGTTGTCATAGCTGAATCTATAGTTGTTACAGGTAAATTTGTTGTTGTTATCATAATGTTGTTATTTCTAGAATATTTTCTGTACTAGAGATCAACATGTTCTTACAGAGATAATAGTTTTTTGTTGATATCAGTTAAGAAAAGGGTCTGATTCAAGAGATCCACTTAGAGAAAGTCAAATGATTGTCCCCGAGACACCTTCACCGGATCAACCAAGCGGTGAGATCGATACAACAAAGAAAAAGGAATATGGAATTGCCAGTGGGTGTATTGCATTAGCGATTGGAGTTGAATTAGGAGGGTGGAAGAGGCAAATGCCATTGGTATCTAATGCTCGTGTAGGTCAAAACAAGGATCCTAAACATTCTAACTTGAATGGATTATTTGGGAACAACGACTCTACGTCAGCATACACTGAAGTTTGTTCTTTAGCTACCCAACATTTTGGGAGTATTCGTGAAGCCCTTATAGAACAAAGTGTGCCATCCACTCTAAATGTTGGCTTCTTGACTCCTTGTCGAGACAAATTAGTAGTGGCACTGGGATTGGAGCTGTTTGTTGTTGATAGACTTGGCTGCTATTTTGTATTTTGTATTTTGTATTTTTTATTTTAATCTATGAAGTTTTTAGGTAAGGCATCTGAAAACATCATCGTAAGGAATTTATGTTATAAATGTAATTTGATTAAACTTATAAGAGGAATTATTGGTAAATGATGCAACACATAGTTCAGCTGAAAAGGCTTGTTTATATATAGATCTGTGTAACTAAAAAAAATGTTTTTTTTTTTTTTGGATTGCAGGCTAGGTGGAGGTGGAGCTTGGATCTCAAACTTTCATCTAATTAAAGGGTTTGAAGGTTGTTTAAATTTCTGGGTGGGGTTTGTTTAAATTTCTAGGTGGGTAGGTAGGCCCTCAGTTCCAGATTTTGAACCAGGGCTCTGATACGATGTGTAGGGACCAAATTAATTTAAGTCTATTAAAATCCATAAATTGAAACAGATAAGATTACTTCTACGTAAAAAGACTAAGTAATTTTATTCATTCAACATATAAGCATGTTAAATTAATTAATGAACAACAATTTCATAACAGAATAAGAATTACTTAACAAAATAAAAATACCTCTGCTTTGATGCTAATTCCTGCTGAGCTGGTTGTCCTTTCCGAATGTGTTGCCCAACCTGTTGCTTGATCAAACTCTGCCCAAACTGACTAACCACCCAGCCAGCTAGGAGCAACTTGTCCGGATCCCTAGCTCTAGGATACCATAAGGAATCCTAGCCCCCATGCCCAAAACCCCTAGCAACCCGGTGCCCCCTTGCAATGGTTCACCAAAACCCCCCAAAATCACACTCCCCCCCCACCAGAAAAATATGCCAATCAGAAATCCAGTCCCTCCTCCAAAATTCTTTCTCCCTTCAAGATCATAATGCCTCTCCTATAAGAATCTTCCCCCTCATATCTTCCCCTTCACCGACTCTCCTCCCCTCCATTAATTACCTTACCCCCCTCCTTTATTATCTTATCCCTTCCTTTATTATCTTATCCCCTCCTTTATTACCTTATCCCCTCCTGTCATACGTAAGTTTCAAAAGGATTAAATTAAAGTTATTAAGCCCCTTAATTTATTACTCATGTCATTGAATGTGATATGTAATCAATTAATTAATTGATTAATCAATCAAAAGTTATAAATAATTAGTTAATAAATAAATAAATAATTAATATTATTAATACTAATCATTGTTTAACTAAAACCATATTAGGACAATTAATTATCTAATTAATTTTACTTAATAATCCCTAAGAATCTTTTAAACCAGGGTTGTTACAATCTAGCTGCGAGGAACTCCCCTTCTCCAATTTGGATTTTTCTTATCTGGAAGCAGGAACTGATTGACAAACTCTATAACCACATGCTCTTTCTTCCACCATATTTCTCCACCAACCACCAATCTGCAATCTTTAGAAATTGTCTGTTTTGTCACCAACATCAACTTCTACCCGATCTCCACCTCATGACCATTAAAGTTCAGTGCAAACTCCATGGAGACCTACTCGTTGTAACCTTGAAAAGTGGTAAGGAATTCAAGCCACCCGACATATCGGAACCTTTGAGCCATCCGAGGATAAGCTTTGAGGAGTTCAACACCCTCGGGTTCTAATTTGACTACCTATCCGCTCCTCTTAGGCGCCATCAAAAAACAATGCTATAACTGGAATGATTCAGATTCCAAATTTGCCACCTGCAATCTGTTAGTATATAACTGTTCTTCTAAGCAAATACCTATGCCTAAAATTCATCAAAATCAAACATAGAATGACAGGTTCAATATAATGATCGTTGAGAATTGGACGATTTGAAATGGGTCCTTTGCGGGTACAGAGAAATCCGATCATGTAATGGTTTGAATCAAAAAATGATTCCAAAGCTATTGTGGGACACATGCAAACTCTCAAACCACAATTTGTGTCATCATAATGAAATCTAGGTGATGGGTGCATATTAAGGCATGATTATCTTTGTGCTACGGGAATAATGCTATTCCAGTAGTGCTATTAATGACTTAGCATAATTTGAATTTGTAAATTTCAAACAGGCATATAAAGTGACACATCTTTTAAAACCATTTCTTACAACTCCAAACTTAAATAAATTATTCAAAAAGATGAAATGCAAACCATAACAAGATAAAAACAATGATTAAAATAAAATGGAAGCAGATAATGAAGTGCAGGTAAGAAGGGTTTAGGATTAGGGTTTCTCACTAAATCAAAAGAAAAATTAAAGACTAACACCCACTATGGATGATATGTGACTCTATCTTAATTGGCAATGAGAGGAAAATCCCCTCAATGGGTGCCTATTCACAAATCTCATGTGGGGTTTATGAGGTAACCTCTATCAAAGGGTTGGTGAAAGATAATGTAAGCTATGTCATTACACTCTTGGATATGGTTTTATCACACATTTCTTCAAGTATTGGGTGCGCCCTATGCATTTTGGAATTACCATTGAAGGTTTTTTGTTTCCTGTGAACCTTTCCTTACAATGTCCTCCATCGTCTTCCATTGCCTATTTTCCTAGTGCATGATTCCCACATCCCCAACTCATCGTCTTATCCAAAAACATAGTGCCCCCTACCCCAATCATATTTTGTATCAATAGTAGTGGAAATGTCAAATAAAACAACAAGCATCAACTGAATTACATCCCCAATAGGACGGTCAAGGAAAAGTAGCTGGCCAATTCGTAGAAGGAGAAGGAAATAACCACGATTTAACAACACCTTCAACTTTATGCTTCCATATAAAAAACTAGACAATTGATTACGGTCCCGACGTTGAGAAACAATGAGATGGCCTCACTTGGAAGCTTGGATATATCCTTCGTCTAACCTATCACTTGGACAATGACAACTCGACCTCCATGTGAGATGTGATCTTCTAGGGGTCAAATAAAAACATCACTATCATGAAACATAGTTTTGCAGACCATGCAAAATCCATCTCCATCATAGAATAAATCCTCCATAGAATATTGTTGACTTGAATGTCTTACTCCATTGAATGAATGAGGATGACATACTTGGTGCATACCGCATGCATGGTCACTTCCTTTCAAGTGGTAATCCAATCGTTCCTCAACTGTGCGAGTAGTCCAACTTCCTTCACCTACTAGATAACCTCCTCACTCTGTGAAATGCAATACTAGAAAATGACATACATCGCTCACCCTATATATATTATTAGTGCTACATGTCAATATTAACACCACATATTAATAATCTATCTCCGACTCAACCAACATTCTCCACACAAAACACACACTCAACAATCACTCTAAAAAAATATATACTTTCTAATCTAAGATAATCCTATATCTACATAGGATTAATGGTCAAGGCTCTCTCATGATCCTAGGAACTCCCATGAGGGAGTCACACCCAATCCTTCTCTGATACCAAAATAAAATACTATGACGATCATGAGAGAGAGAGCACACAAAAATACTTCTAGTTACTTACTTGACTATTACAATAAATCACACATCTATTTATACAATCTTGAGCAGAGTTCAATTGTTGATATTGATTAGATATCAAGGGATATGATTCAACATATTCACTATCACACTCTAGCTTATCTTATCTCCTTATCTTCTTGGACCATGTTCTCAACTGCTCCTTTGACTTGGAGTGAAATCCTTCTAACTTACTCACATAGGTCATCACCTCTAGTTACCTTCTCAATAGGTCAAGTCATCATGTCAAACATATGAGTTATATATTCTAATACCTATCTCGCATAGTGTATCCATGTCCCTTTCTCTCTTTACCTCTCTCTACCTACCTTCCCTCTCTCTCCCCACTTCCTCTCTCTCTCTCTCTGTACCCCCTCTCTATCTTCCTTTGTCTCCCTCTCATAGTCAGGCACTCTATCTCTAACCCCC
>ML783303.1:436874-453028 GCA_009831015.1 Picea engelmannii | reverse complement strand
GGGGGGGTAGAGAGAGAAAGAGGGAGGCAAGACAAGGTGGAGAGAGAGAGTGAGAGGAAGAGAATGAGAGAGAGAGAAATGAGGTAGAGATAGGTAAAGAGAGAAACCCCTATGAACCTTCCATACCTGACTTATCCCCCTATGTTACATTGACAATGTCAGACCCATAGAGTCTAGTTTTGGAATTCTTCTTATTTATGAGAAAATTCATGAATTAAATGAACTCCATATACATATTTCAAGTGGAACTAAATGGCTCCATCCCATGATAACCATACCCTCCACTCCAAGGGCATTGACAATAGATATACGGTTTAAGGTTAACATGAGAATAGCTAACACTGTGGGAAGGAGGGGGTAGAGAGAGAGAGAGAGGGAGGGAGGTAGAATGAGGGGAAAAGAGAAAGAGGGGGGGAGGGAGAGAGAAAGAGGGGCATAGAAAATGGTTCCATTCAAAATGAAAATGACATATCTTATTGTGTCTCTCCCTCCCTCCACTTCTCTCCCTCTCCCCTTCTCACACATTTGTGTCACCTCATTACAATAAAATATCATATTAATCATAATTAAATACAAGCCTCCCAAAATTTGTACCATGATTTTACTGCATCCACACCTCCAAAAAGTCATATGTCCCTTTCACTCAGTCAGTCTCTCTCTCTTCCCTTTTCTCTCTCTCTACCCCTATCTCTCCCCCTCTACCACTCTCTCCCTCCCTCCCTCTCTCTCTCTCTCTCCCTCCTCCCTCTCTATTTCTCACTCTCTCCCCCCTTCCCTCCCACTATCTCTCTTTATCCCTCTACCCCTCTCTTTACCTTACTCTACCTCCTTCTCTCTCTCTCCATATCACTCTCACTCTCACTCTCACTCACTCACTCTCCTCCTATATCAATCACTCCCTCTCTTCCACTACTATCCCCCTCTATGCCTTGGAACCTTTCTCCACTTTGGCCCTAAATCCATCTAAACCTAGGCCCACACCTATAACCTACCCTTAAATCCCTCCACACCCAAGCCCTAAGAGCCCTATTCCTATACCTCTTATTGAGGACGCTCTAACCACTTCTCTATGCCTCAAATCACTTTCAATCCTAATCCCTAGGTCCTAGTTCTACCCAAGACCCTCTACACATTTATTCATAAAGTTATAGGGGCCATACAATAAATGATCTATCTATTTCATTCATAGCGTGCACATTCTCTTGTGAGTAGAAATAAATGAGGTTGGGAATTTTGCGTGCCTCATATCCTTTTCCAACAGGAGTGTGCATGTGTTCCAGGAGCATGCATGTGTTTCTATAATGCATGGGTGCTCCTGCTAGACATGGATATGAGGCACAATTCTCATCATTTTTCTCTCCCAAAAATGCGACACCATCCCAACATATGCTTGCAGAAACAACAATAAGAAACATGTTTTTTTTTTTCGTGTGTCATTAGAAAACAAACTTTTGTCTTGTTGTGTAATTGGAAGACAATTGTTAGTGGGAACCAAAATTTTATCTTGTTGTGTATTTGGAAGGAAAATTATGTCTTGTTGTATAATTAGAAGACAATTTTTGGAAGGCACCTTTGGGTTTTTGGTGTACTTGGAAGAAATTTATTGTCTTGTTGTATAATTGGAATAAATTTCTTGTCTTGTTGTATAATTGAAAGACACTTTTGGTCTTGTGGTGTACTTGAAGACAAATTTGTGTAATTGGAAGAAAATTTTCAGTGGAAAGGAAATGTTTTTTGTTGTTGTGGTGTACTTGGAAGGAAATCGTTCTCTTTAAACATGGGAAACCTACAAAATCGAGGAAGAAAGTATTTAAGGAAATAAAAACCCATGAAAAAGGTAATTTGATGCAGACCCCCCTTCTCTCCTAAGGACTGCGTGACCTCATGGTCTAGGATCGATCAAGAAAATGAGTCTGATTGACTCTTAGGCCCTCAAGAACCTCAAATCCACTTAACATACCCTCTTTCCCTTAGAGCACAGGTTATATGGAACTCACTTCTTTCTCCTTAACACCATTAAGCTTCAGCATGTTTAGACGCTAACTCTCCTAGTTAAACCCCTCCCTTTATGTGACTAAGTCTATGACCAGTCGCCTTATCGAAAGGTGCATCATGACTTCATGTATCGAGCCTTTGCATGTGAGTCACTCTGACTCTCCCAACTTCCAAAATCCCGATAGGAGCCTAGTGCATGCTAGTCCCTCTATTACCCTTCACTGATGTGGCCCTTCGCTATGACCATGGGCCAATCTTTCGAGCACTTCACGATTTCGCATTTCACGATTTTACGTCTCATGATTTCACACTTCACAAGTCATCTCTCTAGACGTTCAATGGTCTAGATATCTTCTCGAACTGACGACTCAAATCATGTCGTGATTCCACATTTTGTGAGTTCTCGCGACTCAAACTTTGACTCCTTCAAGTCATGAGTCAACGAAATGTTGATCTCTCGCCATGTGTCCTCCTTGACAAAGGACGATCTCAATGATTTCGAAACAATCAACGACTGTGATATTTTCGTCAGTTCGTACTTCACGAATCCTCACAAATCTTCTCTTTCACCTTTCCACTTTGAGAGTCAGAGAAATGTTGATCTCTCACCATGTGTCCTATCATGATGGACGATTCCGATGATTTCTGGATTTCATGACCTTGTTCCTCCTGTTTACGTTCAAATATTTAATGTTAGTGCACTTTACCTTGATCAGATGGCTACAATCCATTTTTTCTTAGATCAAACAATTGAGATATTTCCTCCTCTGTACTTGCTCCTCATTGTATGTACATTGATCGAATGGTCCAGATCTTCCCTCTGAGCTAAAGCTTTCTTCAGACTTAGAAGATTTTTGAAAGTATTTAAAGGCTTTGACCTTTATCCTTCCTGCGATTCCATTTCTTGGATCTCATTTGCGCTTCTTGGAAAGTGATACTCCTCCTGAGCTTGATATCTCCAAAGATTTCGATCTCCCAAGAAATTCTTTTTTTTTTGGGAAATTCATCAAACTCATATCCAAAGGTTCTTGAAAATAATCCTTTCTCTCCTTCCTAGAATTCTTCTGCTCTCATCCTTCGACTTCTTTACGGTGTCGCTTCGATTCTTCACTGAATTCCAGGTCTATGCACTCTTTGCAACAGATCTTTACACAAGATTTGAGTTCTTGCGACGACTGTGCACTCCTTGCGACAGTCTCTTTACACTTTCTGGAAAGAAAGTTTTACGCTATTTCTTCTGAGCTTTACAAGTCAAAACAGAACCTGTCAATGCACTCCTTGCGGACTGTGTGCACACCTTGCACCGGCTCATGAATACAAGAGATTTAATTTATTATGCAAGCATTTCATAGCTACATACACTCATAGTAAGATTCATTCATTCTTGAAAGGATTAAGAAAACAACAAAGAAATTGCAAACACTATTCACACCATACATTGGATCAATTTTTCTCTGTTATCTTCATTCAAAATTAAGAAAATGGTTACAGCTAAAATCAAAGCAACAACTACTACTCTGATATTCCTACTTTCTCATAATTCTCATAACCCCTCTTTTGGGTGTACAAAATATCTCTATATACAAAACAACCAAACTAACTGCTATCTATTTGTGGTTACATTGAGACTAGGGTTAAGCTCCCAAGTCACGCGTGCTCATTTTGTCTCCACGCATGTGATATTTCCTATTTTGTTTTCTATCGCTTCAAAATATTTGCAGTACTGGCTAGCGTTCGAGACTCTAGATTGGCTCTCAGGCATTGAGTTGTCCTGCCACGTCTACTTGCTGATGATGCTCATGCATCATAATTGATGAAAGAGAAAAGGTAAGGTTGAGTATGTAAAACCACATTCTTTTAGTAGAGGGAAATCCAAATTCTAGTGCAATAGATGTCGATGTTGTTTCTCCTCCATCAACACAAGAAAAACACATGATTTGAGTAGAGACCAATCCAATTCAAACTTCTAGTGAACCTCCAATCACTATTTTATCAAGACAAGTTGTTTTGGATGACCAGATGATGATGGATTTGCTTGAAGATGATTATACAATGGATGAAATTAGAGAGGAAACTAGTGCACAACCTTCTCGTGAAGAATTTATCGTGGTGCAACCACTTGTTGGACAGTCAGATGTTCCAGAAACTAGTCATGGGTATGTCCATTCTCCTCCTAGAATTGATCTGAAAGTGATTTAAGGGGAAAGAGTTGTTATGTTTGTAACTTCACAATAGGAAGGTAAAGAGTGCCAAAATATGGTTCCATCGTCCCCACCTAAACTGAATAGTGTGCGATGAATAACTCCTAAATGCATTCAGGTAGATGAAAGTGGTATAGAACCACTTGAAGCTAGGTTACCTAAAAAAACTATTCATTATCATTCATATAAAGTTATTAAAGAATATTTTGAAGAAAAATACGATGTCACTAAATGTCAATTATTTTTTTGTTTCTTAAAATCTAGGAGTTTGACCGTTGTTAGAAGAAATTTAGGCATTAAAACAGTCAAAATTTCAGAAACAAGACATCATCTTGTTAGAAACCTTGTGGATTATTTTCAAAAACTTCATACGAGAACTCATTCTAAATACTGTAATGCAATCCAATGTGTCTTGTCATAATGAATTGTTAGCAAGATCACAATAAAACGTCATTTGCTCAAACAAAATCTCATCTCATGAAATGCAATATTAAAAACATTCAAAAGTATTCTAATAGATGAGATAGACTCAACATAGGTGGAAAAACAAATTTGTGGGCCTTCACTAATAGGATACCTTGATCTGACATGAAGTTAATTGGAGCATTTAAGGGACTAGTACAAACTCTCTATAATGAGAACACTAGGCCTTCTTCCAACAAAAAATATGTACTTAAATTGAGAAGGGGATCTAGGGACCATGAAACCCACATTAAACACTTTGTTTACATGACACATACATAATTGTATGAGACATTCAAGACTATACATAGTGCACTTAACTTGGGCCAAAGTTATTTTCATAAATGGAAGCCTTGATATATTCAAATAAACACAATCTATAACAGATGTTGTTGTCCATACCACACTGAGTATGGTTATTATTACGATACACACACATATATTTTTCTTGTATTTGATACCAATCTTGTGTGTGAATTCTCATTTATATTATCATCGTCATCATCTATAGAGTTTATTCATAACATCTTGTGTAAAGGATCAGATATTTGTACATTCTATCAAAAATATTGCTCAGATGGGAATGCCCCAGGTGCGGTGGAATGACATTACTAAGAAAGTGAATCCATGCTAGCAATGAGTATGAATTGGGGAGGAAGGAGGTTGACTTGCAAATCTTTAAATATGTGACGTATGTTATTGATATAGGACAGGAAATAAAAAATACACAATCGATGGCTTCCTAGGTATGCGTATGTGACTTCATCAAGAACTTATTAAAAAATACCCAATAATATGTTCAACATGTCCACATGGCTCGATGACAGGATGATTGTTTTAGAATATGCAAAGATACATTTCCCGCTGGTACTATCTTATCAGTGGTTGATTTTGTTGATAACTACACCCTTCAACTACGAAATGGGATTCAAAGCCAATATTATCACTTAGAGTCCACATTGTTAATGTTGGTAGCACTGGACATGTATTTTTCCATAGGTCTAAGTGTCTAGATGCGTGGAAGTCATCCAAATATTTCTACCTTGAGACTTTACTTTAATTAAGAGAATTATTAACGTAAAGTTCTTTTATTAATTAGTTGATTTATATTTAAAGAAATACTTTAATTAGCATTAGTGAATTAAATCTTAGCCACTGATCTCAAGTGAGGTGAGAAATAATGTCAATTTTCAATCACTTTGGAGATTAAGGTTAGGTCATAACTCAATCTTATAAAATCAATGCTAGGGTGAAGTAGAATACACTTGAAAAATTGATTGAGAGATATTGATTTGACACAGAGATATTTGGATCACAAAGGACTTGTTGATGGGAAGAAATGACCACTCGTCAATGAGGAGAGAATACCCAGTCTGAGGTCCTTAGAGAAAGACCCAAGTCATTTAAATTATCTATCCCTGACGGGTTTAACGACTCCGTTAGCCAGTAAAAGATCTATCCTAAAAATATGGGAAAGGATTTCTATAAATCCTAACTACTAACTATCAGATTCCTAGTATTTACAATGCTGACTAAATTAGATTACTTACACATTTTACAAATTTTACAAGATGTACAAAGGTACAATATTTCCTAAAAAACAGTTGTTGAAAATAAAATTTTTAATATATAATGGAACTAAATCCCACGAAGATCCAATCTAAACAATATCTATAAATAATAAAAGAAAACAAATAATTCAAATTTTAATCAAACTAAAACAATAATATTCAAATTCAACTAACATTTGAACTAAACTAAATGATTTTGAATGTAAGTTACGATAGGGTTCATTCAACTGATCAAAGCATTTGGAATAGACAGTTACAGTAAAATATTTACATTCAAACACACCACACAACCGAAATATGACAAAGAACAATCACTAACCTATCCTGATCAGGAGCAGTGTTGGAATCTAATGGTTGAATCCTTCCATATATATATTTATTATATTGTCCACATGTAATAATAAATTCTATGATAAACAACGTTGCAATTCAATTCTAACAAAATTCCGATGAAAGAGATTTCAACGAAAAAAAAAAAAAAGATTTGATACAAATAAGGAAAGGAAACAACTTTGAGATCAATTCTTTACTAGAAACAATAGTTTTAATTTCCATTAAAGAAAAACATTTCATCAAAATAAATAATCAATGATATTTAATATTTAGAATAAAAATCAAATACATCTAACACATGCTTTGATTCAAAATCCGCAAAGAATTGATAAGGTGGGGAGAATGAATAATGAATATTTTCAGGTTCTATCAAGCTGCCAACTAGGTTTGTATTTGACCTCAAGTTGGCTCTAAGTTTCAATTGTCAGTGAAGGATTTGTTTTTGTTTTAGGACAGCCAACAGTTCAAGAATTTCTTATTGATTTGTTACGGTTACATTCACAATTTTAGGTGCTCTAGCATGTAGTTTTAGTCACCAAGGGTTAACACATGCTTACTAAAATAAATGTAACATACCTAGAGATCTTTACAACTAAAAATAAAACGGTTCTACACTATAGCACATGAAATTGTACACATGTATTTTTGGTCAACATGACCCTTGATAAACCCCCCCTCGAGGAAAATGAGTTTGGAATATATGTCTATATATGAGGAAAATAGATGGTGCAATACAAAAAGTACAAAATCTAGATGAACCTGTTACAATAACAACTTGATCCAACATAAAATACAAGTCCAAAAGAAGGAAGAGCTCCCTAGGATGGTGCACCCCTTAGAAATGCTTCCAAGACCACTGAAATAAAGACAGAAGCCAACTTGAAGCTTTGATCGAGAAATCCCTCCACAATACTCTGATACTGATGAGTATCCTCCCTTTGAAATAGACCTCACTGCAATATGACAACTCTAATACCTCCCCACTACTAATGCAACCTCCTCCTCAAGTGCACCCTCCTCAAATGTAGAAGCTCCTCAATAAATAAATAGGGAACTAAGCATGCATGAGCCTTCCATGAAATTATGCACCCAAAATTTCCTCTCCCTCTACCTGAAACCTGATGCTCTTTCTCTCTCTCAAAATCTTGGAGTGAACAAATGAGTGAATTGCCTCTCCTTGGCCTCTTGCGCCCTCCTCTAGGATGCATAAGGAAACCTAAAATATAGACCATTGAGATCATCCCATCTCAAGTCTAATCAATGGTTGAGATCACTCAAAAAGAATCTCACTCAAAAATCCACTTTACTTAAGTTTCCATAGTTTCACTTTATGTCTATTAATTCACCCACTTTGTGAATTAATTGTCACTTTAGGCTTAAATGACCAAATTTCACTTTTGACTTAAATATCCTAAGTTAAAATGAAGTTAGACATAAAGTACATGGTACAAGGTACAAAGTACTTCCCTCATGTGTTTAGAAGCTTACAAACACAAGGGGACCACTTTCCAAGGTACCCAAATCTAAACGCTCCCTCTTACCGAGGAAAGTGCTCGTCACTACCAATATCATCCCTATAGTGGATATGGTTGCCTCCTGGCATATACTCGGTCAGTATGGTTGTACCCTGATCAATGAAAGTAGTATGACACAAATATTGTCAGTCTGCGTGATTTATATATGGAAGTGTCTCTCCACCTATCCAAGATCACCTAGATCTTGGCATCACACCAGAGATCTCCACCTTCGTCTCCCACCAAGGATTTCTACCTCCTAGCATCTCACCAACAGTCACTACTCTTATCATCTCACCAAGAGTCACTCTCTTGGCATCTGACCAAGATTCTCCCCCTCTTGGTATCTCACCAAGAGCACCTATATCTCGACATCTCACCAACATCCTCAACTTGGCCTCTCGACAAGTATCTTCCTCATGAAGTGGATCCAAAACCTGATTTGACAGTATCTATAGCCAAGTGAGGCTCAAGCCTCTGTGGTGCCCTACTCCTCCTCCTTATCAATCTATGATGCTCTGAATTTGTAGCACCAACTCTCTGTCTTGTTGGCAACTCTGAAACTGAAGTTATCCTGAGTGGACCAATCACCCCCTTTGAAGATGGTGTCCAAGGAAACTGAGTCTGATCTCCCTCTAAATCACTTCTATGAGTCAGTCGGTCCTCCTCAATTTTGTCTCCCCACCTAATGCTAGATGGTGTAACAACAAATAAAGTAGTCACGAATACACACTCTCTCACAAACTGCTCATTGAACTCTATCTCCTCTGTTGTCATTGCTGACACATCCTATTGCTTCTTCTTCTTCTTGGGACATTGTCCTGCATAGTTACCCATCTCTCCACAAGAAAATCATCTCACTATGCTCATGTCTCTCCTTGTCCCACTGCTTCTCTCTCCTCCCTATGGTGGGGCCCCAAACATGGGACCCTTCCGACCTCCCCGATCAGTATTCTTCTTTCCCTTTGTCTAAAGAGAAATATCCTCATCACCCTAACCTAACTTTTGTTGTTTTTTCTATCCAGAGGCCTCTGCTACAAGTCTAGTCTCCTCCTAGATGAATTCATCCCACATCCTCTCCCATGTAGGCATAACCTCCCTGGCAAAAATTTCGTTAACGAATGGACCCCAAGGTTTGGTAAATCTATTTAAAGCTGCCCTCACCATAGATTCGGGGTTCACCACCTCTCCGACAACTCCAATCTCATCTCTGATTTGGGTGTATCTACCAAGGAAAGAAGTAAATGACTCACCATCAAGCATGAGAATTCCCCTGAGTCAATCATGAAGAACCAACTTATGGTTCTCATTAGATCTCTCATACAACTTGCATAGAGATTCCCACATCTGATATGCATAAGTCTTCCTAGTCAAGTAGGGAATGATATGATCCCGTACTACATGACAAATGGTCCTCTTTTCCTTGTTTTTCCTCTTCCTGAACTCTACCAACAAGAAGGGAGAAGTAACAGGAATAACATGAAAAGGTGCCTCAACTATGTCCCATAGTTTGAGGCCCTCTAAGACAAAGACTATCCTCGCCTTCCAAGGTGACCAATTGCTAGCCCCATCTAGCCTTTCCTCCACACGCATCTGAGATACTGACATTTCTTCCAAACTTCACTCCAACTGATGCTCAAACCTCAAAGGAACGCTACCACACTCCTGTCAACACAGGTGTGAAAAGAGGCAAGCTAACTCCGACCTAACTCCTAGAAATATAAGTGTGAAAAGAGGTCATGAAATACAACCTCACTCCTATCCCTGCAGGTGTGAAAAGAGGTTGTCCAAACTATGCACAAACTGCTCAACAATATTCTACAAAATTATGCCAACAAGAAGCCACTAAACACTATCAATGGTTGTCCACAAAATCTGTCAAGAATATGTCTATAACAACCCACTCATATGTTGTCCAAATTGTTCAAAAATAAGCCACCTTAGCTATGATACCATGAAGATTTTCCAGGTCCTATCAAGCTGCCAACTAGGTCTATCTTTGACCTCAAGTTGGCTCTAAGTTTCAACTGTCAATGAAGGTTTTGTGTAAGGTAGCTAGAGAGGTAGTGGGGAGGCCTAGAGGGCCAATAGTGATAATAGTGGAGACCATTCAATGTAAGGTGGACTAGGTCCACTATATTATTAAATAAGACCCACTATGGTAGTTAGATATAATAAATGGGTAATTATATATAATAAATGTAAGAGGACTTCTTAGAAGGTTCTACTTCTATAAGATTACTCCTCTAGAATGTTCGTAAGTGATGGTAGAACTATATAAAGAGGTTCAAGCAATGTAATGGGACATGAAGAGAAGTATTTTATTTGGAGTTGAAGCTCATTAGGAGAAAGCCCCCTTGAAGAGGGAAGTGAACAGGACAAGATCCTTTCCATAATAGGATCCATTGTATTGTGTTTCCCTACCTCAAGGGTTTGGTAAAAATAAAGTGTGGTTTCTTCTATATTGCTTTGTGGATATATTGTGTATTTATTATTTTTGATGATTATTTTTGTAGATCTATTCAGGTTCTTAACAAGTGGTATCAGAGCACTTTCCTTGGCAGACATTGTGGGAAAATATTTTTTATTTTTGCAGATTTGTTTTTTTGGAGAAGAAAAAATAGGGTCGCTATATTCTAGAAATTTTTGGTATATTTTTGTGAAAATTTTGAAGAAACAGGTTGTATATATGAGTTCCGCTCAGAAAAAAACCCAATTTGAAAAAAAAAATCGTCTGAAATGGAGTCTGGGAAGTCAAGATATTGAAGTTTTAAAATCTGCATATTTTCATGGTTTTTTCAATGGACGACGACGAGATTTTTTATTTTATTTTTTTAGCCGATAAAGGCCAAATTTTCCCAAAAAAATTACACATTTGATTTCCTCTCACAATTTCACCCAATTTCAAAAAAAAAATCAGCTGAAACGGAGTCCAGGAAGTGAAGTTATGAACATTTTAATTTCAACAGTTTTTTAAGGTTTTTCCAGAAAAAGTTGCGATTTTCTGCCGTAACTTACTGTTCTATTTTTTTGGTTTTTTCATGACGATGTGGGACCAAAGAGTTCATAGGGTGCTCATATGGATATTTCCTCTCAAACCCTCAAGGAAATTCTACAAATTATTGAATCATTCAAATCCCAATTCTATGACACATTGGATGCTAGATTGCATGACCTTGCAGATGGCCTCAATGATAGTTTTCATAGTATTCAAGATTCATTGGATAACATGCAGGAGAGATTTCTTATGGTGGACATCAGGGATGAATATAATCAAGAAATATATGCTTGGTATGATTTTGAGGTCGATTGTGATGATTGGTATATGGATAGTTGTCATTTCTGGGATGACAACTACTTTCGTATTTTATTTGATGACTCTACTCCACCTTCTATAGAAAACATAAATGTCCTACATCAGGAGCTAGTTACCAACGTCCATACTGCATATTATACAATGGTATTGTTCCTTCCAAATTCATATTTTTTCATCTCCCACTATGTGGATGGATATTCTTATTTGGATCCACATGATAAGTGTCAGTATTGGGAGAATAATTTTCAGTTGGTTATTGGGTGCCAATATATTCCATGTGGGGTTCACATGAGAAATTGAACATGGGACCCTGGTTTACAATGGTGGTTGGAATAATTCATCATGGTGGCTACCATTTCCCAATGGGACCCTGATTATCTAGTCTACTTCATCACTATGATCCACACTTATCCATGGGCCCCTAGTATATGGTTGTACATCAAACATTGAGGACAATGCTTTCATAAGGGGGATGGAATGTAAGGTAGCTAGAGAGGTAGTGGAGGGGCCCAGAGGGACCATAGTTATAATAGTGGAGGCCATTCAATGTAAGGTGGATTAGGTCCATTATATTATTAAATAAGGTCCACTATGGTAGTTAGATATAATAAATGGGTAATTCTATATAATAAATGTAAGAGGACTTCTTAGAAGGTTCTACTTCTAGAAGATTCCTCCTCTAGAATGTTCTTAGGTGATGGTATCACTATATAAAGAGGTTCAAGCAATGTAATGGGACGTGAATAAAATTATTGTATTTGGAGCTGAAGCTCATTACAAGGAAGCCCCCTCGAAGAGGCAAGTGAACAAGAGATGATCCCTTCCATAATAGGATCCATTGTATTGTGTTGCCCTACCTCAAGGGTTTGGTAATAATAAAGTGTGGTTTCTTCTATATTGCTTTGTGGATCTATTGTGTATTTAGTATTTTTGGTGACCATATTTGTAGATCTATTTAGGTTCTTAACAAGTGGTATCAGAGAACTTTCCTTGGCAGACATTCTGGGAAAATATTTTTTATTTTCGCAGATCTTTTTTTTCGAGAAGAAAAAAAGAGGGTCATGATATTCCAAAAATTTTCAGTATAATTTTGTGAAAATTTTGAAGAAACGGGTTGTATATCATATTTCCTCTCATAAAAACACCCAAGTTGAAAAAACAATCGTCTGAAACAGAGTCCGGGAAGTCAAGATATTGAAGTTTTAAAATCTGCAAATTTTCAGGGTTTTTTCCCTAGACGACGGTGAGATTTTTTATTTTATTTTTTCAGAAAATAAAGGCCAATTTTCCCAAACAAATTAAACATTTGAGTTACTGTCACAATTTCACCCAATTTCAAAAAAAAAATCAGCCGAAGCAGAGTCCGGGAAGTGAAGTTATGAACATTTTAAATTCAACAGTGTTTTAGGGTTTTTCAAGAAAAAAACTGCAATTTTCTGCCGTAACTTATTGTTCTATTTTCTGGTTTTTTTCATGACGGTTGTGGGATCAAAGAGTTCATAGGGTGCTCAGATGGCTATTTCCTCTCAAACCCTCAAATAAATTCTACAAATTACTGAAGCATTCAAATCCCAATTCTATGACACATTGGATGCTAGATTGCATGACCTTGGAGATGGCCTCAATGATAGTTTTCATAGTATTCAAGATTCATTGGATAACATGCAGGAGATATTTTTTATGGCAGACATCAGGGATGAATATAATCAATAAATATATTCTTGGTATGATTTTGAGGTCGATTATGATGATTGGCATATGGATAGTTGTCATTTTTGGGATGACAATCACTTTCATATTTTATTTGATGACTCTACTCCACCTTCTGTAGAGAACATCAATGTTCCACATTAGGAGCTAGTTACCAACGTCGAGTCTGCATATTCTACAATGGTATTGTTCCTTCAAGAGTCATATTTTTTCATCTCCCACTATGTGGATGGATATTCTTATTTGGATCCACATGATAGGTGTCAGTATTGGGAGCATCATTTTCAGTTGGTTATTAGGTGTCAATATCTTCCATGTGGGGTTCACATGAGCAATTGGACATGGGACCCTAGTTTACAATGGCAGTTGGACTAATTCATCATGGTGGATACCATTTCTCAATGGGACCCCGATTCTCTATTCCACTTCATCACTATGGTCCACACTTATCCATGAGACCCTGGTATATGGTTGTACTTCAAGCATTGAGGACAACGCTTTCATAAGGGGGATGGAATGTAAGGTAGTTAGAGAGGTAGTGGGGGGGGCCAGAGGACCCATAGTGATAATAATGGAGGCCATTCAGTGTAAGGTGGACTAGGTCCACTATATTATTAAATAAGACCCACTATGGTAGTTAGATATAATAAATGGGTAATTATATATAATAAATGTAAGAGGATTTCTTAGAAGGTTCTACTTCTAGAAGATTCCTCCTCTAGAATGTTCTTAGGTGATGGTAACACTATATAAGGAGGTTCAAGCAATGTAATGGGACATGAAGAGAAGTATTGTATTTGGAGTTGAAGCTCATTAGGAGGAAGCTCCCTCAAAGAGGCAAGTGAAAAGGAGAGGATCCCTTCCATAATAGGATCCATTGTATTGTGTTTCCCTACCTCAAGGGTTTGGTAATAATAAAGTGTGGTTTCTTTTATATTGCTTCATGGATCTATTGTGTATTTAGTATTTTTGGTGATTATATTTGTAGATCTATTCAGGTTCTTTACATTTTGTTGTTGTTTTAGGATAGCCAACAGTTCAAGAACTTCTTGTTGATTTGTTACGGTTACATTCATAATTTTAGGTTCTCTAGCATGTACTTTTAGTCACCAAGGGTTAGCACATGCATACTAAAATAAATGTAACACACCTAGAGATATTTACAACTAAAAGAAAAGAAGTTCTACACTCTAACACACATGAAATTGTACATAGGTATTTTTGGTCAACATGACCCTGGATAAAACTCCCCCGAGGAAAACCAGTTTGGAATATATATTTATATATGAGGAAAATAGATGGTGGAATAAAACAAGTACAAAATATAGATGAAATTGTTACAATAGAATGTTGATCCAAGATGAAATACAATTCCAAAAGAAGGAAGAGCTCCCTAGGATAGTGCACCCCTCAGAAGTGTTGCTAAGACCACTGAAATGAAGTCAAATGCCAACTGGAATCTCTCATCTAGAAACCCCTCCACAATTCACTGTTTCTTATGAGTAGCCTCCTTCTAAAACAAACCTCACTGCAATCTGACAAGTCTAATACCTCCCCACTGCTAATTCACCCTCCTCCTCAAGTGCGCCCTCCTCAGATGTAGAAACTCCTCAGTAAATAAACATGGAACTAAGCCTCCATTAGCCCTCCATGCAAGTAGGTTCCCAAGATTTCCTCTCCATCTTCCTGAAACCTCATGCTCTTGCTCTCTCTCAAACTCTTGGAGTGAACAAATGAGTGAATGGCCTCTCCTTGGCCTCTTGTGCCCTCCTTTAGGATGCATAAGTAAACATAATATATAGAACATTGAGATCATCCCATCTCAATTCTAATGAATGGTTGAGATCACTCAAAAACAATCTCACTCAAAAACCCACGTTACTTAAGTTTCCACAGTTTCACTTTGTGTCTATTAATTCACCCACTTTGTGAATTAATTGTCAGTTTAGGATGAAATGACCAAATTTCACTTTTGACTTAAATCTCCTAAGTCGAAGTGAAATTATACATAAGTGACTTAATTATTATGATATTTAGGATGAGTTGCCCCTTAGTCACACCATGAGTGATGCAAGCATTCATTTGGTTAACTGAATTTTCCTTGAGGTCTATTTCGTTGAATTGCTTGAGGTGTATACCGGGAGAAATTTGAGTAGGGCTCAAATGAACCTCAAGCCTAATATCCTCATCCCTTATATCTGAGACAACTGGGAGGGTTTTGTTGACGATGCTGGGAAATTCATTCAATACAAACCCTAGGTAACTGAGAATTCTCAGGACATCCCTGTCCATGATTTTATGGTAATGGTGAGGGTTTCTCTAGAAAATTATTTCATGTTATAAATGCATCCCATGTATCCCCTGTTCGACCAAGTTGATATTCTATCAACGTACGAATTAAGCCATGGTGGAATAAGTTGGTCTCAGGATTTTGTAATTCTCCTTGATAGAATTTTTCCATCTTAGATAAACTTTTCAATATGTAAAATGGAAAATTTAAATGAAACCCTAAAAACACCATGAGTAACTGAATGTGGAAATAAAATACTAGACTGTATCATCCCTCACAGGTGATAAATTGTTTGATCACATATATCAAATTCTACCATTTTATCTTAAGGAAATGGATAGACATACCTTTAATATTATAACGTGAACTATTTGATGCCAAGAGTTGGTTCTAGGGGATTTTCTTTACTGGAGCATTTTTAAACCACCTCTTACTGCAAGATACCAGATATATAAAATATGCAGAACATAAATGAAATGCTAGAAATGACAGAATAACAGTAAAATGTCCAGCATAATCTTCACAATACACAGAAATGATATACGAAATAGCAACAAAAATAGCACTTTGAATCAGATAGCAATGTTCACAGGCCTCTTCGAGGGGGAAACCTCCAATTGAGTAGCACTCTATTACAATAATATCCAAGCTAGGGTTCTCATACCCTCGACTCCTATTTATACTAAAAAGAAGCATCTAGAGGAAGATCCTTCTAGAAGCGGAAGCTTCTATTAGGTCTTCTTACATCCGCCTTATTCTATT
>ML783303.1:386301-430380 GCA_009831015.1 Picea engelmannii | reverse complement strand
ATAAGTTTAATTTTGGGTTTAATACAACATGTATTTAAAAATATTATAGTATGACCATAAGTGTAATGAATTCAAGACTTTCAATATGCTCATAAGAACCTAGTTAAATATTCAAATATGATCAAGGTTTTGACGAGGGTTTAAAAACTATCATTTAGGTTTCACCTTTAATGAAAAGCTATAAGTCACGATGAGAATGAAAATGTGGTTATTATTAAAACATTTATTCATCACTTTGATCAATTTCAAGGTTTCGATATGACATTAACATAAAAATATCAAAGCCTTAATGCAAGATGATAAACCAATTCTGGCCAAATGTTTTCAAGAGAAAAATTATGTAAATGAAAACTAAGTCAAGAAAGGTTGGTAATACCATTCTTGATTTAGTAGACTGAGGTCAACACGTCTTAGGTCAAATGACCAAAGAGATATAAAAAGTAAATAAAGATCCCTATAAATATAACATCTCCATGCAAGAAGCGAAGTTTGGATGAAAATACTTCTTAATTGCATTCTTCGAGTCATGAAATTAAGAATCGTTATGATTTCAAACATATTGAAGAGAAATAGTGAAGGAGGAGTTGTGTATACTTGCCATACTAAGTAAACATCTAAATTCCCAACAAAGAATATTGCAAAGTCACTAAAAAATAGAATCAACACAATGTAACATTGGGAAAGCATTTATCAACATTCTGGTGAAATTAAAATACATAGAGGATTGTCCAATGAGAAGCAATTTCGATGGGTTACATTTTGTTTTGATTTAAAAAAGAAAGGGTGTTGGTTTGGAGGAAAACAAATGGTGACTCACTAGGTGAAGAAATTTTCTCTACACTAATCTGCAACCTTTCATTATGAAGGATAAAAGATAATAAGTACCAAACTATCATACTTTCAAACTACTTCAAGAAAGTATCATCCCTGGTCTTTATAGTGTTAGGTTTAGTTCTGCAGGTGCATAAATATGTAAATTGTTTCCATCATAGTTCATAAACTCAGGGAAATGCACATAAACAATAAAATTTAAAGGAATATAAATCTGGAAAAGACTGTTTAATCAATGAGTCATACCAGTTTTTTGGGATGACTTCGATACCACTTGCATGGCCACTACTGCCAACAGACGTCTATATACTCAAGAAGGATACCTTTTAACCTATTTGGACACTTTAATCCCATCCAATATTTATGAACACATGCTGGACCATTCTTGAAGTTATTAAATTTATTTCATTCAATACTTTGGAAACTAACTGGAGGCCACTGCCCTGGCTTGGTAACCAGTTGATGCCAGTGTCATCCATAGAGGACCATGAAGGTGAGAAAGTCATCTATTAATGATAAATATTTTCTTTTATTCATAATATTTAAATCCATTACCCTCACTTGGTGACCAACGATGGTAATGTCACTTTCATAAAATTCTATGGTCATGATAGGTCAACTCATGACAAGACCTCCCATCCTTTAGTCAGAATCATATATTCTTATTATCAACATATAGGTGATCCAACCATGGTGTATAGTTAAAATTTTTATTAAGAGATTATATAGAATATGGGGAAGTTGATCCAAATAGTTCCTTAAGAACATGGATGGCATAAGAAGTCTTAAGATTTCTATAATTATAAAATATCAATTTAGTTTTCCAGAGGTTGATTCCCTTAAAAGTGAACTTGTTTAAAAGAAGATTAAATATGAAAAGTGAGGAGGAATGGGAACAATAATAGAAAACTAATTGACCAACAGAGCTAAAAATATTTTTATGTTTCAAAACCAGAGATTAACCATCCAAGGTCTTTTGAAATTCAACAATGGGTAATATCTTGTGTAGGATTTCGTCATAAAGATCAATCTTAAAATAGGCAAAGTGAAAAGTCAAAAGGATAGATCAATAAAACACATGTAGAATAAACCAAAGAAATCCAAAAAAGAATCGAAACCCAAAAACAAATACAACACATGACACACTAATATTTACATCTTGATCCCCTTCAAGGAAATCATGAAAAGTATTTCTTGACAACCTGACCATTCACTGGAAAGGTGTCCAACTATGCTTCCAGTGTTTGCAATCGAAAATAGATAGGACACAGTTTTTCTGTAACAATAAATGGTCCTAGCCAGATATTTTGGAATTTAGTGTGTTCCCCCTTATCCTCGTGAGATTTATCCCACCTAAGAACTAGGCCTCCTACGTTAAAGTTTCTATCAGAGGAAGATTTATCATCAAACCAATACTTAAATATTTGTTGATGTTGGTCCAACTTATGTTTTCCTTTGCTCTAGTCTCTTCAATTTTTAGCAAGGCATTGATATGGTCCTCTATAGTGGGACATCCCTCTTCCTGAACTTTTTGAGATAATTGAAGTGAAGGTAATATGATATTGGGAGGGAGGATGAAATATCTTCCATAAATGAGGAAAAATTGGAATTACCAATGGCTTCTTTGGGGGTTACCCTATCAACCCATAACACAATGAATAAGGCAGTATGCCAATTTTTATGATTATCCGACATTGTTCTTTTAAGAATTTTAATAAGTTTTTTATTGGTTGATTCAACCAGTCCATTTCCTTGAGGGTAATAGTTAGTCGAACACTTTAGTTTGATTCCTTTCTCCAAAGAAAAAACATTTAAGTCCACAGAATAAAAGTAAGATGCATTGTCGAACACTAAAGATTTTGAAATACCAAAACAGGTAATAATATGAGTTTCAAGGAACGATATCACTCGAATGGTATTAACCACTCGTAGAGGTATAGATTCCTCCCATATGGTGAAGTAGTCTGTCACTATGAGGATGAATTTATGCTGGAGAGATGAGGCTAGATTAATTGTCTCGATGACGTCCAAACCCCACTACTGAAATGGCACATTGATTGTGATAGGTTGCAAAGGAAAATAAACATTATTTACTCTGTTTGTTTCCTTTTGGCACATTTGACATTTGTGAGTGATGGAATGAGTGTCTCTAAACAATGTTGGCCAGTAATACCAATCCCTAATTACTTTGTGAGCAATGGTGTCTCCTCCAAAGTGACCTCCTGCATGTCCAAAATGTAACTGAGTTAAGACGTTATCAAATTCATGTTTTTCTAAACAATGCAATAAAACTCCATCAATTTTTTTTCTAAAAAGAATTTTATTGACAAATTTAAAAGGAGATGATTTAAGCTTTAATGCTCTGTTTTTCCACATATCTAGATGTTGAGGAGATGTTCCATGCACCAAAAAATATTTAATGTCAGCATATCATGAGTCAGGAGCAATTTGAACACATGAATGATCATTTTGATAGAAAAATCCTTGGTCTATTGAATTAGAATCTTCATCAGGTGTATATGTAGATTTGGTAACTAATTTACATAGACCCTTCCCTATAACAATTTGGGAAGTTTTGATTTCAAGTTCGTACTCTTGAAGTGTTGCCATCCAATGAGCTCTTTTCTCCCCGAGTTCCTTTTGGACTAACAGGTTCCTAACTGTTAGATAAGGAGCAATACCTTTGGTTTTGGATTTTAGCAGGTATTATCTAATGTGTTTCACTACCTTGAAGACAACAAAGGCTTGTTTATCTAATGCTGGATAATTTAATTATGCTCCTTTGAAGATGGAGCTCATAAATGACATGGGAATCTCATGATCTTCATTACCTTTTTGGTTAAGGACAACAACATAAGAGGTGTTAGAGGAAAAAAACGTAAAGGGTAAAAACAAATTCAGAGTCTGAGCTCATCATAGTTGGTTCTTCTGATATGGATTTAGTAATTATTTTGAAATCATGTTTTTCCTGGGGACCCCAAGAAAAAACAACATCCTTTTATATTATGTTTTGCAATGGCCTTACTATTTCATAGAATCTAGGAACAAATATTTGGACATTGATCCTCCCAAGAAAATACTACATGGATTTTTTAGATGTATGTGGTAACATATTAGCTATGGATTGAGTCCTCTCAGGATCTATCATCATGTCATTTTTTGAAACTATAAATCCAAGTAACCTTCCTTGATCAACAATGAAAACCAAATTTTTTGGATTAAGGGAAATGCCATATTTTCGACATTGTTCTAATACACTTCTCAGATGAGATAAGTGGTCTGATATTTTTCTTGAAAATATGGTGACACCATCTAGGCACACAGAAACATAATGGTTTATGAGGCCACACAAAGCAATGTCCATAGCCCTTTGGAAGATAGCTCCGGAATTAATCAAACCGAAAGTCATTTTTTGGTATGAATAGGTGCCCCATGGGGTTCTAAAGGTGGTTTTGATTTTATCTAAAGGGGAAAACATGACCTGGTTATATCCTGAAAACCATCCAATAAGGATAGCATTTTAGAACCAGAAACATGTTGTAAAATTTGTTCCATGGGAGGAACTCGGTAGTTGTCTTTATTAGATGCCCAATTAAAGTTACGAAAGTCAACACAAAGTTAGATATCCCCATTCTTCTATATGATCATAAACATATTAGATATCCATTGAGTATGAAAAACAAGAAATATTATCTTGGAGGCTAATAATTTGTGTAATTCCTTTTTATCATTGGGTTCCAGATTTGGGTGCATTTTTCTTAACTTCTAAAAAGGTTGAGCCTGATAATCCATTGGGATTACATGTTGTATTATATTGGGATCAATTTTTTTTAAGTCATTGTAAGTCTAGGAAAATACATCCGTATATTCCTTGAATACTTTAATAAAATATGATTTTTCCTGTTGGGTACATCCAATGCCTAAATTAATGTGTTGGGGGTTACTTTTGGTTCCTAAATTAATAATTTCATATTGCATAGAGGAACTATTGGTTTTTGCATTTTAAAACCCATTTAAATTTATCATGCAAATCATGAAATTTTTCTAGCCTAATGACAGATTTAGGGATAGAGTTTACCAAGTCAGATGAATCTTCTACTGACCGTTGATTGTGAATTACCGAGACATCTGGAAGGTCTTCATCATGTGTGATTTCATCAGTTACCACATCTTGAAATTTATCTTCCATGTGCATGAAATTGATTATATACTGATCATAATCAAATACACACCAATTAGTGATATTGTCAAGAATGGACGGTCTAAAAATTAATTCAATAGAAAAAGAATCAAGACAAAAACCTTCAGCAAGAAACAACCTAGATGCTACATTAGCTAATAAATATGCTTCCTCATTAGCTAGAAAATTGTTAATTAAATTCAATACATCTTCCTGGTAGATTTTTAGATTAATAGACACACAGTGTATATCATTCCGTACCTTCTTGACTATGATCTCAGAGTCTTTGAAAATGATCAATTTTTCATCCTTCAAGTCAATTCCCTTTTTAATCCCTTGTATGAGAGCTTCATACTCTGCGTCATTATTTGTACAATCAAATTCTAATCTACATGCAATAAATGTCTTATTACCTTTTTTATCTATTAAGAGTAAATCAATGCCATCTCCTTCTCGTGATTTAGACCCATTGAATTATAAAGACCAAAATTCATTATCAACAAACTTATTTATAGTATTTACATTAATTATAGTGCAATTTGATACCACGTCTTGGGTACACAATGCAACTTCATATTATTGACTTGAATTTGTAAGAGGTGATATTTCAACCACAAAGTTCCAAAAAAAAGCATCCATACGTTTATTTCCAGCAAGAGACTCATTAATCCCCATGGGTTCATTAGGGCCATTCAAACTAGTGACTGTGTGTTTCATATAATGCTCTTTATTTATACTGAGTTTATTTGGTTGGCCATTTAGAGGTAACCACATATGAGACTAATATGTATAAAAATAACCATTTAGTTGATATGACCAATCCCTTCTTAAAAAAAACCCATATACATTAGGAATATTAGCCACAATAATGTCTATGACCTAGTGCACTTTAGGGTTAGAGGACAATTTGATAAAAACATCTCTAAGTTCCCCTACAAATTTAACATTTGTTTTGTCAAGCTTAATACTTTTAATATTAGATGGCTTGACTTCAACATTAATTTTATGCTAGACAGACAAAGGCATTACATTTGAAACACCCCATAATATACCATACAATTATGGATATTCATATTAAAAATCTCAAATGACAACAGAAAAGGAGGAACATCAAGTTTTTTTACATGTTGAGGAGGGAGTGTCTACAAGTTGTTTCTTATTAACGATGGACCCATATGCCTTTTTATTGAAATTCTCTAATTCTTGGTTAGGAACATCCTTCTTCCTATTGATACTTTCAGCTAAAATCAACTACATTTTATGTTGTATATAAGGAAGTTTCAACAACTCAAAAATGGATACGTTAGCCCTCATCGTTTTAAGTCTTCAATAGGATCATAGTCTAAATCAGAAATAGAAAAACTTGTTGGTGTCTCCATATGATTTTTAGACTTGGATGTTATATTTTTGTTTTGGGAAGAAGTAGACTGATCTTGACTATCATGTTGGTATTTTCTTCGATTCTTATAAGAGTGTTGATGGACGGTTTCAAATTTGGCTTGAAAGATGACGTAAAATAGGAGGAGGGGCATCTTCATCATTACCTGGTTCTTCTTCCTCATATCCAACTTCACATTTTTATTTATTTATATCTTCATAGGTAGTGTCAACTATGGACAACAGTTCTTTGAAATCATTTTGAAGCCCTTCTATACTTAATCCTTCATTTGGAGAAGTGTTTTTGTTTGGAAAAATTGGGGGTGGTCTTTTAAAGGGGATTTCAAAAAGACCCATCTTTGAAGCTCCCTCCTTTGAAACTCTTTTTAGGTCAACAACCTGATTGGATAATTTATGGAATTATTTTTGTAATCTCTCCAAGTCAAGGGGTGATGCACAACCCCCCCTTTTCCCCTCAAGGTTGTTGACCTCCCGGTCAAGGATCGATCAAGAAACTGAGTCGGATTGACTCTTTGGGTCTTTGCTAGGCCCCAAAACCATTTAAACAAGCCCTTTTTCCCGTGGCACAGGTCATATGAGACCTGTGGGCCCTCTCTTGAGTGTTGTTCAAACCTCAATGCAAAACAAACACTAGCTCTTCTCTAGCTAAGCCCTTTCCTTTGTGTGACCACGATCGTGACCACTCGCATAATAAAAAGGTGTGTCATGACTTCGTGTGTCGGGTCCTTGAAAGTGAGTCACCTTGATTCTCTCGACCCCCGAAATCCCGACAGGAGGCTAGCACATGCTAGCTCCTCTACTCTCCCTCACCGATGTGACCCTTCGCTATGACTTGGGGACAAAATTCTGAGCGCTTCGATATTTCTCTCTTTGCGTCTCCCAAAATCTTGCTTGCTCGTCCTTCCGATATTTCCCTGGAAAATCAACGGTCTAGATTTCTCCTTCAATCAACGTCTGTGATAAAATCACAAAATCGGACTTCACAAGTTCCCAAAACTCTCCCTTATGATTTCCCAAGTTGCGAACTCCCGACAAGACCGGATCTATGGTCCAGTTCCCTCCTCCGATCAATGATTGTGATCAAATCGTGATTTCACGATTCCCGTGTTCTTATAAATTTTCCTTTGACTTATTTGAGTCACGAGTTAGCGAAATGTTGATCTCTCACCACATCTCCCTTCGCAGATCAATGACCCACATTCTTCCTTCAGGATCAATCACCCTTAATCATTTCAGTCTTCGGTTATTTGGAGCTTTCCGAAACTTCTTTTCCACAAAAACCCCGTAGTGAAATTCTCCGAAGTCCACGATCTAGTGACACCTGTCTTCTTCTCGATCGATGACTCTCTTCTCTTTGGCTCTTTGGGCTTCAAATGTTTCAACCTTTTGTGTGTTCGTTCCTCTTGGGCTGTCTTCACCTGAAACACACGATCTCTTGACACGTGTCTCCCCTTTGATCTAATGGCCTCTATATGCTTCGGGTCTTCGGGGTTCAGATGTTTCAACTCTTGTGCACTCGGTTCTCCTGGAGTACTTCCACCTGAAAAATCAGATCTTGCGCCACCTATTGCCTTTGATGATGGCCAGTCCCTACTCACTTTTGGACTTCGGGACTTTGACAAGTCCGATCTCCTGCGTGTACACAATGTTAAGGCTCATGCACTTCCGTTCGGATCCAACGGCTGTTGACCCTATCCGCTCAAATCTAATGGATGGGATTTGTTCTCTTTTCCTGGGATATCCTTGTTTTCTATGAACTGATCCAGCGGACCATGCTTCTCCTTACAACCAATCCAATTGTTACTATTTCTCCTCCTCCTGATCTTTAGAATTCCCCCTACTTGGAAGATTTCATCAGTCTTCAAAGGTTTTCGGCCTTTGAACTTTTTCCTACGAGCCCGACTATCTTGGGTCTTGCTTATGCTTCTGAGAGCGTTATCTCTTCTGAGATTTAGGACTTTGAATAAGTCTTTCACCCATGCACTACTTGCATTATTCCTTCTAATCTTGATCTCCTCGAATATTTTGATCTCCCATGCACTCCTTGCATTTTTTGGATTTCGTCAAACTCAGATCCGAAGGATTTAATGAAAATAAATTATTCTCTCCCTCCTGGCATTCTCCTTGCTCAATGCACACCATGAAGAGTTCTTCCTTACATAGTGTTTAGTAACTCTATCTCTCTGTTCCTTCTCTGCACAGATTCCTCCTCTACAGTATTCAATAACCTTGATATTTCTCCTTGAGTTCTTATCACTCTGGTGCGCCCTCCTAACATGTTCTTTCTTGACTCCGCATATTTCAGATGCACATTCCTTGCACTGGCTATAAAACTTCAAATGTTCTGTTGTGCACTCCTTACACAACCTGAAGAACATAGAATGATACTTCAAACTCAAACAAAGATAAATAAATTTATCTTCTGACTACAGATGAAACCTATCATACATCTACAACACATTAACACATAGATAACATTCACAGAATACAGATAATACATAAACACGTCATGTGCAGGAAAAACTTCCTTCTTTTGTATTAAGATGAATGTCTGTTTACAAATGTCTACATAGACTGGACTACCATAAAGTCTCAGTTATTTCTCCTATTCTAACTCTATCATGAGTTCTACTTCTTATAAGACCTCTCCCCCTCGATATATCTCTCTCAATTATCCTAATTACAAAGTGTGGGCTCTACGAGCTTATCCTCACCACTGCTTTAGTGTTATCACTATTTCAGTTATAGAACCATACTTCTATGGCTACATTCCACAAATGTTTATCCAGAACTAACTATGATCTAGACCTTCTACACGTAACCATTTAAGGCAACCCTAAACACTACCTGTACAAAGGCCTGGCCTAGCATTTATTAGCCTTACAACACATAAAATTCCGTATAGGATTATATTCAAAATTTAAAAGCCAGGAGGGTCAGTGCCTCTCCCTTTATCCATTACACATCTACGTATTAGCGTGCTGGCGCATTTGCTGAGATGGAGTGATGCTCCTGCATCATACTCCACTGCTGGGAAAATCATGAGCTCCTCTTCTCCTGTGTTGAAATCCTCCTGGATCCCAAACTCTTTTCTGGAGATGTCCTCTTGCTCGTCTCTAGCTATGTCATTACTACTGTTGTTGCATCCTCTTCTCCTTCTTTCCTGTTGCTATGGTAGGTTCTCCTCTTTTCATCTTTCCTTTGTTGATTGCTTCTGTTGACCTCAACATCAACTTCCTTATCACTTCTATCACCTTGTCTAGTTGCTCCAATGGCTGGCTCTTCTTATCCAGTCTCCTATGTTGCACTTCCTCCTTATCGGTGGTGTTAGCACTAGAAGTCACCTCTAGATTGCAGCAGAGGTAAGACCAGTACCCATCAGTTTTTATGTCACAGTAAATAAAATTAAAGGAGGTTGAATGGGTGCAGACTCAAGAAAATATCGCTTTAACTCGGAAATCTGAACCAAACAATGCATGAGCAAGTGAGGTTTTGATTTAAATTCAGTCAGTAAGTTGTAATAAAGGGTGAGTAGGGGAAAATCAAGTGAGGAGATGTAGAGGTCTGCTTATAGGGACATCAGGTCTTCCAGCAACCTAAGGAGGAAAATATTCAAGAACAAGATCTTCTTGGACCTAAAAATTTGGGAAACTAAGAGAACACTACAAAAACATTGCATTCAAACCTCCATTGAAACACAACCAAAACAATTCATGTGAATCTCTCAATGATGAAACTCTCAATATCAGGTGAAAAAGAGTGTCTAAAAGAGATAACTTAGATTAAACAAGAAGTCTAAAATCTTATTACATAATAGAGAACCAGAGCTATATCAAATCATGACAATCGGGAGCCTAGCTCAACCATCAAACCTAAAACAATATGAGAAAGACTCCTACATACTCGGAACAAAACAACAAAATCCTACACGAGCCTTCGTATTGAATTCATTACATCTGCATGATTCCTGGTAGACTGTGCATGTAATCTCTTGTCAAACATGAGCTTCAGTCAGACACAATCGTGCTTCAGAAAGGACCTGTAAAGGAGTTGACTTGCTGAAAATCCTTCCTATAAATTTCTATTTATGGTGGAAACGACGTTCAATTTCCACCACCCGCTTCAATAACTTCCTTTCTTGAGATCGCAAAGGCCCAAGTCAACTCTGCACCTGTAGAACTTGGCAGCCTCTGCATTCTACCATTTAGATCAAAGTTGGATGTTTGCAAGGGAGTCTTGGTAGGCGGACGTGGAAGATGACACGATGGCTAGAGCAATCAGCATGAAGTGATGAAAGGATGGTGACCAGGTGAGAAGGTGCGGCGAAAACGTGGTGATTGGGAGACACATGGGTGCCAATAATCAGGAGTTGAGGTGATGTGGAGAAGGGAGAGGAAATGAGTGGTCAGGAGGAGAAAATGATAACATCAAGGAAGATGACATGAAGTGGGAGTGGGGAACAATTGTAGGGAGATAATATGGAGAGACAATATAGGGGAAAGGAATAGGCATACAGGAGAGCTAGTGGAAAATAGGTGGCACAAGGAGTAGTAAGGGAGAGTGGTAAGGAGTCTACTCAGAGGGGGTGGGGTAGCGATAAGAGGTATTGAGCAGGGGGGGGGGTCTGAGTTAATGAGGAAGCACCATGATAGTGGGGGCCCTGCACTCAAAAAACACTAACTTAGACCCCCCCCCATTAAAGATAGAATGTCGGGGGGGGGGTCTGATATGGATCTTGAGCCATAGATCTGAGCACACTAAGATCAGATGCTCAGATCCACGCGCTTCTTACCATATTGCGCCAAAAGGTCACATCATTCATCTGACTTAGGATAGAAACCATTTTTTGAGTTTTTTGCCCACTTTCTTTCATTTCTTTTGCCAAAATGGCATTTCTTAGGGAAAATACCCTCGATCAATGATGTGTGTTAGCATTAGGCTCCATGGGGGATAGAGTCCTCCCTGTGAGTCTCTAAAAACTCTTTTGTAGCTTCAGTGCCTTACTGTTGGGTTGGAGTCATGTATAAAACCAAAAACAAGAGAAAAATAATATTTACAAAGACGTGGGAGCCACGCATGGCTCAAGTAATGAACTTTTTCATAAATTTCCCATTTACAGTGGCACCGAAAACTTCATCACCCTCCAAATTCTGTAGCCTGTAAGTGTTATTTAGAAATTTCTCAGATATTTTAAAGGGTCTGATCCATAGGGAATCAAATTTACCATGCTTTCCCCTGTCCTGCTTAGGTGCATCCCACTTGAATACTAGATCTCCCATTTGGAAATCCTCTTTCCTAAATTTCCTATCAAAATCTTGCTTAATCCTTTGTTGTTGTTCATGTGCTCTATATAGCACCTACTCTCTAGTCTACTACATTTCTACCAGCTGCAGAATCCTTCTGATCATGTCCCCAGGCTCACCTTGGTAGTCTTGAAAGAATTTCACCACCGACAAGGCCAACTGAGAAGGAAAGATAGCCTCAAATCCATACACAAGTTGAAAGGGGGAGACACCAAGAGCTCTCTTAGTCATCACCCTGTCAGCCCACAAAGAAAATTTGAGCTTTGAATCGCATGCTTTCTGGTTGTCCTCCAATAGTCTTTTAATAATTTTTATAAGGATTTTGTTTGAAGATTTCGCTAGTCCATTCCCTTGGGGATAGTAAGGAGTTGACTGAATTAGTGAAATTCCAAACTATTCACAAAACTTGATCAAAGGTTCAACCTTGAAAGATGTAGCATTGTCATTGATGATTATGTTTAGACAACCAAATATTGCTATAATGTCTTCAAGAAAACCAATGATTTCCTTGTGAGAAACACTCCTTGTGGGGATAGCTTCTATCCACTTGGTGAAATAATCTATTGCAGTTAAGATCCATCTGTGTTGACCACTTGAAGTAGGATGAATTTCCCCAATAAATTCCAGGCCCCACTGCTGAAAGGATCCTGAAGCTACCATAGGCTTCAATGGCAGAGACTTGAGTTGCTACTTCCCAACAAATTTTTGACATTTAACACAAGCCCTAATTTTCTCATAGACATCAATGAATAGAGTAGGCCAAAAATACCTAGCCCTAAGAATTTTATAGGTTGTATCTCTCCAAAAGTGATGTCCCCCATATAGGATATCATGAAAATCAAACATATTGTTTTGGGCCTCTTGTGGGTCCAAACATCTCAAAAGAAATCCCAGAGGGTCATTCCAATACAAAACCTAGTTAATAAGGAAATATTTAATTGCTTTGAGCTTAAGAGCTCTTGTCTTACTTTTTCCCATACCATATGGAGGTCACAACTCCTGTAGAAATAATATGATGTCTTTGTACCAGATGCATCCTGCCAATGGAGGGCTGACTTATGGACCTGAATGAGACAATTTAGCTTGCTGATTTTATGAGCAGGCTCTGATGAAGTTGACCCCCAAAGTCTTGCAATTAGACTCATCTAGTAACTTGTCTAAACCTTGGCCTTTAACTATTTTGGTAGTATTTATTTCTAGATCAAACTCAAGGATTTTGGAAATCCACTTTCTCCTTCATCCATCTATGTCAAGATGAATGAGAATGTCCTTCACAGAAGATGAAGGAACTGTTGGCATGTTTTTCAGACAAAGGTAGAGTATGCATGTTTTTCATTGATGGAAAAGATCATGATCAGCAACACAACGACAATGATGTAATGGAAATATCAATAGTGTAAGCTCAGAAGGAGGAGCAATAGTGATCGTTGGATCCTATTCAGAATTCCCGATGACCGTCAGATCTGAATTAAGACTAGAGGAGTGCATAGAAGAGGAGAACATATCTCAGGCGTCAGATATGAGTGCGAAGACCGACCATCGTCAGATCCAGAAGAAGGAGCATGATATTTAAGTACAAGATGAAGTGGGCTTAGAAAGTCCCAAAAGAAGGAGGATCGTTGATCCAATAAGGACATGTGGAAAACAATCAGAGCATGACAAAGGTTTCATTTCGGAGTTTCGCAGATTGGGAAATCCAAAGGAAAGAGGTTCTTTAACCACTCGAGCTTGCAATATGCGAAATCGCAATAACAATCCTGACTGTTAGAGTCATAGGACACGTGGCAAGCGATTGGAATTTCGCTGACTTGCACATTGGAGGAGTCAACGGAGCATGGTGTGGGAACTCGCAATATGCGATATCCCAAAATGATCCAAGCCATTGGATTGAGGGTTGATATGAACCCTTGGATCGAGGTATGCTGTGGAATGTTGGATGCAGAGGAAACATGGCGAGTGATTGCAATATCACTGACTGGAAAGTCAAAGGAAGGAAATCCTATAACCTTCCATTTCACGATATGAGAAATCACGATAAGGATTGGCCCATGGTCGTAGACAAGGTCACATCGTCAAAGGCTGGAGGAAGGAGCTAGCGGTGCTAAGCTCCGTTTCGGGGATCACAACTTGGAGCATAGAGACTCTTCGAAAAATGATTGTCGAAATGTACAATGCGAAACACATTTTGATTAGGCCCGTGGTCATAGCTAGTGGGCATATGGGACAAATGCAAGACCTTGCAGATTTAATCCAACGATGCTTGTTAATTCAAAATCTGATCGAAGGGCTACTGTTGATCTTCATGATTAAATGTTCAGTTACGTTTCAGTTAGCATAATCGAATCATGTTTCTAGATCGGTTGGCGATTCAGTTGCTGAGATGTTTTCTTCTTTTCCCAAGGAGATTCGAAGTGTACTTGATGAGGCTGGTGTGTATAAAAGGGGCAATGTAGTGACTATGTAAGGTTGGTTGTTTTGACTGAAAAATGAGTTGAACTGTTGAAAGGTAAAATTACAGTATGCACAGTGTGAAGAAAGTTCAGAGATAAGGAACAGAAGCTGAACATAATAGAAAAGGTGAAGAGAGAAGAATGTGCACATATCAAAGAAGCATGAGAAGGAAAGAGAAAGAACATAAAGAAAGAGACAGTAGGTCAAGCCATGTATGAACAAAGTAGAAATAATTGTAGAACAATGAAGAAGTGGTAAGAATTGATATATTTGTATTGTTGGTTATTCAGTCATTTATTTATAATCAGGGAGGTAGTGTGGTTCTAGGGAGGAATGTGGTTCTCTGATATTCAAGTTGATGCTTGAATATTGGGAGTTGTAGCTTCCATCTAGTTGTGGCTAGAAAATAGGGTGGTAGGGTGGTGCTTGGAAAAACACAGAGTTTTATGTATGCAAGTTGGTGCTTGTATAAGTGGAAGTAGGTGCTTCCATCTAGTCGGTGCTGGAACACTCATGGAGTTGGTGCTTCCTTATAGTGGGTGATGGAGAAACTAGAGAGTTGGTTCTCTCAAACAAGTTGGAGCTTGTAAAATAGAGGTAGTAACCTCACATTGAGTTGGTTCTCAACTATAGATGATATACAGAACTTAAAAGACTGCCTATCATTTCAAAGAAGAAGAGGTTTTCTCCCTTTATGGGTTTCCTCGTGAAAATCTGTCTCTGTGTATATCTTATGTGTGACTAATGCTCATTGTTTATGTTGTTCATATGTTGTATAATATTTATGGTCACTTGGAGAAAGATTAAAAATGTTTTAATTGACTTGAAATTGTTTAAGAACAGTAACAACTTATTCACCCCCCCTCTCAGTTGTCTTAGCAATTTCAACAAGAACATATGCAATGATATTTGAATGCAGAACATAAACTCTGAAATCTTTGAGAGCTCTTACTAAGGCATAGGCATGTTTCTCCATGATGTCATATTTCACCTCTACATCTCTTAGTGCTTTGCTGAAAAATGAAATAGGCTACTCCATCCCTTAAACTTTTTTCTGCAATAAAACAACTTCCACTGTATCGAAAGAAGCAAAAGAAAAAATCATAAAATATTTGGAGGAATCAGGACTGATAAGCACAGGTGCCTCAGTCAAGGTCTTCTTTATTTTTTCAAAAGAATTTCTGGACTCGACAGTCCATCTTACTTCATTCCCCTTCCTGAGAATAGATGTTATGAGCTTTACCATTTCAGGAAAATTGGAAAAAAGACCTTTGTTACACATTATTTTCGTCATCCCAATGATCGTTAATGATGTAAACCTATTTGTTTCCTTCAGAAGGGTCAGTGGCCTGAATTCCTAAAGAAAGAAGGGAGAAGAACTTTTTCTGAGAGAAGAAGTTGTGTTTTCCTCTATTAAAACCCTTTTTGGAGGATTTTCGCAGGTTGCACCATAGCTAGGGTGCGGAAATGCCTGATTTTTGTAGGCTGCACTATAGCTAGGGCATGGAATTCCCGCAAGCTGCACTATAGCCAGGTCATGATGGCCTTCGTACGTGGGAAAAATGAGCATTTTCTCGATGTTTCTATAAGGAGAAGATTCTATGGTGAGGTGGCCTCCAAATAGTTTGGATCTTACTCACTTTCATGATTTAGTGGGATCATCCTAACCTCCTCACCTTATTCTCTTTAGCTTATAAAAGTAGAGGAGCTCTCATGGAGAAAGTTAGCTTGATTGGGTTGGAAATTCTTTGAGCTTGTTATCTTGGTTAGATTGGCTTTGAGCTTTTCTTTGTCAAGATAGATTGTGAGTAGCCATCAAATCCATGGTCTTAGAATCCTTGGAGAAAGAAGTGTGTGGGAAGGAAGGAAATTTTGGAAGGAACCTTACAACATCAAGGCATCCGGTTGGAATCTCTCTTCCTATTATTTAATATAATATAGTGGCATGCTTCTTTCCCATAGAATTATCTTTATTTTATTGCATAATTCCTTGATCATATGGATAGGTTGTCATTGAATATACTTCTACCACTTTCACTTTGGTTGGTTTGTGTCTCACTGCAGGATCAGTATCACAAGAGCACCAGAGCGAAGAAGAAACAACAAAGATATAAGGAAGTGATCTCAAAGGTAACTCATAAATTCCTTCTTTGGTAGTAAAATCAATGATTGTAATTTAGGGAAAGAGCCATGTCCTATCCTGTTTTTTTCTAGATCTTGGTGGATCTAGGTGCATTAGTCTATGTCCTCATTCACCGATTTACTCGATAACAACCTTCTCAGGATATTAATTTTTCCCAAGAAAGACTGGAGTTCTTTCTTGGATCTTGGGATTGACAAGCATTGGATTTCTTATGCCCTTCTAGGATCAATCTTGAATCCCTTAGCTGATGCTATGTGCCCCAGTAACTTCCCCTCTTTCATGGAAAACAATGATTTCTTGGGATTTAAGGAAAGGCCAAATTTCCTGCATTTTAAGAAGAACCTTTTCAAATGTTCATAATGTTCTTTATCGGACTTAGGGAAAACTGTAATGTCATCCAAATAGGTGACCACAAATTTATCCCATTCTCCAATGAAAGTGATGTCCATGGATCGCTGAGAGGTTTCCCCTACATTCATCAACCCAAAGGGCATCTTGCATACATGAATGTACCCCAAGGAGTGGTGAAGGTGGGTTTTTCTCTGTCTTTGGGCATGACAAAGATTTGATTATAGCCAGAAAAACCATCAATCATGGATATCCTTGATGCACCAATAATCCTTTATAATATGTGTTCCATCTTCGACGAGGGGTAATTGTCCTTCTTTGAGCTTCTGTTCAGGTTTCTAAAATCGACACAAAGCCCGTTTTCCTCACTTTTCTTTCTCACTAGGACCAAGTCGGCCACCCACTCTAAATACCTCAAAGGAATGATGATATGGGCATCCAACAACTTCTTCACCTCTTTCTCCATGATTGGCAACAGCATGGGATTTATCGGCCTCAATTTCTACCTATACGACTTAGTTTCCTCCTTCAGTGGGATTTTATGCTCAATGAAACCTATGTCATAAGTACTGACATCTTCATATGTCCATGTGAACACATCAGCAAAAATTTTCAATAGCTCAGCATATTCAACCTTCTACTCCTTTGACATGTTGCTTGACAAATTGACAAAATTAGGATCTTCCTCTGTACCAATGTTGTATTCAGATATGTCAGCATCATCAAGCAACCTTCTAGCTTTCAATGCCATATCATTACTGTAAAGAATCCTTTCCAAAGGAACTAGTCCCTTTGGAATGTGATTGCTTGGTAAATGCACAATGTGATGATTAGCTATTTTCTTTAAAAATACATCATCATGGAAATCATTTTCAGAATCAAGATCTTGATCTATGTGTAATGCAGAAAATTCATCAACAGTTTCTAGGAACCTCTTGATTTCAATATCATCCTCAAATACCTTCCAATGCTTGACATTGTTAGGTATAGAGGGTCTATATTTTACCTCTACATCATACCTGAGTCTAGGTGGCAGAGGGATTATGAAATTGCTTGCTGAAATAGCCAAAGAATCAGCCAATGTGTTCTCTTCTCTCGGGATAAATGAAATGTTGAAAGCTAGGAAGAATCTGTCAATTAGGTCCCGCACTTCATTCCTATAAGATCTGATTTTAGGATTCTTGGCTTGGTAAATATTTCTGATCTGATTGATAACCAACTCAAAATCTCCAAACACATATATTTATTTAATTCCCATATCTTTTGCAACTCTCAATCCCAAAACAAGAGCTTCGTACTCCACCACATTATTGGTGGTTTCAAATTCTAATTTGTAGGACAGAGGTATGGTCTCTTGAGTAGGTGAAATAAGGACTACTCTAGCACCAACACTCACCCTAGATGAAGCTCCATCAAAAAACATTTTCCAAACAAGGTTGATGGGAGAGGGAACTTCAGGAAGAGCAGTGGACTATTTTATGAGTTTTAGAGGAGGTTCAGGAGCATCAGCGATTTGTAATAAACTAGACCCAAAATCAGTGTCAAGTGCAAAGATAGGATGGTTGGTGGGGTTTGTTTCATCGCTAATAATATAATCCAACTGATCTTCCCTGTAAAGTATTCTATGCTCCCCCCCAAACACAGGAATAGTGGCGTATGTGAGGTCCATTTGCAAGGTTCCCCCAAGTCTTTTTATCCAAGATCTTGAAAACAACATGCCAAACTTGGGGGGAACATCAGCTACCACAATATCCATGACCACACTTTTCACGGGGAGATGAAACAAGCTCACAACCAAGTCTTTGATGACCCTGAGACATTTCACTTTACTAGAGTCAAATGAATACAAGTCATGGTATGTTTTTGTGATTTATAGTTCTAGTTCTTCCATGACAGTTTTGGGCATGAGATTATGAGATGCCCCTGAATCCATCATAAAATTATGCAACACCTTATCATGTATGTTCAGTGATGTGTAGAAGGGAGGGGATGAATCATCTCTATATTCTACCATTAGACCTAAGATGACTGTTGGCTTTTTGTCTTGCAAATTGATTGAGTTTGTGGGATGATTTGAGGGTTCAGGCAACAACAGTTTAGATAGGCTTATTTTGAAATCTCCATGCTTGACCAGCTCTGAAAGGGGTACAGGGATTCTAATTTTCTGAATTTCATACTCGAAATTAAAAGGGGATGTGGACTTTGGAATTTCTTTCACTTCCGGGACCGGAGTTTTAACCACTGGAGAGGGGATTTGAAATTTCTTACCTTTGTTGTCATCTGCTACATCTTTAGCAGGCTTTTCTGCTATGGTAGGTAGATCAGGAACATCAATCATTGCTTCTTTCTTTTTGGACCTGAGGTTGTATCTGTTCAGGCTGTTGCTGGCCTTGTCCCCCTTGCTCAACTCGTTTAATTGGTTGTCCATGAGAGACTCCTCGTATGCTGATTGAGTCAAATGAGGGAAAGAGGATGTGTCTCCGAGACAATGGATTTCTAGATCGAGGTCTTCCTCCTCTCCATCATTATATGAAAAAAGGTTTTTTTGGAGAGGTTTCTAGATTTTCTGATCATCCCTATCTCTGTTCCTCTATTCCCTTTGGAAAATATGAGGAGCATTGTTATTAGGCCTCTTGAAGTTACCTTTGTTATCATCATTTTGAGGATTTTTGTATGTATTCTTCCCTTCCAACTCCAATATATCCATTCTAGATGAAATTGATTTTAGTAACTTGGTTACTTCATCCATTTGAGGGGGAGCAGTGGAGGAACCAGAGGTTGAAACTTCAGACCTCCCCTTTCCTCCGTCTCTATCAGCTTTACCCCTGAGTTTTTTCACTACCAAAATGTTGGATTCCACTTCCAAGGATGCATCTTTCATATGAGCCAAGGAAGCAAATCTTATTTCTCTTAATAGGAGGAAAATATCAGGGTCACATGCATTAGCATAAGTAATTCTAGAAAAGGATTCAGTAGGTTTAATCTCAACAGGGATCTTAGTATACATTTTATCGAACATCTTTGAAAAATCTGAAACAGATTATCGTTCCTTCTTCTTCAACAATCCAAACTTTGTAATGTAGTAGAGAAAATATTTCTTTTCTCCGCAATTCCTTAAGAATGCATCGTCTAAGGCTTCAATTCCACCAATGGATCCATGAGCGAGGGACCTGAACCATTTCCTATCCTCTCCATCAATATTGTGGACAAAAATCCTCATCCGCACATCTTCATCTACGATGACATATTTATCAGCATAACTATAGAAAGATGCAAGGTGCTCCTCTGAAATCATATCTCCCTCCCCTATGAACTTAGGAAACTGCTTAAGGTAGCCACTAGCTGGTAGAGCATTAAGAGGATGAGGTAGAATGAGAGGGGCATATTTGGCAACCACTATAACATCCATTATATTACTAGGGGTATTAGCTCCTGCCATAGGACTTTGAATAGGAGGATAACCAAGAGGGCATGGAGTTCGGACAGGGGATGCTAGGACTGTAGTTATGGGAGACAGAGGAAACAAATGAGTGTTTGAGACAAAGGCTGTAGCGTTGGGAGAAACAGAGGATTCCCATACAAAAACTCTGATAGGGGAAGGGATAGAAAAACCTGGAGTAGGAAAATCTCCTAAGGTCTCGGGTCTAAGCCAGGGAACGAACTCAGTGGAGACGGGACTGTCAAAACTTTCTTCTTCCAAACCGAGTCCAGGAGAGGAGAAAACAACAGGAAAACTCCCAAAATTTAAGTCTCCAGAAACTCCAACATAAGATATAATAGGAGTATGAGAAGAAACTAATGGAGTTTTAGAGGGAGGATGATGAAAATTACCAGAATCACCTAGTTCAATGGCCGAAGCGCCTTCTTGATGGGTCTTTCCTCTTTTGATAATTCTCTCTAGATAAGCTTCAGGCATGGCTAGAGGTAGCTATGGATGAGACCGCGTGTGTCTGCCTTTCAGAGCCAGCTAACCAATGGAGTTGAAATAATGGAGTCACCACAATGGAGTTTCCAGGTGCAAGTGCAATCTCAGTGATTACGATATCTGATGCACCTTTAGAATCAGAAGCTCGTTGTCATTCAATCCTAGGGAAAATATTCAATTCATCCTCAACAATGGTGCCAGAAATGTTAGCACTAGAAGTCACCTCTGGATTGTAGCAGAGGTAAGCCCAATACCCATCAGTTTTTATGTCACGGTAAATAAAATTAAAGGAGGTCGAATGGGTGCAGACTCAAGAAAATATCGCTTTAACTCAGAAATATGAACCAAGCAATGCATGAGAAAGTGAGGTCTTGATTTAAATTTAGTTAGTAAGTTTTAATAAAGGGTGAGTAGGGAAAATAAAAGTGAGGAGATGTAGATATCTGCTAGGGACATAAGGTCTTCTAGCAGCCTAAGGAGGAAAAGATTCAAGAACAAGATCCTCTTGGACCTAAAACTTTGGGAAACTGAGAGAACTCTACAAGAACAATACAATCAAACCTCCATTGCAACATAGTCACAACAATTCATGTGAATCCTTCAATCATGAAATTCTCAGTATCAGATGCAAAAGAGTGGTTAAAAGAGATGACTTAGATTAAACAAGAAATCTCAAATCTTATTACATAACAAAGAACCAGAGCTATATAAAAGCATTAGAATCGGGAGCCTAGCTCAACCATCGACCCTAAAAAAATATGAGAAATAATCCTATATACTTGGAACAAAACAACAGAAGCCTGCTCGAGCCTTTGCATTGAAGGCATTACGTATGCATGCTTCTTGGCAGGCTGTGCATGTAATCTCCTGTCATACCTGAGCTTCAGTTAGACGCAATCGTGCTTCAGAACAGACCTGTAGGGGATATGACTTGTTGATATTCCTTCCTCAGGCTTTCTATTTATGGTGGAAACAACATTCAACCGCCACCACCTGCTTCAATAACTGCCTTTCTCAGGATCAGGAAGGCCCAAGTCAACTCGATACCTTTAGAAATTGGTTGCCTCTGCATTCTGCCATCTGGATTTGAGTTGGATGTTTGCAGGGGAGGCTTGGCCAAAAGATGTGGAGACTGATGCAATGGCTGGAGAAATCAACACGAAAGGATGAAAGGATGATGACCAGGTGAGAAGGTGCGACAACAAAGTGGTGACTGGGAGACACATGGGCACCAATAATCGAGAGATGAGGTGATGTGGCGAAGGGAGAGGATGCGAGTGGTCAGGAGGAGAACACAACAACATTGAGGAAGATGACATGAAGTGGGAGTGGGGAACAAGTGTAGGGAGATAATAGGGAGAAACAAGACAGGGGAAAGGGACAGACATACAGGAGCGCTAGTGGAAAATAGGTGGCAAAAGGAGCGGGCAACGGTAAGGGAGAGCGGTAAGAGGCCTACTCGGAGAGGGGGGTGGCGGTAATGGGTATTGAGTGGGGGGACCATGTCTGAGTTAACAAGGAAGTGCCATGATAGTGGGGGACCCGTGCTTAAAAACCACCAACTCGGACCCGCCCCCCCGATAAAGGTAGAATGTCAGGGGGGGTTCGATATGGATCTTGAGCCGTATATTTGAGCACGCCAAATTTGAGCACGCCAAGATCAACTGCTCAGATCCATGCACTTCTTACCACATCACGCCAAAAGGTCACATAATTCATCTAACTTAGGATAGAAACCATTTTGTGGGTTGTTTTCCCACTTTCTTTCATTTCTTTTTCCAAAATTCCATTTCTTAGGGAAAACACCCCCGATCAACAATGTGTGTTAAAAGGTGGGTAGATCACCTTGATCCCCCATATCATTTTCTTTTTCCTTTGTGGCATTATCTTGCCATCCTGTTGCAAGATCCATTTCTGTAGTCTCATCATCGATTTGTTGCTTAGCTTCTTCCTCTAACAAATTACCTTCTGTTAGCTCGTCTTGTGTGGGTTTAAGTCCAACTCCCTCCAACCGTTCCTCTGGATCGTATGCTCATCCATATGCTTCCAACTTGACATGTTGGATGTGAAATATTTGCATCATTACCCTTCTCTCTAGGCATTCCAATTCTGCATACATATCAACAAGGTCTATTTTGTCTGCTTCTCTTTCTGCTGTAGGCTCTAGTGTTGCAGTCATCTTTGTTTCATCTTTCTCGATGAAAAATTTGGGCCATTCTTTTGAATGCTCCTCTCCATCTACTGGGGTAGAAATCACTATATTCTCCATTTATTCCTCCTCTCCTTGGGAAAATTTTGATATTTTCTCCTTCATCATGACAATCACTGTTGGTTTTCCTTCTTCACACACTCTGGCCTCAACTAGGCTATCTGGTAGGAATATCTGAATTACCCTAATGATCAGAATGCTCCTCTGATCCTCCTCCTGGATGGTGAGAGTATTCAACTTCTCGTTATCTTCATTCACATGGTCTAAAAATCCACATGAATATTTATTCATCAACACTCCTTGCTGATATGAACTCTCAATGGAGTCCTTGAGATTATCAAACATTGTCATATCTCTCCCCCTGCTCCCCCAGAAATTTGGGACTTCTCTTCTGCCCACTTGGCAGTCTATGATATCAATCGATCCCATATCATTTCCCTCTTGGAAATTTGAAATTTATGCACTGCTCCTCTTGCAGTATGTGAGACATTCCCCTGATCTCTTTCTATTGCCCACCTGGAAACTTGAAAGTCCACTTCTTCTCACTTGACAGTTTCTAAGTTCCGCTTCTAATATCACATCGTTTCCCACCTGGAAATATGAATTTCCATTGATTTCATCTTGACATTCTATGAGATCCTCCAATGATCTCATTTCATTGCCCACCTGGAAATTTGAAAATTCATCTCTGCCCTCCTGGAAGTTTATGAAATCTTCAATGTTCTTCATCTGATCTCACCTCCTCCTCATCACTGAGGTTCCTTCTAGTTTCTGGTCCACATATGTGAACCACTTCCTCTTCATCTCTGATGCTTTTGACATACCTCAACCACCTATTCAATAGTTGTTGTTGTCCTTTGGCCAACAATATCTTGACTGGACAATCAACAATCCAGATTTCTCCTTTGATCAACGGCTGTGATCAAATCACAAACTTGGAATTCACGAGTTCCCAAAACTCTCCCTTATGATTTCTTGAGTTGCGAACTCCTAAAAAGACTAGATCTACGGTCCAACTCCCTCCTCCGATCAACAACTATGATCAAATCATAATTTTTCGATTCGCGAGTTCTTATAACTCTTCCTTTGACTTCTCTGACTCAGGAATCAATGAAACACTGATCTCTCGCCACATGTCCCTTCACAGATCAACAACCCACATTCTTCCTTCAGAATCAACAACCCTTAATCATTTCGGCCTTCGACACTTCAGTTCTTTTTGAAACTTCTTTTCCACAAAACATCGTAGTGAAATCCTCCGAAGTCCACGATCTGGTGACACTTGTCCTCTTCCATATCAATGACTCTTAACTCTTCGGCTCTTTGGGATTCAGATGTTTCAACCTTCTGTGCACTCATTCCTCTTGGAGTATCTTCAGCCAAAACACACGATCTCTTGACATGTGTCTCCCCTTTAATCTGATGGCCTCTATCTGCTTCGGGTCTTTGGGGTTCAGATGTTTCAACTCCTAAGCACTTGGTTCTACCAAAATACTTCCACCTAAAAAGTCAGATCTTGCGCCACCTGTTGCCTTTGATGATGGATGGTCCCTACTCACTTCGAGACTTCAAGACTTTGACAAGTCCAATATCCTATGTTTACACAGTGTTAAGACTCGTGCACTTCCTTCTGGATCCAATGGATGTTGACCCTCTCTACTAAGATCCAATGGATGGGATCTATTCTCTTTTCCTGTGCTATCCTTTTTCACTAGGCATTGAACCAACGGACCAGGATTTTCTTTACACCCAATACGACTGTTACTGTTGCTCCTCCTCCCGATCTTTAGACTTCTCCTGGCTTGGAATATTTTGTCAGTCTTCAAATATTTTTAGCCTTTGAACTTTCTCCTATGATCCCGACTATCTTCGGTCTTTCTTATGCTTCGAAGAGAGTTATCTCTTATGAGCTTTAGAACTTTGAATAAGTCTGTCACCGACACACTCCTTGCGTTATTCCTTCTAATCTTGATCTCCTCAAAGATTTTGATCTCCCACACACTGCTTGCATTTTTGGGATTTCGTCAAACTCATATACGAAGGATTTCTTGAAAATAAATTCTTCTCACCCTTCTAGCACTCTCCTTGCTCGATGCAGACCTTCCATAGCTCTTCCTTACAGATTGTTCAGTACTATGTCTCTACAGGTAACCATTTAAGGCAACCCTAACCAATACCTATACAAAGGCGTGGCCTAGCATTTATTAGCCTTACAACATGCAAAAATCCCTATAGGATTATATTCAAAATTTAAAAATCGAGAGGGTCGGTGCTCCTGCATCAAGGGGTTCCTGATCTTTCTTAGCTGAAGGAAGTTTAGGAAGAGTGTCAAACTTCTTCTTGGAGGAAGAGGCTTGTATAGTTTCAGGATTTTTATTGTCCTTCAAACTAAGCATATATTTTGAACGAGGATGGCTTCTTCAAAAGCCTCTAATAGAGTTTTCTTCTTGTATATCTTGACCCACATTTTTGTAGTATGATTTAGGGTCTTATCATAGTATCCAATGATTCGATTTTCTACATGCATAGATTTTGTAGGGATTTTATTTTTTAGTGTAAGAAACCTCTGGTTGAAATCTTTGAATTTCTCCTTAGGATTCACATTCATACTATAAAATTCCATAACTAGAACCTTAGGATACTTATCACCACCAAATGTTTCCAGAAATATGGTCTTGAAATGTTCCCAAGAGGATATGGTACGAAGGTGTTGTGAAAAGTACCATGTGGAGGCGTTTCCTTCAAAGATGTAAGGGAATAGCCTACGTATGACATCTTCGTTTTCTACGTTCCTTATCCTAACAACCAACATGGATTTATTTATGTGGCCTTCCACTAACTTCTTAAAATTAGGATCAAACTTGGGTAGCCACTTTTTGGGGTGTTTTGGAAAAGGGTAATGTGGTCTTGGTAAAACAATGACATCTTGATCAAGCTAAGGCATGGCAGGGTTGTTTTGATTTTTCATCTGGGTTGAAGTCTGTGAGGTATGTGAAGTTTGGGAATCTTTATATGAGGAACTTTCTTCATCATATGATTCTCCACCCTACGAAGGTGAGGAAGGGTTGGGTGGTGAAGGAGGAAAACCAGATCCTCTGACACCTAAGATGAGATATTTTGTAGTTGGTGATTGTGATTCACATGTTACTAATTGATCTTGATACAAGGGATTGATTGTTCTAGATTCAAGGTTAGTTTCATCTTGGCTAGTTAAAATGTTGTGAAACCTGTAATTCAGTGTACCAATCACATGTGAGTTTTTTGGGAAATTAGGTTGATATACAAGATCATCAAGATTTATAATTTTTGCCAATCTTGGTTCAACTCCTTCTAGAACTCGTTGTGAATTTTCAAGAACTTCTTGTATTTTAGGGATGAGTGGGATAGGAGTAGTGAGGTCAAGTGAATTATGTGAAGTGAGAGGATTTTTTGTGTGAAAAATTTCATTTTGTGATGAAGTAGAAATATCATCTTCAACAACAAGATCAAAATGACTATGGGTAATAATTGGAGAGAGGTTGGTGGGGGGCATTTTTCAGCCTCCTCTTGCCATGAATGTTCAAGTGGCCCTCTTTCTAGCACCATTTGTTGATGGGAGGAAATGACCAATTGTCAATGAGGAGGGAATATCCTGGTCTGAGGTCATTAGAGAAAGACCCAATCCATTTAAGTTATCTATCCTTGATGGGTTTAACATCTCCATTAGCTGGTAAAAGATCTATCCTAAAAATATGGAAAAGGATTTCTATAAATCCTAACTACTAACTATCAGATTCCTAGTATTTATAATGATCACTAAATTAGATTACTTACACTTTTAACAAAGTTTACAAGATGTACAAAGGTGCAATATTTCCTAAAAAGCCTTGTGAAAAAGATAATTTTTAATATATAATGGAACTAAATCCCAAGCAAAAGCAACCTAAACAATATCTATAAATAATAAAAGAAAATAAAGAATTCAAATTTTAATCAAACTGAAACAATAATATTCAAATTAATCTAACAGTGGAACTAAACTAAATGATTTTGAATGTAAGTTATGACAGGGTTCATTCAATTGATCAAAGAATTTGAAATAGACCATTACGGTAAGAGATTTACATTCAAACACAACACACAACTGAAATATGACAAAGAACAACCACTAACCTATCCCAATGAGGAGAAATGTTGCAATCTAATGGTTGAATTCTTCCATATATATTTCCTATATTGTCCACATGTAAGAATAAATTCTCTGACAAGCAACATTGCAATTCAAGTCTAACAAAATTCTATTGAAAGAAATTTCAACAAAAAAGAATAAATTTGATACAAATAAGGAAAATAAACAACTTTGAGATCAATTCTTTACTGGAAACAGTATTTTTGATTTCCATTAGCGAAAAATATTTCATCAAAAGAAATAATCAAGAACATGTAATTTGTAGAAGAAAAATCCAATACATCTAACACATACTTTGATTCAAAATCCGCAAAAATTTGGTAAGGCTGGGAGAACATATAACACTTTAAAATTTAAATTCATATGCTAATAAATTAAGTAATGTATTAATGAAAGATGGACAAAAGCCAAGATTTCATTACACAAATTTATAGTGGAAGATAATGAATGCATAAATTAAAACAAACAATATTATATTAAGACATCCAAAATTTACTTACATAACAAAAGTATGAAGAAAAACATTGTTCATTGCTTTCCCATTACAATATAGAGTAAATTCACTATTACGTGCCCCCTTTACCCATCGAGATCCTAATCTTTTAAATTGACTCAAGACCTCAATCCATAACAAACTATAAAATCTATAAGGATAAGAGCAATCTTCAAAAGATATTCTGACTCATAAAACAAAATAGGAATAATAAGTTTTGATACACAACTCTTTACAACAACTTGGGTGAAGTTTGTTAATTGGTCACTTAAACATAGCAACTATTGGTCATTCGAGAATGATTCTGTGATATATTCAATAAGAACAAATTGTAACTAGATGTGATTACATTCACAAGTCATATCCATACTATTCCAGTGTGCTTTTCCAAAAACAAAATACTGGGAAAAAGAAATGAAAATTATAAATTAATTAGAAATCATAAGATATTAAAAGAGCAAGCTACAAAATCTTTAATTATGTAGCTTGTCTTCATAAAGAAAACAAAATCAATGCAATAAAACAAATTAAATAATTCAAAACTTACAAACAAAATGATAACACTTGAACACTAAATTTAGGCATTTGAGTTTGACAAATTTTGCAAGTTAGAATTGATGACAATATTGACCCCTATGGATCTATTGAGTATTGTAGCTTCAAAATGTTTTGATATTTTATTTTCCTAGGTTGAAATTTTTCCTTTATGATCGATAAAAACTTGGTTTTGGCTCTTTGAATCCCTATTTTTCCATTTGTAAATGGCTAAGATTCATTTGGAGGTAAGGAACAACCGTGTGGTATATCTCGACCAAGTATTTATAATTTACACATTTTTCAAAATTTGCCCTTTGATCCACATGATGATGGTCATCACAAGATGATTTTCCTTTGAGAAAATTATTTCTTAAGGTGAAATCGATGCCAAGGAATTCATCATACCCAATGCAAAATGGTGGGAGATTGTGAACAAAATCACAAGAAATTTCAGTCCCCTATCTCTTATTTTCACCTTGTTGTAGATGAGGCTTTACAAGGTTTCAATCTAGAAAATTAGCAGTGAGTTGTGTCAATAGTTGAATTCCTTTCATTTTATTGGATTCGATTATAGATTTATTTTTAATCCTGGTCACAATAGCCTCTATATTATGTGATTTAGGATGAGTTACCCCTTCCTTAGTCACACCATGAGTGATGCAAGGATTCATTTGGCTAAATGAATTTTCCTTGAGTTTTGTTTGGTTGAATTGCTTGAGGGATATAATAGGAGAAACGTGAGTAGAGTTCAAATGAACCTATCATGCAGGGCTTTTTTCGCATTGTCATGCTGGGAAATTCGTTCAATACAAGCCATAGGTAACTAAGAATTCTCAGGACATCCCTGCCAAGGATTTTCTGTTAATGGTGAGGGTTTCTACGGAAAATTATTTCATGTAATAATGGTGACCCATGTATCCCTTGTTCGACCAAGTTGATATTCTATCAACATTCAAATTAAGTGATGGTGGAATACGTTGCTCTCAGGATTTTGTAATTTTCTTTGATATAATTTTTCCATCTTAGATCTAAACTTTTCAATAGGTAAAATGGAAAATTTAAATGAAACCTTAAAACTACCATGAGTAACCAAATGTCAAAATAAAAGACTAGACCATATCGGCCCTCACAGGTGATAAATTTTTTGATCACATATATAAAATTCTACAATTTTTTCTTAAGGAAACATGCATGCTTAGGATTTTCTTCTCTGGATCATTTTTAAACCACCTCTCACCCTTAGGAAGAAACATTATTGCCTATGTTATGAAGTTTCCATCTACAAATAGATATAAATCTCCAACTCATTCCCTCTTGCCATTAAAAGACTAAGAAAAATCCCTAGCTACTTTGACGTTATGGCCCTTAAAGGCCTGGATGAAGGTCATCCAAGCCAATGTCTAAATGTCATCATATGTATGCATGTTTTTGGGGCCATTTGGATTATCTCTAACCATTGGTGCCATGTATTCAATGAGAACGATAAAATGAAGGTAAGATTCAGTAGAGGAAACTAATTAAATATTCAAATATGATCAAGGTTTCAAATATGATGAAGGTAAGATTCAATAGATGAAGGTAAAATATTATAGTATGACCATAAGTGTAATGACTTCAAGAATTTCTATATGCTCATAAGAACCTAATTAAATATTCAAATATGATCAAGGTTTCAACGAGGGTTTGGAAACTATCATTTAGGTTGCACCTTTAAGGGAAAGCTATAATTCACGATGAGAATGACAAGCTGGTGATTATCAAAACATTTATTTGTCACTTTGATCAATTTCAATGTTTCAATATGACATTAACATAAAAATATCAAATCCTTAATACAGGATGATAAACCAATTGTGGCCAAACATTTTCAAGAGAACGAATTATGTAAATGAAAGCTAAGTCAAGAAAGGATAGTAATATCCTTCCTAATTTAGTAGACTAAGGTCAAGAGAAAAACATGTCTTAGGCCAAGTGACCAAATAAATATAAAAGGTAGATAAATCTCTCAATAAATACCACATCTCCATGCAACAAGTGAAGTTTGGATGAAAATACTTAATTTCATTGTTTGAGTCATGAAATTAAAAATCGTTCCAATTTCAAACATATTGAAGAGAAAGTGTGAAGGAGGAGTTGTGTATATTTTCCATGATAAGTAAACATCTAAATTCCCAACAGAGAACATTGCAAAGTCATTAAAAAAAAGAATCAACACAATGTAACATTGGGAAACTATTTATCAACATTCTAAAAAAAATAAAATACATAGAGGATTGTCCAATGAGAAGCACTTTCGAGGGGTTACCTTTTGATTTTATTGAAAAACGAAAGGGTGTTGGTTGGGAGGAAAGCAAGACTATGATTCAAGGAGATATTGGATAGCTGAAGGAATTCCATATAGAGATATTGGCCAAAGGAAGAGAGAGAGAAAGTGTGTAGTAGAAATATCAACTGCCTTGAAACAATGCAAGTATTCTAGTACGGATTGCACAGATAGTGTGAAGGTTTAGTGTATAGGTCAAGTGAATAGAGAGGATGTTTTTTACAGGCCATGAAAAATATCACTGGTATTAGCATAAAAGTTTTTTTGTATCCATAAAAGTCATGTTGTAGCCATACAAGATCATCTAGTCAGGTTTTCATGTACTTTATCTCTTTTATATTTGGGACATTTGATCAGTAAGGGAGCCCTTGTAAGCTTTGAAGTTATTTGAATGATAAGAATAGTTGATGGGTTGAATATATTTCTGTATTGTGGTTAAGATTTTGGTTTCCAGTATTGCTTATGGTTTCCTTATTTGAGTTGAATATTCCAACAATGTATGTTTTTTTGAGAGCCGCTGACTTGATTTACTGCAAGGAATCACTAGATAACAATACACCTAGGTGTCAGAGTAGGGATTTCAACATGGTGTCAGATACATCACTCTAAGAGGAAGCTAGATCCAAAATATATAACCAACAAGAAGAAATAGAAGGATAATCTTTAGGGAAACAACTATACTGCAGTCAGATTGGGCCGCCAAGGAAAGTGTAGGTATTGTAGTGCATGTCCCATAGTTAGATTGGGTATTCTATTGCAGGTCACATGGTAAAAACAAAAATATAAACATGCAAGTCATGTATAATAATGGGAGTATCAACATAAAGGTCGTGCAAAACAATGTGAGTATCATCATACATGTTGTGTGGTTAGTGCAGGTAGAGATCGTATAGTTCAGTACAGGGGAAGTTTTAGCAGTAGGTTATTTCCAGGGTATCTTATCAGGTCTAAGAGATGGAATCAAAACCTCTGAGAGTTTAATATGGATTGGATGGAGCATCAAACTTCCTATCTTGGAAAGAAAGAGTCACTTTGGCGTTAAAAGAGTATGACCTTTGGGAGTTAGTGGACAAAGCAGTTGCTCCACCGACAGATCCAATAGGTTTTGGCAGCTCACGAGAAGAAGGAGATCAAAGATGAGATTTTTATCTTGGATTTAGTGAAGTATCATCTAATTCCTTACATATATTAGAATAAGTCGACCAAAGAAATGCTTGATTCATTGGTAGGTTTATTCCAGAGAACTCACATGAATAGGAAGATGGTCTTAATAAATAAACTCGGATCTCTGTAGATGTCTATAAATGACAATGTTACCATCCATTTCATGAGGATTAATCAAGTACATGATCTGCTTGTAGATATAGGGAGAAAATAGAGGACACAGAGCTCATGAACATGGCACTTAATTGTCTTCCCAATTCATGGGAATCATTTGTCAAGGGAATTTTCACTCAATAACATCTGCCATATTGGTAGAGAATTTGGGATGATTCCATCCAAAAAGAGACTTGGGAGGATTCTAAGAGAAGCAATAAGGGAGGTAGTGATGAGATCTTGGCCCTTTTCAGCAAGACAAGGAATGGCAAAGAAAATAGTTCTAGCAAGAAGGGTAACAATGATGGAGGACCATTGCATCTAGGGAAGAAGAAGTACTTCAGTAAAAGCAAGTGCTTCTCATGTCATAGGAATGGAAATTATTCATATCAGTGTCTCGAGAAGAATAATAAGGGAAAAGGAAATACTCAACCAACAACATGAGCAAAGACACAACTAGATGAGCTTGTAGAAATGTTTGAGAAGTATTTCTCACTAGTTTCTTTCCTTACTACCATCAACTTCACCAGGAGTGCATGGTACTTGGACAATGGTGCATCTCATCATATGAAAAAATCACAAGAGATATTTAGCAGTCTGATGGAGAGGGACTCAAATGTTCATGTGGATCTTGGTGATGAAGCCAAGTATGTAGTCAAGGGAGAGGGAACAATTTTTTTTCCAACTTGAGTCTGACGGTTCATTTGATGCCTAGGATGTGCTCTATGTACCAGGGATGAAGAATAATTTTCTATGAGTCTCAGCTATGGAGGTCATGGGTTTTTCTATTACGTTTTAGAAAGGGAACGTACTTGTAGATGCATAGAAATCTAACATAGACATAATAGTGGTCATTGAGATTAGAAAATACACTTTATATAAGTTGCATGGAAATCCTATTTAGGATTTGTTACATGACAATGACAACCTATGTAAGTTATGGAATAAGATGTTGGGACACCTAGACTACATGGAATTTCTAATTTTGAGGAGGATTGTTACATGTCTTCCAGAGTTCATTGTTGAGCAATGACAAGGAGTGTGTATAAGGTATGTGCTTGGCAAGAATTCCATGCATGTTTTTCCAAGAAATAAGAGTGGGTCGAAGGGGATCTTGGATATTATAAATTTATATGTGAGTGAGCCTATGTTAGTAGAATCACTGAAGGGAGTCTCATACTATGTGATGTTCATTGATGAATTTTCAAGGAAAACCTGGATCTTCTTTATGAAGATCAAGGATGAGGTATTCAATCAGTTTTAGGAGTTTAGGGATCAGGTGGAGAACCAAACAAGGAATAAGATCAAGTTATTGAGGTCGGATAATGGGGGGGAGTACACCTCCAATGAGTTCAACAATTTTTGCAAGGAGGCATGGATTAAGAGGGAGATGAAAACCTCATACAACACTCAACAAAATGAGGTTATTGATAAAAAGAACTAGTCCATCATCGATTCTTTCAGGGCTATGATACATGACCAAGCGTCTCCTATGTTTATTTGGGAAGAGGCATGTAACACGAAAATATATTTGCAGAATAAGAGTCCTCACAGGATATTGGGGGAAAAGATTACAAATGATGAATTCTTATGGGAGAAACCATAGATAGGACATTTGGTGATATTTGGTTGTCCAGTATACATCCATGTGCCTATGGAGAAGAGGACAAATATGGAGCCTTCAATATATAAGGGTATATTTGTGGGTTATAAAAAGACCTCAAAGGATTATAGGATATTCATACCAGTAAAGAGGAAGACATTTGTGAGAATATATATTAAGTTCAAGGAGAACTTGGCATATATGATATATCAGAAATCATCAACAATGATAGGGGACAAGAAGCAAGAAAATATGAAGGATGAGAAACAGTTAGTAGCTTAGAATTCAGGTGGGGAGGAGGAGTTATCTCCTTCTAGTTTTGTAAGGATATCTAGGTGGCTATTACAAACATTAAGGAATGTTTGTGAGGCTCCTAGGAGTGCATTCAAAGAGCGCAAGCCCCCAGGGAATTTTATGAACTATATGACACTTATGAGTAGCATCATTGATGTCGAGCCTTCCAGTTTTGAGGAAGAAACCGAACAGTATGTTTGATGAGATGCCACAATAGAGGAGTATACCTATATTATGAGGAATGATGTTTTATCATAGTGTTGAGACTAGAGGGTGTTACAAAAGATTCTAGTTAGCATAATAACCAGAGCTCCCTTGGATCTCCCCTCAATCAAAGATAGGAAGAGGGATAGACAACAATAAGTTTACACCCTAGACCAATCAAATTCATTTTATTATGCTATGAGAATGGATGGAAAGTGAATATTATTTATGAAGGTTGTCCTTGCATGTATTTGGATGATGAATCTATCTAGATATTGGATGAATCTCTTGAGATCCTTCTCTAGCTATTTATCACCTTTTCATCTGCACACAAAATACAAGAAACACCTTTCACCAATCTATCCAAGCTAAAGGAAAGAAAATTTGAATTAGATATATTTTAATCTACTCAAGGAGAGATTGGAATTTCATAAGAAAGACATAATCATTGATTAAACAAGAATTAAAAGGGGAACTAATATTGATATATATTAATCAAAAGTAGAGAATATTACATCAAGTTTACCTTAAGCCTTGTTGGGCCCTTTGTTTTGATGAATAGAAGTTGTGCAAGCTGTTTCAGAGCCGAACAACCGACCAAAGGAAGGAACATAAATTAGAGAAAAGGGAATGCGAAACAAGAAACAATTAGAACATAAAACAGTTGGAAGGACAATGCAACACCATTTTTGGATAAAGAGGTTGCAGCTGAATCAAGAAGAAGAGATAACTCTCGGGTTCTCAACCAGAAATCCTAGATCAGATTATATATATGGGAACAATATGATTGTAAAGGGGATTGGGATGATTATTAATTTTTTTGTGCATGTTGTTGTTGGTATTTTGTTTGTTAACAATGGTCTATGGGTGTTGAGTTTGGTTAATCTTAGACAGGTTGGGAAAGGTCGAGTCCAAGTCTAAGTCTAGTTCAATTTACTATTGTTGTTAGCTTAGTTAAATCCTAAGATCTGGGTTAGGAACCAGACTGATAATGTAATAGAGTCATGTAGTATTGTAGTGTTGGAAAGAGAAAGGGACTAAGGTAAACTTGCTCACAGTAGTGTAGAAGCACTTGTTGATTATCTTTGGCATGACCGATCGTATATGTGACTCAAGATGATCTTGTATTTTGAGGAGAAAACCGTTATATGATAATACAGTGGGAGACCCAATTATTTTGAAAATATCTTGTAAGGTAGCTAGAGAGGTAGCGGGGGGGCCCAGAGGGCCCATAGTGATAATAGTGGAGGCCATTCAATGTAAGGTGGAATAGGTCCACTATATTATTAAATAAGGCCCACTATGGTAGTTAGATATAATAACCACTATATTATTAAATAAGGCCCACTATGGTAGTTAGATATAATAAATGGGTAATTATACATAATAAATGTAAGATAACCTTCTAAAAGGTTCTCTTACATTTATTATATATAATTACCCATTTATTATATCTAACTACCATAGTGGGACTTATTTAATAATATAGTCGACCTAGTCTACCATACATTGAATGACCTCCACTATTATCACTATGGGCCCTCTGCCCCCCCCCCCCCTAGCTCTCTAGCTACCTTACATATCTTGTGTACTTAGTATTCTGATTCTATTGGATGTTATGCTATGTTATATTTTATGTATGATATGCTTAAGTGATTATAGATTTCATGTGAATGTCGATGCAACTATGTTTCTACATTCTCAGTTAGCAAATGTTCAAGACTGCAACAGGTTTTAGCTATCTTGCACACGAATGATATGAATATTGATACTTCGAAGATCTGTCTAAGTATTATCCTTACCCTTCCCTCTCATATTCTCCTCAGTTGCGGTTCAAGTGAGACTTATTACCTCTTGGGAAGATGAAAATGCCATCTCACTAGACTACATCGATACTTTTTGTTGGTAACTTGAAGAGGAGCCTGGTTTGATCACTTTTGTGCCAACAAAATGGTTCCATTGTGGGGACCTATGCTTTAAATGAGAACCTGCAAGGAGAATGATTTTGCGGATCTATAGATCCAATATTTGGAAATGGTGGGAATGAAATTGTGATTCCTTTATATGGAAGGAATCATAGTTGCGAGGTAAAAGCGTGAGAAATATAAGAGATTATGTCTTTTATTCAGAAAGATTGAGTGACTAGTATGAGATATTTTGGGCAAAATTCTTAGAAGAGTTGTTCCATTGCATAGATCAGCTACAAGAAGCTCCAAAATTCAAAGAACATGTTAAGAAGACCTGTACTTTGTACACATAGAATATCACAACACTTCATCGTTTAGATAACCAAATTACGCAAGCAATCGATTTCTAGGTTAACACGACTTTGGAAGGTATATCAATGAATTCACAACTAAGAATCACCAATCTTTTTCATGGGAAGAAGAAATTTTCAAGAAAGATGCACGTGGGAGACTGTTGAGGGAAATTCCCCTATGGATCAAAGAATTATTGATGGAGGGGATGTTAACTATTCCCTCAACTAAGATGGTAACCTAAAAACCTACGCTTGGGGTATGATCATGACCTAAGAAGGGGAAAGGGTTCTTTGATATATGGGGGAAGATAAAGAAAATATGCAAGAAACAAGAGAGCCTTACATAGAGCTTCCATAGTTGAGAAGTGGTGACATGGAAAGGTAAAGAAAGAAACAAGCCAGTCTGAGGTGTTGTAGAAAGAAATTGGATCAAGAGGAACAAAAGAAAGAAATAATGAAGAGTTGAGGAAGGCAAGAAGACAAGAAATACTGGCTAGTCTAATATTACAGTAGAAGGAAGCGCAGAGAGAAAGGAGTCCCTAGGTGGGTGGACAAGAAGAGGAGTGTGTAGAGAAAGGAAATATGAAGTAGGTCCAGATCTTGAAAAATACCAAGAAGATTCAACCCGATATTAGGAAAAATCGGTAATCAGGTTGAGAAGGATGCTCCAGAGGAAGAAAACGAGACCCCCCAAATCAAAGAAACCTACCCCGAAAGTAGTGGCACTGTCCCTGAATCGCCCATTCCCCAGGTGCCCTCTATACCCATGGTAATCTCTATACCACATACTTACGCTAGTTCTATTCCATCGCATTTAATCAGTCAATAACAATATGTAAGTGTAAATACTAGAAATATATTGAGATCCCCTAGCATATCAAAACCAAGTTAGTTAGGTTTCATTTGAATAGGAACAATAAGACCCATAATGGTTGGAAATACGAGAGGCTCTATTGCCCGATACCTAGAATTCTAGGGTAAAGGGGACAATGGTGTAGAGAAACATTAGTTTCTATGTGAAACCATCTGGAGATCAAGAGGGACTCTCACTGCAAAAAAGTTAGTATAATTTCAAACTACTTGAGGTGTCATGCCCTCAAATGGTACATGAAGGCTATTGAAATAGGGGTGCATGGAAAAGTGTACACCCTTTGCCAAGTTCATTTGAATTTCATCGCCAAATGTAAACTACCTCGGTCAGAGCAACAATCTCTCTCTGAGTTGCGAGAGATTCAATAAAGGGAAGGAGAATTTGCCTGGGAGTATAGTTAGAAATTTAAAGACGCTATTGGGATGTTAGCACATCCAATTCATGAATATCACCAGAGGGAATGGTACATCCAAGGACTACTACCTCTGATGAGAATTCCTCTAACACAATAGTAGATAGCCACCTTAACAGATGCATTGGAACAGTCGATGAAGATTGAATCCATGGCAGGTTATCCAGGGAGTCTGAGAGTGACCAGACCTCTAGTAGACGCAAATTTGTGGCAAATCCAGGGAAAAATATTGACACTAATGGAGAAGATTCAATAATTAACTATACCAAGACTAGAATGACCTCAGGTTTTGTGCACAAGATTATACACAGAGGGGCATCTGGAAAATGAATGCTTGCACATGAGGGGAATGAGACCTCCTCATGATACGATGGGACCCTCTCCAGGACCAACAAGAGGAGTTGTGAAAGTATATGTGACTCCACCATTCCATGCACCAGGGCTATACCATGCCTTTCTAGGAACTCAAACATCTCATCCAACTGAGTATTGTGAGATTTTTCGGACACATGGGCATGTGCCATGACAATGTCCTATCATGTAGAATTATATGACTGTGCCCAATACAATACATTGTGAGTTATATGCATCTACAACACATTCTACAAATCAATGTAGAGTGCTAGACGCGGTGGCCGACATATTAGATTGGACAACATTCAGAATAAATGAAACCCCCTAAGGACCTGGAAGAGGCCAAGGAGGCGAGGTTGGAGGTGGATTCAGAGGAGGAAAAAATGGGGGAAGAGGGTCAAGTAGATGTTACAACTGCAATGAAAAATGTCACTTGGCCAAAGATTTATCTAACCCAAGATAACCTTATTCTCTCACTGCAGAACTAATGGTCATGCAACCGAATATTGCCCATAATTGATCGTGAAATGGGAAGAACCGATTCGTCAACGAGGAGCCAATTTCATAGGCTCAGAAATGAAAAATGGAATCAAGGGAAATCTACCTAAGATCAACATCATTATCTGTGGAGGAACAAAAACTAGGGTAGATGCAAACAGTCAATCCAAGATTCAAAAATCATCTCCCAAGGATGACAACTATGACCCTTTGAAACAAAAATTGTTCTTCAAAGATGCAATAGAAATATTTAAGAGTATACCTACTCCTGAAATAGTGGAGAATTCCCCTAAATTCACCTTTCAATCTAAACTTCTGCAAGCCCCTACCTGACCACTGACACCTAGAAACCTTTTGATTCCAAAAAGACACCTTGAGCAGTCTCAAAACATAATCAATCTTTGGTTTAAATTATTCTTTGATATCCTCGGGGATGACCAACTTACAAAGAATTTGTGCAACACCTTGTACCTAATACTGGGAAATGAGGGAACCCTAGAAGCCATCATAAGGAACAACCTCCCTGAGAAGAATACCTAGAGAATACAAATAAGAAAGGTGCAAATAGGAAAAAAATTTAGGTTGGAATCCCAACTAGATGATTTTTAAATCAAGGATGTAATGCTAGATTTGGGATCCGATGTCAAAAACCTACCCAAAAATACCTAGGAAGCTTTGGGAAAACCTTAGTTAATGTATTCCCCTATTATTTTGATAATGGAAGACCAATACTACATTTTCCAAGTAGGAAGGATGGAAACTGTAGAAATAGATGTTGCGGGAGTTAAAACCACAACCACTTTCGAAGTAATTGAAATCACGGGAGATAAGGATCCCTACCCTGCTCTACTCAGAATTGATTGGGCATATGACAAATTTTCTATCATTGATATAAAGAAGGACACCATGATGTTTGAAGTGGATGGCATAAAATTTGTTCAACCCTTGGATCTATATTTAGGGCCTAGATACACTAATCTGGTGGACAACAATATGGAATTAGATGCTCTTGAACAATTATACACCATAACAATAGGAATGAGACCATATTACATAAATAATACTACATATGGATCGGTAAGTTGGAAAAACATATAGTCTACTGACAAGGATTCAAAATTGGCATTTGACATTTGGCGGGAAGGCTCATACAAACAATTCTCAAGACGATGCACAATTGTCTGAGAATCTAGATGGATTGGAACCGAGGTCATGGAACACCCAACATATGATGGTAGCCCAGATGTAGACATTTTTCTTACCAGTATGGAAGAGAAAATAGCAACGAATCAAAGGATCTCATTTCTTGACTTAGCCTTTCAGGATATCCCTGCTATATGGTGGGCCAGTCACACAAACTTGATTATGGAGTGGGAAGATGGAAAGAAATCCATCCGATGTAGATTCCAAATTAGGGATCAACTTGTTGAAATATTGTGTAACTGCAAAGAATATCCTTATCCCCTTTTGTGGATTGGTCAAATCCTAAATGTAATATGAAAATTAAGAAGTCAACCCCCAGGAAAATTAAAGTGGTTCTAACTACCCAGAAAGAGAAGTCGACCCTGTGAGTGAAGAGACACCTCCTTTCAGCACTTGCCAATTTGTATAAATAAAGGAAGCCAACGCCTCATTTGTTCACTCACACATCTAGTGTGCAAGTATTGAAGGAAGCTATAGTTACTAGTTGCCAGAAGAAGGAAGAGAGAGAGGTGCATTGCTTGGGAGAGGATATTCTCTAGCATTTGGTTTATTGTCTTGGCATCGGATTGGCTATGGTTCTTTGATTATTTTATGATCTAGCATCATGGTATTTTGTCTCTCGTAGAGAGACAATTATTCTAGTATTGTACTTGGTTATTGAATCTATATTAAAGAAGTTTTGCTAGGTTTTCTTCCCTTTGAATCTATACCGGTATGAGGGTAGAAGATAGGATGGAAGGATCTGGAAACTTTATATCTTGGAAGCATAGGTTGCATATGATTCTAGATGAGAATGATCTCCTAGAACATGTTACAATGGGTATACCAAAACTAGAGGAAGAAGAGAAAAAGACCAAGCATAAGAAGAATGAAAAGAAAGTAAAGAGAATCATGTCAAATTCAGTAAAGGATCACTTGATCCCTCATATATACGAACTATAGACAACAAGGAAAATGTATGAAGCACTCATCATGTTATATGAAAGAAAATACATTAGTTAGAATCTTGCCTTAAGAAATCATCTTTGTAATATGAATATGGAAAACTCAGAATATGTCTCATCCTATCTGATGAGAGTTTCTCATATTAGAGATCAACTTGCAACTATTGGATATGTCATTAGTGAAAAAGAGCTTGTAATCACAACCCTCAATGGATTTCCAACATTTTGGATTCCCTTTGTACGAGTGTGTGCAAGAAGCAAGTTACCCAAGTTTGATAAGTTATGGGCAGATTTCGCACATGAAGAATCTAGACTTGCAGACCAACACAAGAGATTATTTGTTGATGAAGAGAAAACTCGGACACCTCAAAATAACAGAAGAAGTTCCTTCAGGAAGAACAATAAAGAAGCTAACTCCGTGAGAGTTCTAGATAAGAAGAAATATGTTTCAAAGATCATATGCTACAACTGTCAAAAGTTGGGACACTTTTCCTATGACTGTCCTCAAGGAAAAGGGAAAAGAAAGTATCAAGCACATGTGGCAGAGGAAGAGGAATCTCCTCCCTCAAAGAAAGATTTAGTATAAATTGAGGATTATGTACTTTAAGTTGAACATAGTTGATCTGAAGAACGACAACAAATGGTTGAGTCCATGGAGCCTCCCCACACAAAAACAAAATATAAGTATTCATGTTTATTTTTAGTATCTTGTTTACTTTAATTCTTTATCATTACAAGCTATATTTTTGTGAGAATGTTAATTAACCTCGTTTTATTTCAATGTCTATGCATATTTATGAAGGAAGTATCAAAGAAGAGGATAAAGAAAGAGATAAAATATGTATTTCAGGTTTGACCACTCATGAGAGTGACAAAGGTATGTGTTTATCTATGATAGTAAGGGAAAATTTGGTAATTTAATAGCTAGAGTGAAAAAGAGTTCAAAATTCTTATTCATGATTAGGGTTTCAGATGTGTACATGGTTGAAAAAGTTTTGCTTAAGAAAATATGTGTACTACTCTGATAGAAATCATGATATAGTTTTATTTGATTATTTCTTATTGTTACTAACTGATTGGCTAAGTGAGATATCTCAGAAAGCATATTGTAAGTAAGTTTACAGTTCTCGGAATAAAGAGCTCATGCCTTGAATTGTAGAAGTTAGACAACATGAGAAGGACTTATGATATGATGACAGTCAGTAAGAACCAGACAATATCCAATATTTATATAGGAGCATGAGGCTCCTAAATATGAAAAACATAAATGTTCAAGATGAAGAGAAAGATGGATACTCAGATATAGTTGATGAGATGCAGGTAACTGTAGGTTGTTCCATTACTGTTATTATAGATGCAAAGAGAGAAGATTGATTTAGTATGAATTCATAAAGAAAGAAATGTTCGAACTCAAGAAAGTACCCAGGATATTACAAAAGTGAAATTCAAGGATGATGATTATCATATGTTACATAGTTAAAGAATATCTTAGTTTGGTGCAAGAGGGAGCTATGTCTCCGAGTTCAAAATGGAGGATCGTGATTTGGTGCAGTCAGGAAAACAATGGTCCATGTAACATTTTACTCAGTTGATGAGTAATGAGATATTTTGATCAAGATGAAAGTTATCCAGTAGATGGATGGTGCCTAGGAAATGGGTAGCATGGTATTATACCATGGAAATATTTGTTGGGTATGTGTTATATTCTTTGCATGTGTGTGTGTGTGGGTGCGTCAGATACGACAACTACGTCTAACAATCCCTTCACCTAGAGCTCTGCCGTGTGCACCAGGCACTTTCCTAGGGGGGTCCCAGGGGGGGGCAGGTATGCCCCTTCTTGGTTACGCGCAGCGTTCAAGGCAGCGCCCCAAAATGTTTTTTTTGGGTGGTTTTTGCTATTTTTAGCGAATTTGTAAATTAATCCCGGATTAAGGGATTAGGGTTTTGGTATCTACGGAATACCTAAAAACATTGTATATATTGTATGGCGAATGGTGAAATTCGATATAAAGAAAATAAGAAAGGTTTTCCCGGTTGAGGGTTTTCGGTATAAAATCTTTGTGTACTCTGTGTATGAGCCATTGATTAATTTTTGTATTTCTTAAGAATATATATGCATTGCTTTACTTCGCAGGTTTAAAACTTACATGTGGTATCAAAGCTCATTTTTGGCTTCAGAGGGATGCCTTTGTTGCTGAGGGTTTGGCTCGGTCTTGATAGATCAATTTTATCCTGGGTCTGTGATAAACCTGGGTTTAGTGGGAGCTTTTGCAGTGGAGATTTGAGTAAAGAAAGAGGAATGGCGAGCTCCTCTAGAATCGAGATAGAGAAGTTCAATGGTAAAAACTTTGATCTATGGAAGCTCAAGATGGAGGACCTTCTTGTAGACAAAGAACAATGGATCGCTGAGGATCCTGGTACACAGCCTACTGCAACACCATCTACAAGCACACAGACTACTGGTACACAACCTACCAGTACACAAACTACTAGTACACCAGCTATTAGTATGTCGAAGGAAGATTGGGACAAGTTGGACAGAAGAGAAAGGAGTATTATTCGACTATGCCTGGCAGATTCTGTGTTGTTGAATGTCTCGGGAGAATCTACAGTCAAGGAACTATGGGATAAGTTAGGGAATTTTTATCAATCAAAGTCCCTAGTAAACAAGTTGTTTCTTCGAAAGAAGTTGTATCATCTTAGGATGGAAGATGGAGATTCTATCACAGAACATCTAAATGCCTTTAATACTTTGGTAAGTCAACTTGGATCTGTTAATATTACGATTGCAGAAGAAGATAAGTGTATTACTTTGTTATGTTCTTTTCCAGACTCTTGGGATAATCTGGTTGTAGCAATAGGTAGTACCACTCAATCTACATTGAAGTATGAGGATGTAGTTGCATCCTTGTTATCTGAAGAGATGAGGCGAAAAAACATGGATGGTCACAACACAGATGCTTTATTTGTAAGAGGGCATACCCAAGACAGGAACCCTGGTAAGCCTTCAGGATGGAGATCTAAATCTACAGGTAGATCTAAGTCTCCAGAAAAATCTTTGAGGAAATGCTGGAAGTGTGGTAAAATAGGGCATTCTAAGAAAGATTACAAGTCTAAGAAGGTTGAAAAACCAAAGGGATCTTATAGTACCTCTTCCAGGGAGGTGAAAACCTCCACTGAAGAAGGAGGTGATGTTTACCTAGCATCTACAAGTACACATGCAGACCATGATGTATGGCTGATTGACTCAGGTGCATCATACCATATGACTCCTCACAGCGAGTGGTTCTCTGAATATGAAAAATATGATCATGGTGATGTATTCCTAGGAGATGACTTGACAACAAAAATATTGGGATGTGGAAGGGTTAATTTGTTGCTAAATGATGGAAGGATTAGAACTCTTCCTGGGGTTCTACACATTCCAAAACTAGCTAGGAGCCTAATATTTGTAAGCAAGTTGAGTGATGCAGGAGTGAAAACTGTATTTGAAAAGAACACTTGCAATATGGTATGAGGAGCAATGGTGTTGATGAGGGGAGTTCGTTGTGGAACGCTGTACAAGTTGTTGGGAAGAACTTATACTAATGGGTGTAACAATTGTTTTGTCCTTGAGAAGAAAAATGAAGGAGACAAGACCAATACTGTCCCAGAAAAGAAGACCATACTGTGGCATCAAAGACTGGGGCATATTGGAGAAAAGGGCCTTCGAACACTACACGGTAAAGGTATGATTGAAGGTATGTCTAATTGCACTCTGGATTTTGATTTCTGTGAAAATTGCATATATGGTAAACAAAATCGAGTAAG